>OX380339.1:6933145-7533145 GCA_947425015.1 Pterostichus niger
TAGTATATGGATTATTATTGTGTTTTATTTTCATTTTCTTGACTGTTTTTACAAATCAGTATGGAAATATTACCGTACAGAATACAGTTATTACTTACTTACCAGCCTACTTTTGTGCATGTAAACATAGGTTTAACATCCTGAAACCAGTAAATACTTTAGCAAATTTAGTTAGAAATAACAACGGCTGGTGCGTAAAAAAATTTGTGCAAAAAAGATGAACTTAGAATTGCGTGTGTAAATATTTTTTTTACAGTAGCATAAAAACTAAAGTACGCTGGCAAAATTAAATTATCTACCAAAATATGCAGAATTAAAATTACAAAATCAGAAAATATTACTGCAGATTTTACATTCAACAATTAAAGCAAGACCATTATGTATAAAAGCTAGCATTAAAAATTGAAAAAAGAAAATAAAAAAATATAAAACTATCCGTACAAAAATGTTAAAGAATGACATTGGGATGATATAACAGCGGCGCTCTACTCGGACGGTCACGAGGAAAATGTTATTACTTTTTAGCGCATTCATACATAAAAAGGGCTTTACGTTTCACTACATTCGTCCATACGCGACGATCCACCGATCTGGCGGCAGTGAAGTAACGAACGGTGCCGCGAAGGACATACGAATTTATGGATCAATGCAGATCCGATATGAGAGCAGAGATCGTTTCTTGATGTGGTTATTTAATAAACCTCTTACCTTGCGGAGAATCATGCAGGCAGAAGAATAAAAAGGTTGCTGTTTGTCCCATACACACTTAAATACTAAAAATTTCTAAATATATAACTTGAGAACCCTGATTCGATTCCAACAGCCGACAAACAAAATTTATATAAATTTTAATGAAAAAATATAATTACAGATTATTTTATTACATATTGTTATTATTTTATTATTATTTATGGGGTAGGTAGCTCAGTTGTATCGAGTCGGCATGTGGATCTTAAGAACCCTGGTTCGATCCCCACAGCCGACAAACAATTTTCACCACTAATATCTTTGGGGGCCGTGATTTGACGGCTGGTAACCGCACTTCACGCGAAAAAATATATCACTTACCGAGATCTCCTTAGGCAGAGTGCCACACCCAGTAATGGGTAAAAGGCGTGATGATATATTTATTTATTTTTATTGTCCAGATGATAACAAAGCACTCCATAAGTAACAAAATAATTAAGTAAAAATTTATAAGGTTTTTTGCTAAACAAATTAATATTCAAGTTTGAATACATATATTTAATGAAAAATGTTGTTAATTAATTGCAAATGAAAGGAAAGAAACTGGTAATTATTTTTATGTAGGAAGATGCAGTGAAGCAAAACATTTTCAATTAAAAGAAAATTTATTTCCATTTTCTTTATCCTTGTTTCTTCAGCATGTCAGTCATGTGAAAAATGGAAATTATGAAAATTAAAAGAAATAAATGAAAAGGAAGTTTTGCGAAATTAGGAAAAAAATCGATTTACCTTAATGGACATGAATTGAATTTGCAATTCATATTTAAGGCAAAGCCCACTAAGTGGAAAGAAGTTTTTGTCAGTAGAGTATTTAATGGAATTCTGTTCACTCACACAAAATGACTTTTCAACGGGCGGATGAGAGTATTTCTCTGTGCATACAACTTTCTGGTCATTAGGAAATTCTTGAATCGCGAAATGTATATCCAAACAAGTATTTCACTGCAAAGCCCATTATCGAATTAGTGAATTTGCCGTACCATATGAAATTGCAAATTAAAAGTTGAATAACAAACTATTCGCTGTAATTACAAATACACATTTTTTGTTTGTTTTATTTTTAGTACTTTTTGTTGTTTATCGTTATAAATATAATTAATTAAATAAAATGTAAATAAGTTTATTATTCGTAAACTACTTTTACAAATATTGTTATACATTAAATGTTTGAACTACATTATTATAATGATCTCTTTGTGTTATTAGCTCTTTTTAATAAATTAGTTAAATTTGAACCAAAAGTTATGTAATTTTTATAATAAATACTTAAATCTTTGTCTATTAAATTATGAAAATATGTTCTAATAACCAACATCCAAAAAAAGTTTAGTTACAGTTTATTATACTAACTTTTTTCGTGTTTAATACCATTAAATAGCGTCATATTAAATTATGGAAATCTGTTTACATTATTAACCAGATCTTTCTGGAACACTTATTATGGGTATATTTTTACTTTTTAAACTTTAAACTGATATTTATTTTTATAAAATTAACAATGAATATAATAAAAAAAGTGTTAAATATAAATAGAGTGCAACAATTTTGTAAATGAATTTGTTCGTATTATTTTAATTCTGTCCGTTACACTTTCACTTTCAACAAAACAACAACATAAGAGAACAATTGCAGGCTGTTGATATTGGCAACAGGGCTCTTTGCAAACATAAATATAATTTTTTACATATTTTGGTGTTTTGTATTGTTTTTTGTTAGTTACCTACAATCCATATCTTTTTTTTATTCAGTTAAAGTCCTTCAACATCTAGGCTATTAGGACTATACATTGGAATTACAGTTTGTATTGTTTTACATAGTTATTTTTGTTTTGTTTATGTAGTTTGTGTCATTTAAGTACATTTTGTACGGTTTGTGATGTGTTATTAAGAGTTTCTTTTATGGTGTTTGAATACAGTATTTATGTCTAATTTGTGTATGTTTTGAGGAGTCTAGTAATATGTGTTTTACTGTGAGGGGGTTGTTGCAGCAAGAGGGTGGTTCAAATTTGTGTAATAAGAAATTAATAAATCCTAATTTCTGATCGACAGAAAAATGTTGTGTATAATAGTAGCTTTACAGACCTCAACTATTTGCAGCTTTTATTACACAATCAATTTGTAGCATCAGTCCGCAAACAGCTATTTTCAATTCTTTGTTTACAAATAACTACTTTCCCTATCCTATCAGAAAGTAAAATTTGCAGATATAAATTAAAAGTTTGACCAAAATCGGATTTTTTTCCTTCATGTTCGAGTCGAAAGTAGCCAATTCTTTCTCAGCGGGAGGAAGTAATTTTTTCCTTCTAGGAAAATAACAATTTTTCTCTCATATTTATGTTCGATTTCAAAACAAGCGTTAACAAAGTTTTATGTTCGTTTGCAACAACGAAACTTACATTTTATTTTAGTTTAAATAAAATACGGCAAAGTATTTGATGAGATATTGTTAGTATATGTCAAATTTAAAATTTAAGTTTCTTTGATCCAAACGGCATATGATATTTATGTATTTATAAAGTGTAAACATTTTTATATTGTTATTTAAATGACATGAAAGAATGGTTGTAGAAATAATCATATGTATAACTTCGGAGTAAAGTGTTATTTCATCTCTTGTTTGATTAAACATCACCCGCGGGAAGAAATAATACACTTTCCTGCCCATTATACAGGATGTCACACATATATATTTATTAAAAAAAAAAAATTAGTAAACACTTGGCTATGTTTCACAAAATTCAGCCTCCAAGTCACCTTATGAGGGCATCGTCAGAGGCTGGCCAGAACAGTTAGTAACCATAGACGCGTTACGCTCTTATTAGAGCTCATCAGTATGGTATAACCCACTTCTTCAAGTGTTTACTTTATATTTTTTATTAAACCTTGTTTCACCAAGTGTTGGATGATAATTAAGTTTGTCTGTTGTTATATATTTATTTATATATATTACTTTAGTTGATACTGTACTAAAAATTAAGGTATGTTGTTTCAGTTGTACTATTCTTTCTCTCCACTTAAATTTCATTAAAAACACAAATAATTTTTTATCTGTATCGAACACCATCATGCATATTTAACTTCTACCTCAATTAGAAGTTTACGCACTAATCGATCATCAGGCCCATAACGTCCGCAAACTGTGATTAATCAGATTGGCGGTAAATTCGCCGCCTCCGCCTCAATCACCGTCGCCTCCGCGGAACATTGTTTGGTGCGCGCCGCCGCCGGGAGAGTAAGCAGTCACTCAAGTGTTAAGTGGCGAAGAGTAAGATACATTGCGGTTAGCAAGCACCAGCTCTTAATGGCACGTTTAATCATGGTTTCTTACTGTCAACATGGAGAAGAGCTCGATTGCAGGTCGTTGCACCGTGATGTTGTGATGCGGGGGGTGGAATGGGGTGGTTTGTTATTTGATGGTTGATCGTGGAAACTGTGAATAATTAGAGTGAAAGAAGAGGATGGTTGGTTAATGGTTTGTTGCTGAATTATTACTTGTTTGTCTTATATACAGGATGTTTCAATACTTCAGAAAAAAAAATTAATTTGCAGATAGTACATGGATATACCCGTACTGCAATACAAGGAGTACACATTTTTAGTGTCACTAGTTTCAATTATTATATTATTGTAATCAATATATTATTGTAGGTAATTAATGCATTGTTGTAATCAATATTGTTGTTGTATAATATAAAAGGTTATTTTTAAAATAAAAATAAATATATCACACCTTTTATGTGATCTATAAATTTCGTAATTTTCTATTTTTTGTGCATATTGTGAAATTATGTTTACATTGAACTTATTGTTTATTGTATTAGTTGTAAAAGTTAAGTGTAAGAACAGCCTTTGCTGAACTTTTGCTAAATAAACTTATTATTATTATTATTATTATTATCTATTACTGAGTATGACGGAACTCAATAGGTGATATATTTAAGTGCATGAAATATGGTTAACAAACTTCAAATATTAGTGGTAGGAGAGCCATACACCCAAATCCAGTGGTACCGAAAATGTTCACGTTTAGTAAACTAGCCTTAATTTTGCGAATTTTGAAATAAAACTTTATGTTTCATAATCAGTACATTGGGTAGTATATGGGGTTAAAATAAGTGCTATAAGTTGTGAAACATCCTGTAAATTCCATCCGTTAGTTTAATATAAATTCAAAGTTAAATTTGTCATCATCACTGTACTTACACTCTGTCAAGTCAACATTAAAAAATTACATTTTTCTATGATTGCTATGAAAAGTTGATAGTTACGCTCTCATTTGTCATCGTAAAGTTGACGTTTTCTGCGAAACAATCGAAAAATATCTTTGTTGCTCGTTTCCAATGGCAAAGCGCGAAAAAGATGTTAAATGCGCGCTTATTTCAATAGTTACCAGGAATACAAACAAAACAGAAACTTGTCATATTGACAGTTGACAGAACGAATTTATTTTCAGTACGCATACCTTTTTTAATACAATCGTAGAAAAAATTATGAATGTATTACGAGCGTAAAGTGATTCTTTGTTACTCGAACACGGTAATTGCAGCCCGAGCCGAAGGCGAGAGCTGCAATAGTGTAAGAGGAACAAAGACACTTTACGCTCGTAATACATTTATAATTTTTTCTTAATACACAAATAACTATACCATAGATGTTTGAAATATCCAATATTTAATACTGGATATTGTTCAAAAATAAATTGTTTTGATTTGATCCTAATGGGAAATATCCCGATATAGAGAACAGAAGCAGGTACTCGTATTTTGTTTTGTAGAATCGGAGAACACAGATACTGGAATGGAAAAAAGTTTCATCAAAATGTGGTATGCGTCGTGCGATAAAAACGTGAGCTAATTCAAACATACGAGATCTGAGCCCTTCTGAATTAAATGATCATAACTCACGATGCAGCGCTGAATTAAAAACTTTTCCGTGTACCAAAAAATCCTGAATTATTGATTAACCGCGACAACCAACAGTATTATAAAGTGAGTTATTTTTATGAGAGAAAAAGTTTTTTGAAGAATTTATTACAAACTCAGTTACAATAAAAACTTCACTGCAACTGGCATGAAGCTGAAATAAGTTTCAAGTCTTCAAAGAAATATGAATATTTTAATGCTGAGAAATTTAATTGTAATTTATAATTTCACAAACCGTTCGCATTCGAATCGTTTATACTGAATTTTCACCAATGTTTACTTATTGCTTTTTCAACAGAAGTAATGGAACTGTCAATCACAAACATTTTACATTCTTAATAAATTTATAGTAAATTACATTTAGTATAATTATGTTCTGTACTCACTACCCAGAAAGTTAGGTGTGAACTGATTATATGAATGATATCAGTAAGATTTCTTATTTCCTAATTATAAGATATATACCAACAAGTAACACTACCCAACTGTCACTCACCGATTTAAATGAAACTTGGCACACTAATAGAACTCTAAAAAATATTGAACCTCTATTTTTTTTCTTCCGGAAGTTGCTTTTTAAAGGTACAAACCACTCCTGAAAGGTGGTAAAAGCAAAAATCGCCAAATATGAAATTAAATAACACCAAAATATTACGCGTTCAACATTGGTATCAAGTCGGCCTGTGGATCTTGAAAACCCTGGTTCGATCCCCACAGTTGGCAAACAATTTTTATCAATTTAAAATCTACTCCTGTGGCTCCCCCTCCACTAACATCTTTGGGGGCCGTGATTTGATGGCTGGTAACCGCACTTCACGTGAAGAAATATATCACTTACCGAGATCTGATACGGCAGAGTGCCACATCCAGTAATGGGTAAAAGGCGTGATGACATATTTAATATTTATGTAACAAAATTTGTACCACTTAATGTAAAACTTGATATCCGTTCAACCCGAATGTATTAATAGACAATAGACGATTAAATTGTGTAAATTAAATATATTCAGAACATAAAAATAAATGGAAAAATTTACAAAATACGAAAGTTATAAAAGTTAAACAAAACATATTAAATGACGATGGCAAACAACAACGTATGAGCTTAATATACTACATGACAAAACTACATCTTACCAATTTAAAAGCAAGGCTATCACAAACTATTTGTTGTTGTTTTCCATGGAATGTGTTGACAAGGGGTAAGAGGGTTAAATAGTTGCGTTAGTTCAAGATAACTGTTCCCATGTACGAGTTTACATTAAAAAAAAACCCCAGACGCTTCTAATAGAGATGAAAAAACTATCGATAGTACTATCGATACATCGATAGTTTTAAAAAATAAAGTACTATCGATAAGTAATTAATAGAAAAAAACTATCGATAGTATCGTTTAGTAACTATCGCTTAGTAACTATCGTTTAGTAACTATCGTTTAGTAACTATCGTTTAGTAACTATCGTTTAGTAACTATCGTTTAGTAACTATCGTTTAGTAACTATCGTTTAGTAACTATCGTTTAGTAACTATCGTTTAGTAATTATCATATAGTAACTATCGTTTAGTAATTACCGTTTAGTAACTATCTTTCAAATAAAATAATTTAAAAATAAAAATAAATAAATAATAAATAACACGGGCTTGACTGTGAGTAATGACAAGCAAATTACCTTATGTTCCCGGAGCAATTCGAATACGTGTGTTATTTGCGGACCACGTGGTAGCTTATGTGTTAAGTATGACTTGTCAAGATTTCATCTACATTTAAATGATATAATTCAAATTATATTCAATATCGTTATTGTACAGTACCTGTACACAAATGTTAGCTGTAAATCGATTGGTTGTCGGAAGACTTTAAAGGGATGAAAGACAAAGTGAGATTTCTAAGAAATTTATTATAGGGTAACAGGTACGAGATAATTTAAATTCAATTGTTCTCTGATGTTCATTGTAGTTTGTGTTGTAGTGAATATTATAGGGTCATGTGGCGGCCAATACATCACCACACATATACAAATAATCACACACCTTGTATATATTCTGTAATAGTCTTAGCAAAACACTCTGTATATATTCGTTCATTTTCTGTAGTTTCTAAGCAAAATTCTGTACAATTTTCATGTTTCTCCACTACCTGCTATTGTAACTTCGCCCGCTTTCTCCGAACCTAACAACATCTGTTTTTCAAGTACCTACATTCCAAACTTCTTTGTTCACCCCAAAATCCACCATTTTTCCTTCTAACCAGGACAGTCTCCGCTTACCACTTATTCAGTATGCATCACAACTCCAAAACACATTTCTTTTTTATTTGATCTAAATTAATATAAAAGGTGTTTAGAATTTTTCTAATATCTTGATCTCGACAAATATATAAATTAATGTAAGAAATGATATATACCTAGGGATAGAAGTACATACTTACATTTGATTTTTATTTTTCACATTTGTAACTTCTGAAATCTTGTTATTAAGACTAAATTTTAAAGAAATAAATTTTTGACATTTATTGTATAATTCCTTATTTTCTATTTCTCCCATTTTACATACCTTAGAGCGGGTAATATTAACTGTAACAAAACCATATTCAAAGAAATTATTTAGCACACATCCCTTAATATAGAGCAACATCAACAGTTTTAAATTTTAGGGGATGAGGGTAACATTTAAAAAATTATAAATTTTATTTTACCTCTCTCTCAAAATGGAACAAATTTAATAAATGATTTTAAACTCTGTATAGGCAAAGATTTATAATTTTGAAAAAAAAATTATTTATATTTTTGTAAAAAAAATACTATCGATAAGTAATTAAAAGAAAAAAACTATCGATAGTATCGTTTAGTAATTATCGTTTAGTAACTATCGTTTAGTAACTATCGTTTAGTAACTATTGTTTAGTAACTATCGTTTAGTAACTATCGTTTAGTAACTATCGTTTAGTAACTATCGTTTAGTAACTATCGTTTAGTAATTAAAACTATCGTTTAGTAACTGAAACTATCGTTTAGTAATTTAATTGACTATCGATAGTACTATCGATACATCGATAGTTTACTGATAGCACTATCGAACAATCGATAGTTGAAATTACCGATAGTTTTTCATCTCTAGCTTCTAAGGGATGAAATACAAAGATCTAAAGCTTTCTCAGGCCAACACACAGCTAATAATTTACCCAGATATGTAAACACATAATGGCTAATAAACGCTACAATTGACAGTAGCCATACACTCGATTAATAATGATCGAAGAATACTGAAATTATTACAAACATATCCACTAATAAATTTGATAACCAAAACTTTGTCAAGTCAACATTAAAATAGATTCTTAAAATAACATTTTATTTGTCTGTATCTTTCGAAGCTGAGTAGATAGAGATAAATTCTAATTAAAACAAAAACCAATTCTGAATTGTTTGACTTTATTACAGTTTTATAAACGTCTCTTTAGTTACGAATGTATAAAATACGAATATTTAAAGAGTTTATAAAACGAGTCACAAGTTATAATAATTTGAAAAGTAAAGTTATGTTACAATGACAGACTTCAAGTCTCAATATGTCAGTGTATTACTTCATGCCGTGACTAAAACGTTTCAAGTCTCAGTTAATCAACATGTGATTAAGATAATATTAAGCGCCATGGTAACCAGTACGTTATATTTTAATAACGAGGAATATAAATTTAATGAATAATTGAGACTAGGTGAAAGCAGAACACATGTTTTCATTTGTTCTGTTTTGTTAACATATGAATAGCTTTGATGTAGAGTGCAAGTAGTAGCAATTTGCAATTCGCATCTATTGTATGAATGAATGATTAAAGATTTCTATTTGTAAATATGAGATTGAGTTGGCTGTGCTAGTTTGTTTACGAGTTATTTTATTCGACTGCGGTTATATATGCTCTATTCCATTACCTTCACGCGCACAGTTATGCTAATCAAATTGAATTAAGTGTTTCCTTTGCACGCCGAGTGTTCTCTGTGTAAATTCAGAAATTTGCTTTAGCAGAGCAGAATTTATTTCATTTCGGTGTAACGGAAATTGAAGGGGACAGGTTTGTGGAAATGGACAGACTTTCCAAATTATATTTGCAGTCCGAAAAATCGATTACATTGCCGTGTCAAGCTCAGGCTTGGAAAAAAGTTTAGTTGGGACCGCAACAAAAACTTTCACAGACATCCTGTCGAGGAATAACGATGCCGAAACGTACCTTTGGAAATTGCCGCTCCAGCCGTTTCAGAAACTATGAGCACTCTCGGCCTTGTCTGCTGCAAATTTCACTACTTCACTCAGACCTAACCAGATGAAAACTCCCTGCTAACACACATTGATCCACCTACATAACTTCTACCAAAACAAACCAAATAACAACGTACCTAACTCTAAATCATTCACATCAGTCTACAAAGAAATATGGAATGACATTATTGATGCATGCAATTAGCAACGTTTTCTCCATGTAAACTAAACAACGTAGTTTTAGTTACGAACTTTTGCTACGATCATAAATTAAAAACTAATTTGAAGTTTTAAGTATTTTTTGATAAGTAAGGTTAAGTTACAGCGACAGATGCAGGAAGCTAACTGCACCCTGTATTTAATATATCAGTAAATATTTTTAGCCACAGCTTGTCAACATGTGATTAAGATGATTTTTGGCGCCATGAAAATCAGTACGTCAAATAACATTTTATTAACGGGAGTAGAAAAATACACAAATTATTTGCTTTCGTCTAGCGCATTGCAGATAAAATGCATTCAATGATATACGAACTATTACAATTTTACTCTGTTTTACAATACGTGCACGAAAGTAAAACCACCTCCGTGCTTACAGTATAGCCTTCTATACCAAAAATATTGCTTCGTATACATTGAGCTGAAAGCAGTGCTAACATGAAAAAGCAGTAAATATTAAGACAGGACAACCTAGCTATAAAATTATTTATAAAGTATTAAATAAGTGGAATGTTCTGTGAATGTTTCAGAGGTTCGTGCTACCTCATTTGATGGAATATAGCGTGAAGTTATGTATGTATCTATGTTCATTTGGTTTATTGAAATTGTTGAAAATTTTCTACAATTTCAATCGTATTCGTACCTATCACTTATTTGTCAATGCTTACTTTATTAATAAATGTACGAGACGCTAATGTAGATTCATTAGTTGCTAAGACATTTTTTAATTCCAATTTTAATCATTTCATCTCAAATTAATTATAAGCTAATTAGATATATGCCAATTATGTACTTTCTATCAATTTTTTTCTAAAACTATCTAAAAATGTTATTTTTTTTCACTAATATCAATACGCGAAGTACTTTATTTTTTCATCATTTACATTATCATGATAACGCAAAATTTGCACACTATTTTGTACCTTAGTGCGCAAGATAATTTCGCAGCCTAGTACGCAAAATGAGTATTTCACGCACTCTCCCAAAATATTTTTTGCACGCTCCATTGGTTACAATACATCAATAGTACCAAATTCATATTATTTTTGATAGTTTTCCTTCAATTTACTTCAAATGACTTTTTTGTCTTGACCTGCGATCTCTACTAAAAGTAATATTCTCATGCGCAACAAAAAACATGCATTAAGCGCACTTAATACAAAAATAACTATTGAATTCACCTGCATATATAATAAACGTTAGAAATAATATAAAATGAGATGTAATATTTCCGTCTAAGAAGAGAGAGGCTATTTTACTAATTAATAACGAAATCATGAAACAACTATATTATTTGTAATTATTTATCAACGGAATCTACACAGGTAAATAACTAGCACTAATATAATTTCAATCAAGCTAAAATAGACAACAATATTGAAGTTTCCATTTAGGTTGTAACAAAAATAAAAAAGCATTAGGTAATTAATACAAAAATGTGAACAGAGTGGAAACAAAGACCAAACATTTCGATTCATTACTGTAACAGATTTTTTGTCGTGGTACGCACACGCATTACAGATCGTCAATCGATTCAGAGCGTCAAACAAGCACCAAACACCATGGCCACCGAAGCGTTCCGTTAATTAATCGCATGTTTTGAATTGAAAAACGACGTCCATTTATTCGGCGTCTGGCTGCGATGCTGATTAGCAGATTTAAACTTCATCTCTATCGTGAGGGCGCTGCTTATCGCATGTCATTCGTTTCCTTTTTCGAAGGAGGAATAGAAGAGGCACGAACAAAAGAGTAGCAACGAAGATGAAGGATAGTGGGCAGACCATGTCACTTTATGGCGGCAAGTCAGCAAAAAGCTCTTCATCAAAATTTTGTTTCTTGATTCGGAAAAGCTGGGCGCTCAGCGCTCAACTTAATCCTATTAAACCGCAGCGAGTGCTAGTCGCTGCCGGCCCACTACAACCCGACTGCGTTCTCATAATCTCTAACCCTCTGCAGAACACGGATATCTACAGTTGAAAACGTTACACGTAAACCACTTTCTTCTATAATAATGTAAAATAAATAAATAAATATATCATCACGCGTTTTACCCATTACTGGGTGTGGTACTCTGCTTAAGGAGATCTCGGTAAATAATATAATTTTTAGCGTGAAGTGCGGCTTCCAGCTGCCCCCAAAGATGTTAGTAGAGGGGGAGCCACGGGGGTAGATTTAAATTGGTGAAAATTGTTTGTCGCCTATGGGGATCGACCAGGGTACTCAAGATCCACAGGCCGACTCGATACCACTGAGCCACCTACCCCATACATATAGTACAATATATGACTAAAACTATTTCTAAGAATAAAATGGCGACGCCCAGATACCAGAGTGTACAATTACTAATCTGTCTATAAGTTTTGTTAAGAATCATATCGAAATAGTATATTGTACACAGGGGCGCCGAGAGAAAAAGCGGGCCCCGGGAAAAAACAAATTCGGGCCTCCTTTAACTTTGAATATTTTTAATTAAATATAAGATACCAAAAAAAATATATTTATAAATATATGTATGACAACAATAAGAATGATTAATATCTAAATAAAGTTATAACAATATAAATAAATTATGAAATAATACTTCTTTTCGGAATTCAGTCAGTTTTTTATTTTTTATTATTACGTCAACGTTTCGGCCAACTCTTTAGCCTTCATCAGGAAGGCTAAAGAGTTGGCCGAAACGTTGACGTAATAATAAAAAATAAAAAACTGACTGAATTCCGAAAAGAAGTATTATTTCATAATTTTAAAAAACAGTCGAAATAAAAATTTATATCCTTTTAATATAAATAAAATTAAATACAAAATTCTGAGTTAATTGGTGCAGCGATGTGTATTGTATACTCACTGTATGACTATCTAATATCTAGTTGCATATTCGATAAATGCAGGGGATACCAAAACAGCACTACGCACAAATGTATAGAGCCTTTGCCTATGTGTATTGTATACAATGTAGTAATATAAGAAACAAAAATGCAACAATGTAATAATGTACTTTTGAATAGTGTATAAATTTATTTAAAATTTGCAACTGGGCCGACCCTTCATCAAGCATTTTGTCATTTAGTACTTTATACAATGTAATAAATTGTAGAAAACGTGTATCAGACATTTCGTTATACATGTTTTAGTAAAGAATATAAAAAATTGGTGAAATAGTAGAAAATTAAAAGCAATTTATAAAATAGCATCACATCCGGGCCCTTTGAATTCCACGGGCCCTGGGTATTTTACCCCACCTACCCTCCCCACTCGTCGGGCCTGATTGTACAACCAGCATGGAATGGTATTCCATATAAAAATAAAATAAAATAAATTCTTCAACCATTCTCAGTTTATTATTGACAGCTGGAATACGGCATACTGCCGAAATTCAGACTGGAATGTTTGCCGAAGCGCGCCAGTTTTAAATTTGAAACAATTTATCATTTTTGACAGAACTAATATATAACATTTAATAATAATAATAATTTGGAAAATCTTAATAATTTAAATGTGAATAAAGCCTATCTTAATAACATAATATATAACAAATGTCAAAACATTACATTTAATATAACCAACAATAAATAATAATACTTCTCTAATTTACGTCTATTTTATTTTTTACGCATGCGTTTTTATATTTTTCATGTGTAATTTAAAAGAAAATTGCACCTGTACTGAAATGAAATGACCTGTACTGAAATGACTACAAAACAAATTCATTTCGCACGATGTCTTGCAATGTACCTCATTTCCATAGCAACAACAAACATACAATGAGCAGATTTCTAAGAAGTCGTAGAAAAATACCTTAAATATACAAATTATTTTGAATTATTTGCAATTTATGTATATGTAATAGTACATAAAAAATAATTTCAATATAATCAACATTTGCTCTTAAATTTAAAGAGTATATTTTTCATTTTTAAAATTTTATTTGTTACTAAGAAACTTTATTCGAATTACAGTACAGAATATGTGATTAAATGCTAGGTATTCCAGTAGTTTATCGTCATACACACTTGTACGTCGGTAGATTCGATCTAATAGTTTTAATAATACTTATTAATATTATAAGCCAGGTAAATATTTGTTCGTGCCACCGTCCGGCATTAGCAGTATTACATAACTCAAAATCGTCCGGAAACCAAGTGACAATTAGTGACTTTTTATGGTTATATGTTGGCATCACTAGTATAGCAAATTCCTGAACATACGAAATATCAAAATATTGCATTGGCGTAAAAATATTATGATAAAATATTCATAGTTGAGTATTTTCATACAAGAAAACAGAATATTTATACATATATTTTAAACAAAATTGTAAGTAATTATAATTGAATTAGCAATGTAAAATCCAAATAAAATATGTTGATTTTTTAGGTTATAATACTGTAATGACAAGTCGTGAAATAGACAAAGAAATGAATTATGTTTTATGTTTATTAAATAAAGTGTACAGTGTAATTAAACTTATTGAAGATGTAAATTGATGAACAATAAATAATTAATTAAAATTAAAAGTACAGTTCTGACAATTAGATAATACCGACATAAAAAAAATCCCTGACATTTATAATGTGAGTAATAAATTAAACATTTTTATTAAATTTACAAAAACGTCGGCGCGAAAAATCTTGTGTATCACACGTCCAGAAACTATTTTGCGAGTGCTCGTATTTAAAGGCCTCGCCTGCGGCTCGTCCTTTCAAAATATACTCGCACTTGCAAAATAGCAGTTTCTGGACTAGTGATACAAATAACTATTTTATGGTACGAGTAAAATGTTTTCGTACGAATCGCCTAAAGAGCTGAGTCTGAAAAGTTGAAATCGTAAAATTGTATTAAGGGACCTATGGCGTACAACGTTTTATTTTATATGTGGCATTTATTTATTAAATATTATTTCATATCTCAAAGTAACATCTTAAATATAAATAAATAAATAAATATATCATCACGCCTTTTACCTATTACTAGGTGTGGCACTCTGCCTAAGCAGATCACAGTAAGTGATATATTTTTTCGCGTGAAGTGCGGTTACATCTTAAAATAATTATAATTAAATGTCAAAAGCTGTTTGTCATATAGAAAATTCACGATAATAGTACCGTAATATTAATTTTAGTACTAGTATTGTAAAATCTTACTTTTCGAACTAAAATCACTACTGTAAACATGAAAATACGATACAGTATGAAATAAATAGTATATTATAAACCAAGGTTGAGAAGATGATCATTATTGACGAAGCGACAAGATTGTATCGTGAGATGCAACCTAGGGATACATGGCGCATGGTTAATAATTATCTTCTCAACCGTGGTTTATATCCTACTAGTTCTTCTTAAATCCTATCTAACGAATTTTATAGTAATAATAACATAAGTAATTTCATATAAATACTTGTTTAATATCTATAAAACTGAGCAGGGAGAAATGAAATTCTGTCGTTTTTAATATTGTTTTTACTTCCTTGTACGAAGTAAAGGAAGTATTGTAATCGCGAAAATTTTCGGTTCTCAGATTTCAACGGAAATAGGTATTTTGGCCCTCTCTGAATCCATTTTGACTAATTTTGTCATGCCGTCTGTACGTACGTATGTATCTTGCATAACTCAAAAACGGTAAGCTGTAGAAAATTGAAACTTTATATTTAGGACTGTTATAACATCTAGTTGTGCACCTCCCTTTTTGGTCATTATACAACTACCGGAAGTGGTACTTTACTTGAAGCCTATAATAGATTTTCATGAAAAACTATATCCAAATATAATTTATAACTGTCCAAATTTGGTATATAAGACTACTATATCAATGGAAATAACATAATAGATTTTGGTTAAAATAGACTAACCGGAAGTGGCACATTACATAAAGCTGCTAACAGTTTTCCTTGAAAAAAATGGTATTATTTTAATTTTAGAAATAAATGCTGCAAATAAAAGTTTTAGAGAATTAAATTCTGCGCCTAGCACATTAAGAATTTTTAAATTAGCTTTTTGCATAAACGAGATATCTAAATTTAAATATTATATATTTTTAGATTTAAAACAAAAATTAAGTTTGCTATGGATTAGAACAAAAAATAAAAGATTTAATGTCAAATATGTGCAATTAAAAAAATATCTATAGTTTAATACGCGTACAAGGAAGTCATGTGGTGTCCACATCAGATTTTTTAATATTTGGAATATCGGGAAAATTTGTCCGGGTAAAATCTTTTTGGATTAGAATAGTTTAAAAATATCTATGTAAAAGGCCTACTCCTGACATGGCAAAAGTATTCATTAGTTTCCAACACGGCAAACTTACAAAACAAAATATAGAACATAATACAATTAGTAAGATCTCCAAAAATAGTTGTAACAATTTTAAATTTAGATAACTCATTTCCACATACTTCTGCTACCATTATTTTTTTTTGAGAATATGGTTTAGCTTCGACTAATTTAAAACCAATTAATTAATACTCTTTTAAGAATTGGGCTGATAATGTTTTATAATGAAATTATTTTTGAACAAATTATGATTAATTTAAACAAGTTTAATTCAATCACTATAATTCCATCCTCTCAGGGCACAGTAGGAGGGAATTGTAACTCTATTTATTTGTCTAATAATCGGGGTATAAACAATAAACAATGATGTTGACGTCAAAACATTATCAACAATTGATTAATAAATGGGATATTCAGATTTTAAAGGTGCACCACTATCAGGGGCGTTCCAACCCAGGGTTCTTGGGGTTCCCAGAACCCGGGCGCCAGCATAAAAGGGCGGCAGACGCAAAAAGTTAAAATAAATATGAGTATATTAAAAGAACACAAATACTGCGTCTTAATATTATTTGTAAAATAAATAAAGTAATTAAATGAATACCAAATGTAGGTACCTACCGTACTAATGCCTTTAACTACAAAAGATCGCGAAGTAATGTGATTAATGTTTGAAATATAAAGTTAACTGTCAAGATTTCTTAATATTCACAACAAATCTTGACGGTTATAGTGACAGCTTCTGTTTCTATGACAAAGCTGTCACAAAAAATCATAATTAGTAGGCGATTTTCTCGAACTATTTTCATTAATTTCTCTAATTTGTGGCATTAAAATGAAGTAATCTATATGAAATAATGTGTGTAGATAGGTCTAGTATGGTCATGTGCAATATTATACCATAATTTTTTACCGGACACTTTTTATTTACAAAAACCTTTTTTCCCATGTTATTTCCCTATGCCAACCTTTACGTGGAACGCGCGGTATAGTTATGAGTATTTAAGTATTGTTTGTGCTATTATGTGCAATTGTAAAATGTAAACCATATAGTTTTAATTAGGTTTAGGTATATTAGAATGTATCTATGTAGTGAACTAATTTCTTTTTGTTTTTTTTTTGTATTTTTATTTAATTTTATGAGAAACTATAAAATAAAATATTTATTTAAAAAATAGTTATTTTTCTAGACAAACAATGTTCTATTATTCTACGCTAAGGTGAATAACATATTATTTGTCATGATTTTGCTTATTGCTCTAAATCTACACGCAAGTTTCGCATAGTACGGCGTGTCGGCTTACTGCCTTACTCTTTCTGTATCGTAAAGCATAAAATTCCACGTATTTTGAGTACCATATCGCATTTTTGTGCCTCGGGGCGCCACATTCTGCTTCAGAACCCAGGCGCCAAGTACCCCAGATACGCCTCTGACCACTATTGTATTATACTATTAATATAATTTAGAGATAACAATTCAATAACAATGATCCTCCCAGTAAATATATTACTTGAAGGCAGTCGGTGGTGTGGAAAGCGATACGGAATTCGAATCCGGAGATCCCGAGTTCGAATCTCACTCAAACTAAAAATTATATGAACTATTACATTGCGGCTCGGTGAGTGCGGACCCTGTACTTTAATTGGGATTAAGTTCCTGTTGTACAGCGTAACATAAATAAATAAACAAATAAATAAATAAACTAGGCTTCAATACAGTGCAATAAAAACGTCAAAACCATTCTCTAACATCCCCATTTCAAATCATCCATACTTTATTCATTTCACGCACTCCCCTGTCTCCAATTCTTACAATTCCATTGCTCCTGCAATCACAGCTCCCCTATTCACCCCAGCAGGAACAGAACAACGCGTCCTGAGCGCTTAACGTTACACTGCGTCTCTACGCGAAGCCTCAACTCGATCCCACCACTAAACCACTTTGCATCCATGTCGCCGCCGCAAGTTTTTCCACGTTGTCCAGCGAGAGCCGAGCCACGCAGCTTTACTTAATCAAGGGGAATGTGGAACATACATCACAAGGTTTGTGTTGTGCTCTTTGGCGGTGTTGGAAGTAAACAAAATAAGCTGCTGCTGCAATGGCAGACGCGAGGATGATAATTGAGAGGAGTTTCACTAAGGGGATTATTTCAAACATTGGCCGAAAGAATATTGGAATTTATCAACGAGCTGTTAAAAATATTTAAGAGAAATACTGTAGGTTACTTCTGGAATAATAGCAGATAAAATGTAATTTTAATTACAAAATCTAAATATATCTGAATCAGTAAATTTAGTACTGCGAATATTAAAGTGTGAAAAAGAATACTGATTAGTTGACTGTTATTGCTGGTGGCTTTAAATTTTGGAGATATGTTTATTTATTTATTTGTGTTACACTGTACAACAGGAACTTAATCCTAGTTACAGTATAGGGTCCGCACTCACCGAGCTGCAATGTAGTAGTTTATATAATTTTTAGCTTGAGTGAGATTCGAATTCTGTATTGCTATCCACACCACCGTACTGACGAACAATATGTCCAAAATTTGACTACTTAAGTCTGACAAATACAATATTTTACCTCTGGAACATTTGCAGATGAAATGTAATTTTAATTTCAAATTTAAGACTGATTTTTTTTTATAATCTATAAAATTAAATATATGTAGTTATGCTGTTGCTGTAAAGTTCGCCATATAATCTATTCTCAACAAATAGGAAACGAGTAATTAATTAGGTAATTATGAATTATAATAGACAACGATAAATTTCACCGATTGTGGTAAGTTCAGATATGCTCATTATATCTACCTTTGTTTTTTATGGACTGTTTTGATGCCTTTTTATTAATCATTCCTTAGCTTATCTTGAATTAATATATTTGACAGTACGAATTCTTTGTAAACCAAAGGTTTTGTATAAAATGAGTGATTCTGATTTAAAATTAATTTGGAATATTAAAAAGTTTACACATTTATACGACAAAAGTCAAATAAATTTTGTTATTAAATTAGGTTAAGTTATTTTGTGTGATTTTAGATTTTATTATGAGCTAGTAGTTCATGTTACCATATTATATCCTACATCAAAAGTGAACAGCATAAGATTGCATGTATTATAAACAAGCATTTAATCAAAAAATGGAAGTTAGATCGAAATCAAATGTCAAATGGAAATGCTTTCACAAAAAAAAATGGGGAAACGTCTAAAATGATTGCATCGAACATTTTAAAAAGTATTTTATATATTTCGTCTTATACGAAAAATAAATAAATAAATATTGGAATACATAAATACATAACAGAGAGTAGTGTCGTTGAATTCAGTTCGCACAACAATGAAAATTTATGTGTTGAATTGAATTTATATTGTTGTAATCTTGCATTGTTGAAATATGTTATTTTTGTGATCTATCATTATTGTAATCTTTAAGTATTATGATTTTGCATTGTTGTGATCTTTTACTATTGTAATCTGTTATTGTTATTTTTAAGTGTTTTTAACTTTAATTGTTGTGTTTTTTATTATTGCTAACTTTCATTGTTGTGTTTTTTATTGTTGTTAACGTTCATTGTTATAATCTGTCATGTTTGTAATTTTACTTTATTGTGCTCTTTCAGTGTTGTAATTAAATAGGACCACTATAGTCCGCCATGTTACGGTATTATTAGTGTGTCAAGGCATACTTTAACGTGCATTAAATTTTTTATAAAAACTTGATGTTATCTTTTATGTTTGCTATCGTGAAACAGTGTTTTCTTTCAAAATATAAGGGAAGTAAAATAAAACAATGATATGATTTCACTTTAGAGACATTCAGGTGGCATATGCCAGTTTGTAATATATTTCTAAAACTTTTCTTTCTGATAGTCAGTCTGTGGATTTGAACCTGGGTTCGATGCACACAGCAGACAAACAATTTTCACCAAAACACAACTGAATTCAAACTAGGAGTAACAAATAAATGTAGCAGAAACAAACTTGATAATAATTTTTTTTAACATAGCATATGGTGGTGTAACTAGTTAATAGAGAACTAGAAATTCTATGCAAAACACCAAACCTTCATATATCATTTAAACCATCAATTAAAGTAATATATATTTTTTTCTATTTTGCGTTAATAAAGAAGTGATTACGAAACTCAGTTGTATATCGAAAGAGCGTTCATTACGATACGCAACATTTTGTATTAGACGATTGGTAGTAGTGGATGACATACTGAATCTATCGAACTGAGAATATCCAAACTATAATATAATCTCAATATCTGAACAATTGCATAAATGTCAATAACAGTTTTTAACCACAACATTTCATTTACAAATTTCCCTAAATTCACTCGGTACAATATTACAGATTTTATTTAAAATTTTAATTAATAAAAGACACAAAATAGAATTTTTTTATAAATAACTCATTTTATAAGACTTTTATTGCACTTGTCCTTTAGAAAACCTGCCTACAGTTCGTTTTCTAATATTGGACGCGTGCAAAAAAAAGTCTTTTAAAACTCGTTCTTTAGTATAAAATATTAAATAAAGACTTGGCTAAGGCTCACAAAATTCAGCCTCCAAGTCACCTTATGACCTGTTCCACAGAACTTCTCATGTCATCTTACCTGTTGTTAGAGATCTTATTCTCTGCTGGCACAGTTCTTCGTCACCAGCTTCTTCACGTGAACTTTGTTCTAGGTGAAGAAGTGAGTTATACGATACTGATGAGCTCTAATAAGAGCGAAACGCGTCTATGGTTACTAACTGTGCTGGCCAGCCTCTGACGATGCCCTCATAAGGTGACTTGGAGGCTGAATTTTGTGAGACTTAGCCAAGTGTTTATTTAATATTTTTTATTAAACCTAGTTTCACCAAGTGTATGGATGACAATTAATTTTGTCTTTGTTGTTAGTTCTTTAATATACTATTTTTATATCTGCATTTTTTTTGCAGCAACCTCATATCACATAAACAAAATAACCCGCTGATGCGAATGCACCGCGGCTAACGTTTCTTCACAGGACAGTTATTGTTATATACACACACAATGTACAGGGCAAATTGCTGCTGGTTCTTGAAAAAGGCGGGTTATTGGAAGGCGATTCAATTTTAAACTGTTTGGTTTGAAAATATGATGGGGATCATGCTCGAAGATGTTTTGCTTCTTAGCTTGCAAAAATTTTCAATCGCTTTGCTTGGTTTACTAGTCGCTTCTGGATATTTGGTTTTTGCTAACATTGTGAGCTTTACAAATATATTACGTTATGTATTTTGTTGATTTTGTAAAATAGCTTCATTTCGTTTGCACCAACTAAATTTAAATTTTAGATGAAGAAAAATAAATAAATATATCCTCACGCCTTTTAGCGATTAGTGAGACCTTCCATCGCAGCAGATTTCTATAAGTAAAATATACTGCTCAAAATTATACAGGCATATTTTTAAATTGGAAACTCTAAATTTCATTAAAAATATGTATTTAAAAAGTTTCTAATATAAAAATTAATATAAATTATATTCAAATATTTCTAAGAAAAATAATACGTTAGGTACTCTTAAAAATATTTGACAATAATAAATTGTACATCAATTTAAAAAAAATCCCTGTACAATTTTTAGCCGTATATTTTATGCACGTCATCAAATCACGGCCCCCAAAGATAGGATTGGAGGGGGAGCCACAGGCGTAATTTTAATGTGATGAATATTGTTTGTCGGTTGTAGGAATCAAACCCGGGTTCTCATATTCACTGAGACATTTTATATCTGTCTTAAATGGGGTAGGTGCTCAGATGAATCGAGTCGGCCTGTGGATCTTGTGAACCCTGGTTCGATCCCCACAAAATTAAATCTACTTCTGTGGCTCCCCCTCCACTAATACATTTGGGGTCCATGATTTAACGGCTGGTAACCGCACTTCACGCGAAGAAATATATCACTTACCGAGATTTTCCACACCCAGTAATGGGTAAAAGACGTCATGATATATTTATGTATTTATTTACTTATATAACATTTGATGCAATATTGTCATTGTGCCAAACTTAAAATTTAAGTTTCATTGATGCAAACGGGGAATACTCATTTAAATCATTTAAATTGCTTTAATTTGATTATAAGCTTTTAAAGAAATACAAATTATCTTAGGCAAATTGGATTTCAAGACAGTCTTTTATAAATTTTGAAAGCTCAATATGTTTTGAAGCAACACGACAAAGACACAATTAAGAATGATAATATTTTTCTATTTACTGAAACATTTTCACTTATCACGCATTTAATACAAGCAGAAATACCTGTTGTAATAAAAATCAAAACTTATTTTGTTTTTAATTAAAATCTTCATATTATATGAGAGATGAGGTCACCATATGACCCGCATCCCCCCAAAGATGTTAGTGAAAGGGGAGCCATAGGGGTAGTTTTAATGTGGTGAAAATTATTTGTCGGCTGCGGAAATCGAATCCAGGGTCTCAAATTCCCACCACTGACCTACCTACCCCATAACAAAAATTATCAAAATCGTTATATAATATAACTCATCAAGTCAAAAATGACATTTTTCTACGATTGCTATAAAAACTAGACAATTACGCTTTTATTTGTTATCGTAAAGTTTATGTTTTCTGTGGAACAATCGAAAAATATCTTTGACGCACGTCTCCAGTGGCAACGCGCTAAAAATATGTTAAATGCGAGCGTTTATAACGGCAACGCGCGAAATAGATATTAAATGCGCGCTTATTTCAATAGCTACCAGGGTAACAAACAAAACAGAAACTTCTCATATTGACAGTTGACAGAATGAATTTATTTTCATTACGTATACATTTTTTTAATAATTTAAGATGCAATCGTAGAAAAAAAATGTGTGTATCACGAACGTAAAGTGTCTTTGTTCCTCTTACACTATTGTAGCTCTCGCCTTCGGCTCGCGCTGCAATTACTGTGTTTGAGTAACGAAGAATCACTTTACGCTTTTAATACACAAATAACTATTATTTATTTATTTTATTTTTATGTCAACTTGATATCAAGGGTTACGTTCAGCCGAGGGTTGTTCCCCCACCTAACACTTACAAAGACATTACAAACATCCATATTCTTAGGCGGGATTCAAACCCTCGATCTTCGGCGTACAATGTCAAGCAACCACAACGCTAGATGTTGGTTTACCGGGGCCGAAAAAAAAACATACCTATAAATCCGTCACTGTTTGTGACATTATTGTACAAAGGTGAGAATTTCCGGTCATATGAATGTTTTAATTTATACGTTATTAATTATTGATTGCCATAAATGCTAGATAGTTGTAAAACTTTTATCGTTCAATTTACTGTATTTTATAGGTTCGTGCAAGTGTTATATTTATCCAACACATTATCTTTAAGTTAAACTGTCTTGAAGCTACTGATCAATAACTCAATTCACTCAGCAACTAGCACACCAAAAAACGTTTCTATAAAACAAACTCGACCGAATCTAATTCAAACAATCATGTCCGTTTTAATCAGCGCGCTTGTACAACGAACAAGTCACCGAGTGCAGGATACAAAGACACTTTCAAAGCAGTAGCAGGAACACCACCGGAGTTCCCGCCGTTGCACAATGAAAGCCGGAGCCACTAGATGCAGGTACAAAGACGCACAACTTGGCAAGGCTGCAACAATGCTTCTAACGTGAGCGTTATTAATTAGATGAACGAATAGCGGCGGAGGTTTGTAAGATGTGTGAAGCTTAAAGGTACGTTTGTGAGGAAGAAAATGGGAGGAGTGGTTGTTTCGTTTAATTTGTTTAACTGGAAATGTACAGAGTTGTCAGAATGTCAACTATGAATATATTTTATTTCAAGATAATTTAGTTTTATTTGAAAGTTTTCGTAAAATTGAAATTTTGTTTGTTTGAATAAATAACCAGTTTTATTATTATATACATATATCGGACCAACTACTAAGGTCATATGCCGAATATATCCTTTGTAAATGTCCGTCACGGGTGGGACCCAAACCCAGGACTTAACGGTTGTGAGTCCGGCTCCAACCCGCGCGGCCATCACGGGGAACAACAAGTTTTAATATTCGTGTTTGATGCATTCCAATATGATATATGATTAGATTATATATAATATTTTTTTGTATAATAAATTTAAAAAATCAATATATCATCACACCCTTTACCCATTACTAGGTGTATTACTCTGCCGTGGCAGATCTCGGTAAGTGATATATTTCTTCGCGTGTAGTTCGAATACCATCCGTCAAATCATGGCCCCCAAAGAAGAGAAGGAGAGCCACAGGGGTAGATTTAATTTTGGTGAAAATTGTTAGTCGGCTGTGGGAATCAAACCCGGTTTCTCAGATCCACAGGTTGACTTGATACCACTGAGCCACCTATTCCATATACAGGGTGTTTCAGAACTAGTGTAACAAACTTTAACAGCTTATTCCTGAGGTTATTTTGAGCACAAAATGTCATATAAACATAGGTCCTATTCCTTCTAGTTACCAAAATACAAGAGGTTGAAGTTCTATAAATAACACGACATTTTCAAATTTTTTTAATCAAGAAAACAAGAATTTGATTGAAAA
Source organism: Pterostichus niger (assembly GCA_947425015.1). Taxonomy (NCBI): domain Eukaryota; kingdom Metazoa; phylum Arthropoda; class Insecta; order Coleoptera; family Carabidae; genus Pterostichus; species Pterostichus niger. The sequence goes on from OX380339.1 coordinate 6,958,146, forward strand.
GTCATACCTTATTTGTCTTAATTAAAAATTGTTGTACTTTTGATTGTATTATTGTTTCATAATGGGTGGTTATAGTACTGCTGAATATGCAGATATGATTTTTATTTATGGATTATGTAATGGTAATGCCCGTTATGCGTCCAGAGAATACCAAGGCAGATATCCAAATAGAAGCCAACTTTCCCATCCCCTATTTGCGCGCATTTTTGTTTTCCGAAAGTATTTTGATTACAAAAATTTGAAAATTTCGTGTTATTTATAGAACTTCAACCTCTTGTATTTTGGTAACTAGAAGAAAGAGGACCTATGTTCATATAACATTTTTGGCTCAAAATGACCTCAGGAATAAGCTGTTAAAGTTTGTTACACTAGTCCTGAAACACCTTGTATATTAGAGGGAAAATTTCCTTTATAATTTAACAACTTATGAAATAACAAGATTTGAACCAATCACCAAACTTACAGCCGAATACGTATTACATACTAGGTGATTTTTTTTTAAACTTACCGTGAGTATTGCACTACTTTGACAGTTGACAATTAAAATTCCAAATGACAATCTAAAATTGGAAATGTTATTATGTATACTTTTTTAAATTAATTATAGAAATCAGGTAATCAGGCCCTAGTAATCCATGGATAGTGAAACTTTAATGAACGTTTCGAACGTTTAACACGTTCATCTTCAGCAGTTTATAGGTCGCTGACGTAAAAAACAGTTCAATTGTTTCACTTTTTAAACAACCATAACTCAGGAAAAAATTATTAAAACTTAAAAAAAAACTTAAAAAAAAATAAAAATTTGTGAAGTGCATTTTGTGGAGTTCGGAACAGTTCTGATTACCTATTTTCAAGAATTATTTTAGATCCACTTAACCTCGAAATAAATTAATTATAAACAATTCAGAGCTCAATTAATATATTTTTAATACTAACCTTAAACAAACATTTTCACCAATTTAAAAAATCTACCCCTGTGGCTCCTCCTCCACTAATATCTTTGGAGGCCGTGATTTGACGGCTGGTAACCGCACTTCACGCGAAAAAATATATCACTTACCGAGATCTGCTTAGGCAGAGTGCCACACCCAGTGATGGGTAAAAGGCGTGAAGATATATTTATTTATTTATTTATTTATACCTTAAACAAAATTATCATTTTGTTTATATAGATATGAAATTTTTTATTGTATCATATGTCACTTAGAAATTTTACAATAAATCCGCATTAAAAAGTAGAACTGCGAAATTTGATTATGTTACTAAGAATTTGGAATACATGAACATATGGAAACACGCGCTTTTAATATCTTTTTATTGTTCCACAGAAAACGTCAACTTGACGATAATAAATGAAAGCGAATTGTTCAACTTTTCATAGCAATAGTAGAAAAAAATATATTATATTCATTAAGAATGATCTGAAAAGCAGCAATCTAATGGTGTCCCTTTTAAAAAAACACATTTATCTATTTTGATTATAATTAGATAAAAAGTTCCCGAGATGAAGTAAAATTATTTATATGAGAATTCACCACACGTCACTGTCAACCAATAGGATCACAAATTTGTTTGAAAATGAACAAATGAAACGTACATTTCGTCGGAAATTCAGCACTAGTGAAATTTCATCGGAAATACCACTGTTATTAATATCCTTGGTTACGAATAAAATAAATGATATTTTCAATATTTTCTGCATTTTTTCAGTGTACATTTAATATTCAAAATTTTCATCACTGTAATACCTAATTAATAATGTGCAAATAAATACCTAACTATTCTTGTTAATTAACTCTTGTTTGGTAAATTCTCAAGCCGAATACAACTCGTAGTATGAAAATTGACAGATAATATTTTGACATAACTATACATTCGTTGTTATGGAAATAGGAAACACGACTCGTGCTTCGCACTCGTTATGTTTCCATTTCCATAACAACTCATAATTTATGTCAAAATATTTTCAGCAATTTTCATACTACTTGTTATATTATATATGAAAATATGACATGTTTAGCTAATTTCATGGCAGTTAATAATATTGAAAAATAATTAAGAAATTGTTCATAGCAATGTGTTTCATACTTACATGTTATTAATATGTCATTTTATAAAATAACGAATTATTCCGTCTGTATATAAAATATCGTATATAATACGTAAGTAAAATGTCATTATTTTCCTCAAACGATTGCATTCCTAGGGCTACGCCCTCAGGATTCAATCGTCGCTCTCAACAAATAATGAGAAACGTTGCTCCTTTGTTATAAAAATTATAATTAGTTTTTAATTTATGCTTAAATATATTTGTCACATACAAATATCTGCTATTTAATCATAAATTTATGAAATTTTAATTACGCAATATAATATAAAATAGAGTGAAGTTTTATATGTAACAATTTTGTTGCTTTGTTTTTGCTTATATGAAAACATATATTAAATTTTTAGGTCATTCATTTACAATGTTGATGTTGAAACATCATGCCATAAACAGACCTTTTATTAACGTTTATAACAAATTAATAAACGAAACTATTTCATAGGTAGTAAACTTTACAAAACAGAAACGGATAAAGTATTTCATTACAGTTTAGCACGCTAATAGTTTCTTTATAGTTAGTAATTAAATCAAAGTGAAAATAATTTTCCCTCAAGTCATCTGGGTACGTTTACACCGGGAGTTAATATCACCAATTCCATTTCGTGCGAGATTTCATTTTTACTGAGCCCGGCTCTGGACAGTCGTATAAAAAACACATTCTACCCTCGCAGGGCTCCAGGGACAGACTAGCGCGTAGAGCAGCATACACTACTACAGTGGTTCTCAAATTTCTCGCTGTTAAGGATCCCGAAAAAAATGGCCGAAAAGATTTATGCGTAACTAATAGTAATTAACTAATGGCTACTTTATGTTTGATTTATATTAAATATTTATAAATTATTTCAGAGAATAATACTTTAAATAGAAGGAAAAGAAAACTACATTTTCTTACGCTTTTATGTACACAATTTAACTACTTAGTTATAAAATAAGAATAAATATATCATCACGTCTTTTACACATTACTCTGGTGTAGCAGTCCACTGTAGCAGATCTCTGTATGTGATATATTTCTTAGCGTTAAGTGTAGTTACCTGCCGTCAAATCACAGTCCTCAAAGATGTTAGTGGTAGGGGAGCCACAGTGGTAGTTTTTTTTTTAATTTGGTGAGAATTGTTTGTCGACTGTGGGCATCGAACCGAGATTTGCTACGACAGATTGCACACCCAGGAATGGGTAAAAGGCGTGATGGTATATGTATTTTTATTTTTACATGATGAAACTATATAATAAACTCATAAAAATCAGTAAAAACGCGGGTTTAAAATTCCTTATATTATATTATAAATATATATATATATATATATATATATATATATATACACCGTCAGTACTGTGGTGTGGATAGCGATACGGAATTCGATCCCGAGTTCGAATCGCACTCAAGCTAAAAATTATATAAACTATCACACTGCGGGTCCTGTACTGTAATTGGTATTAAATTCATGTTGTACAGCGTAACATAAATAAATAAATATCAAAACAAATTTAGTGCTATTATCTTTCTGGAATAGCCACCACTAAAATCTCTTGCTCAAATGACATTACTTTGGAAATTAATCGACTTTGTATCTCTTTTTGTTCTCGAGATGCCAATAGTGAGCCAAATTTAAAATAGATTCTGTTAATGACACAATATTATTGTACTTATCTAATAGATGAGTTATCTGTCACATTAATCTAGCACTAATAAAAAGTCCTAAAATATATCATTAAGTACAAGTTGAAAATCGGATGTAATGATATAAAATAAATCAAATAAAAATGCAATTTTGCCGTAAGAGATTTCAGTATGTGATATATTTAAGTAAAATGAGGTTACCGGCCGTAAGATCATGACCCCCAAAGATGTTAGTAGAAGATGTAGTCACAGGGATAATTTTAATGTGGTGAAAATTGTTTATCAGCTGCAGGAATCAAACTCGGGTTCTCTAATCCACAGAACAACTCATTTCTACCAGCCAGCTAGCTACCCTAAAAAGTATAAATAATTTAACAAATTAGAAAATAATTTGAATAATTACATGGTAGCCAGCTACCCTAAAAGTATTTGGTAAATTGGAAAATAATCTGTATAAGTACATAGTAGTCGTGGACCCTTGGAGACACATTACGAACTCCTAAGGGTCCGCAGTCTTCTGTTTTAGAAACACTGCACTGGTGCAAAAGTCGGGCACAGCCACACAACGTATAAGCAAGAAGTAAGATTTCAGAGCGAGTGGAATAATATAAACGCGGTTAGTAAAATAAGGCCAGTGGGATAGCAGTAGACCTATCACAAGCCTGTCCCTCTGGAGGCTTAAAATTTTATTGCAATGCTACTGAAATATTTTACTGTTTACCTACACTCTTAGAGGAGTTTAAATCATTTTAGATACCTCGGGAAATTTTATAAAAGTTTTCCTAGTGTTTATTGTGGGATATGCGATACAATGCAAAAGAACATTACATACAAATTTTAATTCTAGATGATTACCAAAGACTTCATTTTTAGCTATTTATTCCATTTGCCATTTAACTACATTTTAAATTTTGATAGAAATGTCAAATTTCTATATACGATTCGTTAATTACCAAGTTTCTAAATTACATGGCAAGACTATATCTTGCACATTCCAAAGTAGAGACGACTTATCTCAACTGAAGCTAAAGTACTAGTCATTACATTTTACTAATTACCAATTGGTTATGGCAAGAATTCATATCCACGCTAAAGAGACGACTGGGTTCAACCAATGCCAAGCTACCAATGACTAAATGCTGATTTCCAAGGAACGTATTGAGAAGGAACAAGATGGGAGAATCATTACGTCATGCATAAGTTTACATAAAAAACCTCAGACACATATAAGGTATGACGTCGAAAGGTCAAATCTATCTTAGACCAACGCACAGCTAATAATTTACCCAGATATCAAATAAATCGTATAAACAAAGTATGACAATTTAGAGTAGCTATCAACTCGATAATTACCTCAATTTTCTTTCCTAGAGAATTGAGTAAAGGAAATGTTTCTCACAGGAACGTGAAAAAAAAATGTGTACAACTTGTCTTTAAAATATGTTTGGTGTAAGAATGTTGTCTGCACATCCGATAAGTTCATTCTTCCACCAGCAAATTCTTATGCATGGCCTAGGTACGCAAATATCTATTATATGTAGATAATTCTTATCTATTATAATCATAACCTCGATAAAATCAAGTAAACGGTATCTTTCTCTTTGCAAAATTATTAATAATTTTTATATAAATTGTAAATTTAATATGAAGTCATTTCTTACCTTTACGAAATATGATTTATGAATATCTGTCTCCTCTGCCTTCCCTTCTGCGGTTGTACCCTAAAACAAAGAAAACACATAATAAAAATCTGCTTAGTAAAACAGGAGTAAAAATTTGTTGAAAACCGTGCATGAGAGATCAGCCACGAGAAAGTTTTGCGCACATAACGAAGTTTACAGCCGTCTGTTCGTCGGCATTTGCGAGTGGAGTACTTCACCGAAGTCTAGAGCAACAGACATATTCGATTCTCTAACTCCATTTACACAACGGACTCAATAGTCAGCCATCTTCAGGGTATGAATATCGATATCAAGTGGGCGGAAAACGAGCAACGCTTCGAAACATCTCGTAAGATCGCTTTTGTATAGCATCATCCCTAGCTAAATAGAATTTATGTGCGCAAGAGCTATCTTCCTGGAAAATTAACCATATATACGTACATCTCCCTACATATATTCCCAGAGATAATAATTGTGTAATTATTTGTGAAAATATGAAAGCCTCTTCAAAGTTATACCAACTATGTTAGATGATGAAATTTGCATACATTTCAAAGTTTAACGCAATAATTTCATAAAATTCTTAATTGATTGTAATTACAATTTTATTTGCAGGGTAGGTACCATAAGAATCTGTTTATATATGACAAAAATATGAAGTATTATTTACAAACCTAAAGTACAAATCTATTGTAATCAGCAGAGTATTTTCGCAACAATCAGTTTATATAGACTTACAAATCTTATGAAAAAATGATGAACGATCAGTTAAATGTTATGTTTAAATTTTTTTTTTAGAATTCTATGCCCAAGAGTTTCAATTTGGGCTAATATGAACAAATTATAAAAGAAAAAAACAAAACATTAGAAAAAAAATTAATTAATAAATATATCATCGCGCTGTGTACTCATTATTGTGTGTAGCACTTTGCCGTAGCAGATCTCTGTAAATGCAGTTACCTGTCGTCAAATTATTATTCTCAGAGACGTTAGTGAAGGAAATGCCTCAGAGCTAATGTTATTGAGGTATAAATATTTTGTCGATATTGGCAATCGAACTTGGGTTCCGAAATCTACAGGCCGACTCGATACCACTAAGTCACTTATACTATAAAATTAATAATCGCTTAATTATAATATTTGACATTTTTATAAGAATTCTCTGCTTTAATTTGATACCAAATTTGGCATATTTTCAATAAATTTTGAAAAAAAAAACAATTGACGAACACTTAAATGGCTTTTTTAATACTTAACCCGCGTTAACCCACATACAACTTCTCCTGCGGCTCCCTCTCTATTAACATCTTTGGGAACAGTGATTTCACAGCTGGTAACCGTACTTCACGCGATTAAATATATCATTTACCAAAATCAGCTACAGCAGAGTGCCACGCACAGCAATGGGTAAATGGCGTGATGATATATTTAATATTTATTTATTATTTATGTAACAAGTTCTGTAATGGGTAAAAGGCGTAATAATATATTTATTTTATTTTATTTAAATACGTCTCATTAGGACTGCAGTTTTCAATTATGATTTAAAAAAGAAATTATTAGTGGTAGAGGAGCCACAGGGGTAATTTTAATGTAATAAAAATTGTTTGTCGACTACAAAAACTGAACCTGGGTTCTTAAATCCACATTCCAATTAGATACCACTGTGCCACCTACTCCATAAATTATATAACCCATAAAAGGTTCATGCATTGTGTATTCGTAGGGCAGGAAAAAACAAATTAGGGTAGGTGGCTCAGTGGTATCAAGTCGGCCTGTGGATCTTGAGAACCCTGGTTAGATCCTCACAGCCGACAAACAGTTTTCACCAAATTAAATCTACCCCTGTGGCTACCTCTCCACTAACATCTTTGGGGGCCGTGATTTAACGGCTGGTAACCCCACTTCACGCGAAAAAATATATCACTTACCGATATCTCCTTCGGCAGAGTGCCACACCCAGTAATTGGTAAAAGGCGTAAAATTTATTTATTTATTTAGGGAAAAATAAATTTAAGAACTTTTGTAAATTTCGAGACGCAATTGGTAGAATATTTGATTATAAACGTTCAATTTTAAAAATTGATAAAAGTTAACCGTTTAATTTTGTATAAATACCGAATTATTCATAAAGGGAAATGGAAGTAATATGAAACTTATGAGTAATACTAAATTTTAAATATCTGGTGTGTCCTCTGCTTTTAAATGTTCTCATTTACTTTGCGTCGAGAATTGAAACGGTCTCATAAAGAAGAAAGAGAAACTGCGCGAATGAAGCACTCATTTCCTAAAATTTTATTTTCAATCGTTTCATTTCCGATATTCGCTGATTTAAAAAGTAATGAAAGCGTTCAAACTAACGCTTAAGAAGAATTCTTAAATTGCCTTGTAATATTTCCGCCACAGGCCACTTGAAATTATCATCTTTCTATATCTACGAGTTTCAAATTTAAATTAATATCCGATATGAAACCAACTGAATATCTTACAGTCTTTCTTCAAAGAGGTGCTATTTAATATGAGTATTTAAAAATATTAATTATTTTCGATTCATTGGTTACAGAAAATTATAAAGCTACAAGTTTTAACCAATATTCTTGATCTGTATTTGTTATTGATCGATATATTAATGGTGCTTATAATTACTTTATAGATTTGGCATTTTTATTCATTACTGTCCAGTGCCATGAAATATGTTTGTTTCAAATAATCTGTAATTATTTTTGCGAATTCAGAAAAATTATTTTTCCACAATTACGCTCTCATTTATCATCGTAAAATTGACATTTCATGAGAAGAAATATATCACTTATCAAGATTTGCTATAGCAGAGTGCCACACCAAGTAATAAGTACAAGGCGTGACGATATATTTATTTATTTATAGTAATTAATTTGTAACAATTTTGAAACACCTGTATATCTTGAATTTTTCTTGCAATAATTTTGAAACACTTGTATATCACTTACCGATATCTGCTACGGCAGAGTGCCATACCAAATAGGGTGATGATATATTTATTTATCATTCTATTAATATAGAGTATAACTTAACAAGCTAGCATTTTTGTATTAAATGTAATATTTCTTTTTAACACATTACTTGTCCCTATCAATCATTTTCTAATATATTTAATAACTCTATAAATTGTAACATTTTAAAATAAATTCAAACGCACTTTGGAGCACCAATATACAAAATATACAGTGTCATGTCTGTACTCTTAAGTTCATTCTGTTATTCTAGACAGGATAATGTTTATTCACACTTTGCTGTTTCCAATGCCATCTAAGTTTGTCATAATCAATGATCAAATCTGACATATTTTGTAGACACTCGTTCATATATTTTTCAGGATTCATTTTCTGTTTACACTGGTTTCTCATCGAAGTGACATATTATATTTTTGGTGTACTATATTTAGCAATATTACATATTTTACGAAGGAAAAAAGAGAAAGTTTTTCGTAATAAAGTTTCTGATATTAGCTAAAAATAGAATTTTTGGCGTTATTACAACAAAATCTCAAAGTTCAAATTGTTTGTTTCTACTATATTACTTCGTTTATTTATTGAACTATATTACATTTCATATTAATTGAATTTTCTGATATTGAAAATATTATTATAATTACACATTTAACTAATATTTCAGTGTATATTCTGCAACATAGGATTTAATTAAACAGAATACTATAATTATAACCTATTAATATTATATAAATTATAATAAAATATAGTATATTTATTCAATTGACACAGGCAGTGAATGTTATAACATAATTAATAGCTAACCAGAATTAATAATGTACATAATTAATAATTAAATTACATGCCAATACATGAATTGTACCATATTAATACTGAGAATCTAAATTAATTTTAATTGTTGCTAATATCATTGCAAAGAGATAACGAATTTGTATCTTTTTTTGTTGTTTTATTATTGATTAAAACAAAATTACAATTTGAAATTAAAATAATTAACTTTTTCCGGTTTACCGATAAAATAATAGAATTGAAATGCGAGAATGAAGTTTTGGGATTACATTTAAATTATTATGAATTTTCTATAATGAAATTTTAATCTCTGTACTTTGTTTTCAATTTTTGTAGTGTTTATTTTTGTTTCCTGTTAAAAAATAATGAATCACAATTTAATTACACAAATTTTGCAAGGAAAAATATGAAGTCAGAAGTAATTCTTTGCTAAAGACCATATTTTTGGGGTGCTTGCACATACCGGGTGGTGCTCGGTGAGTGCGAACATAGGAATTTAACATGGGATATTAGTTTTATGCAATTTCCTGCTCTCCTGTACATTTTACGGAAAAAACTGTAGAGGGAAGATTTGTTCAGAATTAAAAGTTACCCATGAAACTGTTTTTACATGTTTTATTAAGTTTTTGGTTTAGCCGTAACATTAAAAATAAATTTCGAAATTTCTGTTACTTTGTAGCAATAGCCATGACTTTTCTTTTATTTTTATGACAAATGCGTTAAATGTCAATTTTTGATGTTTATTAAAGTTAATCTTATAATTTAAATTAAATCTTTGTGTAAGCTATAAAATGAATGTTTATTCAAACGAAGAACGTGTCTTCATTATTAAAAATTATTATGGAGGAAATAGTTATAGGAGGGTGCGGGATTTATTTTCAATTAAATATGAAGATAAACCAATTCCAAGTGTATCAACAATTTCAAAACTGGTTACAAAATTTGAGAGTACAGCTAGTGTAGCTGTGACCGATGGTAATGAAGGCAATAATAATAATAACAGAATACGTCATAACGAAGTGAATGAAGAATTGGTATTGGCTATGATATCTCAAAATTCAAGGTACAGCATAAGACATATTGCTTCTGAATGTGGTTTGCATCATTCAACAGTTCTGAGAATTTTAAAAACACATGGATATAAATCTTACAAATTTCAAACACATCAAGAACTTCTTTTGGCTGATTTTGAAACTAGAAGTACATTTTGTGAAATTATGCAAGAAAAGGCAAATCGGGACCAGCACTTTATTTCGTCGATTTGTTTTACAGATGAATGTACATTTACTTTAAATAATGAACCAAATGTTCAGAATACTCGTATGTGGACCACAGAAAATCATCATTTAACTGTGTGTACAGGTACCCAATATCCTGAGAAAATTAATATTTGGGTTGGAATTTTTAAGAACAGGATTATACCATTTGAAATTATGGGAAATTTAAATTCTGATATGTATTTAGAACTTCTGCAAAATCATATAGGTCCTGCATTGGATGAGGCAGCTGCAGTAGATGAGGATATTTGGTTCCAGCAGGATGGGTGCCCGGCTCATTATGGAATAAATGTGCGGGAATATTTAGATTTGGTTTTTCCTAATTTGTGGATTGGTCGTGGTGGTGGAATAAATTGGCCTGCAAGATCTCCGGACCTAGCTCCTTGCGATTTTTTTTTGTGGGGGCATCTTAAAAGTAAAATTTACTCTAAACACTACGAAAATTTAGATTTACTAAGACAAGCTATATTCGAAGAATGTGATAATATTACTGACAGGCAATTAGCCAATGTTAGAACTTCGTTTTACAATAGACTTGGTTATTGTCTTGCTGAAAATGGTGGCTTGTTTGAACATTTATTGTAATTTCTTTATTTTTTTATGTAGGTATATTAAATAATATTGTTACAATTATTACTTATTATTTCACATTAAATTATTGTAATTTAAAATTTTTAAAAAAAATTGAAATTGTTGATAAACTTGAAACTGATTTATTATTAAATATGAAAATAAAACTTTGTTCAAAGAATAAAAAATGTGATTTTTTTGATTTAATTTAAATTATAAGATTAACTTTAATAAACATCAAAAATTGACATTTAACGCATTTGTCATAAAAATAAAAGAAAAGTCATGGCTATTACTACAAAGTAACAGAAATTTCGAAATTTATTTTTAATGTTACGGCTAAACCAAAAACTTAATAAAACATGTAAAAACAGTTTCATGGGTAACTTTTAATTCTGAACAAATCTTCCCTCTACAGTTTTTTCCGTAAAATGTACAGGAGAGCAGGAAATTGCATAAAACTAATATCCCATGTTAAATTCCTATGTTCGCACTCACCGAGCACCACCCGGTATACATAGCCAAACAATTAAAAACTTTGTGCGCTCGGCAATTAAGGAACTCTGCGAACAAGCACTTTCGCCATTTATTATTTTCGTGACCGTCTTTGTCCTGCGTAGTTTATAATTTTTATAAGATGGAGCTTTGCGTTAAGCTCTACAATTAACTCTGGGCACGATTCCATCATGATACGTCACCGTCATTTGAAGGAAAACAGTGAAAATACACAACTAACTATATTTTGACTGTAGTCAACTGTGTAATTTTTTTAGGCAAAACAAACAGAATTATTGTTTTTATCAGATTTTAATTACCAATTATTTTCTTTACACGGTCGTGAATAACTGCATAACATAGATATCTATTCTTCTTCGTCTTTTTCTGATGGCACTACAGCCCAAATCAGACCTGGGCCTACAGGACACACCGAGCTGCAGTTTTTACACTGCCTTATTGCCGGTTTTCGTAGTCGAATGCTAAATTATTTAAGGCGTATAAGTGACTAGTTTATAACGCCCGAGTGTGATAAATACATGTAACTGTATTTTATATTTTACGACAAATCACACATTGTGTGGATTCGAACTGACGAACCTTGGTTCGGGTGACGTCACAGTATGTTAAGAGATGTGCCTTAACACGCTCGGCCACCACGCCTTTTTAAATATCTATTAAATTTTCTAAGTTGTAAAAACCTAATTTAGAATAAATTAATAAGGGTAAGAATTTATTTTTATTCTGTAGTCTATTCATAGTCTAACACCGAATAACCCTCGTCGCTTTTTTATTCTTCCGACAAATATACCAAGTAAATAACGATGGCAAAAAACAACAACGTACGAATAAATTTTTGTTTACTTAAGTTACTATGTTACTAAATTACATGGCAAGACCACATCTTACACATCCAAGAAAGACACGACTGATCTCTACTAAAATTAAGCTACCACTATTTGTGATTTACTAATTATATGGCACGTCCACATCTTGCACATCAAACAAAAGAGACGACTTGTCTCACTAAAAACCAAAGAACCACTAACTAATTGTTGTTTTCTATGAAGCATGTTGGCAAAAAGTAAAAATAAACTATTATTAACTTAAGATTCACTTACACATTACAATAGTATCTAAATTTTGGTTGAAATTTATTATCAATGTATTAATTTTATTGCAAGTAAATTCTTCAAGTAAAAAGAAGACAATGATATAAGTAAAGAAGATATATCTAATTTATTATAAACTTTTCTAGAATTACTATTTCCTGAAACGAGAATTGACTTTAATAACATTAACATTCGCGTAAATCAAGTTTAAGGTAATACAAAAAGTGTTTGTTGAATACCCAAGGAAATAAAAAAGATGAATAACGCAATAATTTTGTTTTATAAATATATTCAAGTAAAGAAGACAGGACCCTGTCTGGAATACATTAATGTATATTGAGTGTGCGATTGAAAAGAATGTTGTCAGAAGAGAGTGCCAAATAGGTGTGTTTTTGTGAAATTGACGGTGAGTGATTGTGTGGGCGATTGATGTACCAGGACATAAAGGTTTGTCTAATTTAAATAATTGCAGGATAATTCAATGAATAAATTTTCAACAAATATATATATATATATATATATATATATATATATATATATATATATATTTCTTTTTCGGTACCTATTTCATGTGAGTTAATATGATAATAAAGTAACTAAAAAACTTTAGACAGAAGTCTAATATTTTTTCTATGATTGCTATGAAAAGTTGAAAATTATGCTTTCATTTGTCATCGTAAAATTGGAACAATCGATAAATAACTTTGTCACGCGTCTCTAATGGCAATGCACGAAAGAGATATTAAAAGCACGCGTGTCCAATGGCAACGCGGGAATAAAATATTTGATGCACGTTTACTTCAATAGTTTCCAGGGATACAAACAAAACTTTATATTTATTTATTTATTTTACTCTGTACAACAATTATTGACAATAAAATTAGATTATATAGAATGACATACAAAACAAAATCAAATATAATACGAGATATATATATATATATATATATATATATATATATATATATTAGGGTGTCCGTTATTTGGGAGACCTTCGAATATTCTTCGGGACCCCCCTAGATCGCCAGACATTCCAAAAAAAATGAGTTTCCTAAAAGGATTTAGTGTTTTTTGATGATTAACCGAGCGGTTGAAGTTTTAAGCCTACCGGAAAATAGGGGCATAGCCAGTTAGGGTAAAATAGACATGCGGGATATGTTTTCCTATGAAATTGATGATTCTGAACACGAATCTGTTGTCAAAATGTTGGTATCAGTCGAAGTTTTAGTAATAATTGCAAAATACGCATTTTTTTTTTTTTTTTGGGGTATAGACAATTTTCAAGTAAATGTTCATTTATTTGAGTCCAGTTTCAGAAATTTTTAATAGAATTTATAATTCTATTTTCAGAAATTTTTAATCGAATTTATAATCCAATGGAAAAATGTTCAAGTGCATATGTGTTCTAGTTTTCGAGAAAATGTTAAAAAACTGGTTTTTGTAATTTTTTTGGCGAAAATTTAAAAAAATTAAAAATGGCTAAAATTAGCTTAAAAGTTAACTGAAGCACGAGAAATACAATGGCGTTGATCGCAACTTCATATTTAGCTTAGATTTTAAGATATATCTTCGGAAAAGTAGAAAATCTCAAAAAATTAAGAATCTAGATTTTCCGGAGCGTATATCTCAAAAATTAAACAAGATATGAAATTGCGCTCAACGGCATTGAATTCCCCGTGTCCGAATTGACTTATAAGCAAATTTTCATGCAATTTTAAGCAATTTCATTTTTTTAATTATTTCCTTTGGTTTTTTCAGATTTTAATTAAATTTTCCCGAAAATCCTTAATCGTAGGATTATTGTAGCGAAAATTTACATACATATATATTTTGACCCACTGAAGCCAATGGAAAAATGTTCAAGTGCATATGTGTTCTAGTTTTCGAGAAAATGTTAAAAAACTGGCAAAAATTTGAAAAAATTAAAAATGGCTAAAAATTACCTTCAAAGTTAATTGAAGCACGGGAAATTCAATGGCGTTCATCGCAACTTTATATTTAGCTTATGTTTTAAGATATTGCTTCGGAAAAGTAGAAAATCTCAAAAAAAATAAGAATCTAGATTTTTCGGAGCGTATATCTCAAAAATTAAACAAGGTATGAAATTGTTAATCGTAGGATTATTGTAGCGAAAATTTACATACATATGTATTTTGACCCACTGAATCCAATGTTTTTTTGGGGTACACTCAATCCTTTTGGGAAACTCATTTTTTTTGGAATGTCTGGCGATCTAGGGGGGTCCCGAAGAATATTCGAAGGTCGCCCAAATAACGGACACCCTAATATTTATACAGTTTATAAAAAATATTGTTAGCACAACTTTCCTTTTAATTAAGAATTATTGCATAAAAAAATGAATGTTACATATTCCGTGTTGCGTTTTAATTATAATAAATTGATATTTAAATAACAATATTTTATTAATATAATATATTTAAGTTGTATTATCGATGCTACTTTTAGGTCATATTTCACCCTGTATATATATATATATATATATATATATATATATATATATATATATATATATATATATATATATATATATATATATATATATATATAAGTATAAGATTTGAATAATAGATAATATTAATTTGTCCTGTTTTTGAAGATATGTTTAAGAGTTATTTGTGGAGAGGCCCAGGTTGTAAAATATTTCATAATGCAAATAGCTGTTAACTAAATAAATATATATTAGCATTTTAGGTGTATGTAAGCTAATTAATTTCGTATATATTTGAATCAGTATGTAAAGAATTTTTGCAATTGGTGTATGAAGCGTGCATTAGCGATTCATCTATCGTAATGTAAATATGATTCCACTACCAATAGATTAAATTGATAAATTCCAAATAATTCTACGTACGTATTTCAGTAATATATTTATATGAAATACGTTTATGACCTCAATGAAACTTTAAAATTTTGCACCAACTTTGATCGTAAAACTTAAGCTTAGGTACATACATACCTACTTGGGTGTAGTCATGTGGGAAAACTAGAAAATATGTTATGTCCGAAATCTGCACATAAAATCTCGCCCAGCAACTGACTTACGATAGTTTTTAGAAACTACTTTCAAAACTACACACATACCATTACATACAGAGAGAAGACCGGAATACAGATCTATTTGCATTTTATGTAATATTTGAACTAAGAATTTTTGCCAAAATATTTTTGTTTCATGAATAAATGTTTTAGTTATTTAAGCTACTCTGCACAACAGGAAATTAATTCCAATTACAGTACAGGGTTCGGACCCACTAAGCCGCAGTGTGGTAGTTCATATACTTTTTAGATTGAGATGTTGATATTTTAATGATTTAAATTCTTAGAGTTTTTTTTAATAATAAATAAATATATCATCACGCCTTTTACCCATTAATGGGTGTGACACTCTGCCGAACATTATAAAATAATTATTAACAACAACAACAAAGACAAAATTAATTGTCGTCCATACACTTGGTGAAACTAGGTTTAATAAAATATAAAATAAACACTTATCTAAGTCTCACAAAATTCAGCGTCTATGGTTACTAACTGTGTTGACCAGCCTCTGACGATGACCTGAAAAGTTCACTTGGAGACTGAATTTTCTGAGACTTAGCCGAGTGTTTATTTTATATTTTATTAAAATAATTATTTGTCGTAAATACTTTTAAATTGAAAATATTAAATAAAACTCTAGGCAAAGTCTCACAAAATTCAGCCTCCGAGTCACCTTATGAGGGCATCGTCGGAGGCCGGCCAGCACAGTTAGTAACCATGGACGCGTTTCGCTCTTGTTAGAGCTCATCAGCATGGTATAACTCACTTCTTCACCTAGAACAAAGTTCATGTAAAGAAGCTGGTGACGAAGAACTGTGCCAGCAGAGAATAAGATCTCTAACAATCGGTAAGATAACATGAGAAGTTCTGTCGAACCATTAATGCCAGAGTTTTATTTAATATTTTTATTATACCTAGTCTCACCAAGTGCATGAATGACAATTAATTTTGTCTTTGGTGTTTTTTAAATTGAAATAAAAGAACATTTTAAAATATTTGAGGTTATCATTTTAAAATGATATTTAACGTATGGCTGCGTAGTAGTACCAATATTACAAAATAAAAAGGTATATAATAGTAGCCTTCATTAATAAAATGTTTTCGGTATAATAATGCAATGATTATGAAAGCAAAATATAAAAATGATATTAGCAGCTCATCTGCTTTATGAATCTGTCTGATTACAATCAAAATATCAATATTTACTCATAAAAATCATTGTTGGGATATTTCCCTAGGTAAATTCATTCTTTCCCGCAACTTTTTGTCATTACAGCGTGGCTGAAGCCTCTATAATAGGCTCAGAGCTGGGAACGACGAGAGAAAATTGCATCGCTGCTGCCTTGCCTTGTCGTGTAGTTGTTTATACGCAACAATGACTTCGTTCTTCTATGCGCGTTCCCAGTTTACATACAGTTTTCCTTCTGCTATTCATTAATGAGACCGCAGCAAAAGACTAGGTTTGTGAAATTATCAAACCGTGTACAAGTGAAAACTTTGAATATAATAACAGCGATTGCAAAAGTATGTTGAAACTTTTTAAATACGTCTCGTTCCGTATATTCAAAGACATTTTCGAATCAAACAAATACTTTTGAGAGGATCATTATTACGAATTTTAGAAAAACTAAAAAATACAACATTTTATTTAAGTTTAAATAATACTTGCTGAAATATGAGTCTTAAGTATCTACTTCAGCGTTGGATTGGCAATGAAAGTAGACACAGTACGGACTTCACATTTATATTTAATGATTATTTAGTAATATCTTGAATCATTAAATAGCAAAAACATTACATTTTATGATTACAATAATTTTGTACATTTGCCTTTAAATGTAAAATTTAAAAATCACAGATTAGTGTGTACAACACAAATTTCAAATTTAAAAGCCTGTTTCCACAGGTTGTTTCTGTCCTTATGGATCAAACTTTAAGGGTTTATATATATATATATATATATATATATATATATATATATATATATATATATATATATATTAGGGTGGGTCGAAAAAAATAGATTTCGTTCTCTAGGGTCACAAATGAAAGAGTTCCATCCAAAAAGTTGTGGAGATGTGCTGAAACATTTTTCTGATGAATACCCAGGCAGCACCGAGCACCTCAAAACGCCGTTTTTGCACCTTTTTTTAGATTCTGGCCAATAACTTTTTTCAATTTGCTTCAAATTGGCTGAATTTTTTTTCTGGTATTCCCAGATCAATACCGAATAAGTCAATATAACCGACATTGGGGTTTACCCTTTCCTAAAAGCGAAGGAAAAATTCTCAAAGTACCCAAAAATAGGGGTTTTCAGGTATTTTGTTAGTCCGTCCGTATTTTTGTTTCTGTGTACATCCAAAACATCAGATTCATCAATTGTATGATCTAAAGAATAGTTTCAGATCATATAAATGTGAAGATAGATGGCAACACCTAATTAAATTCAATATTTATCAACATTAAATAGGCGATAAATATTGGATTTAATTAGGTGCTGCCACCTATCTTTATACTTATATGATCTGAAACTGTTCTGTAGATCATACAATTGATGAATCTAATGTTCTGGATGTAACACAGAAACAAAATATAACGATTCCAATCGACGGAATAACAAAATACCTGAAAAACCTGATTTTTGGGAACTTTGAGGATTGTTTCTTCGCCTTTAGGAAAGGGTAAACCCCAATGTCGGTTATATTGACTTATTCGGTATTGATCTGGGAATACCAGAAAAAAAATTCAGCCTATTTGAAGCAAATTGAAAAAAGTTATTGGCCAGAATCTAAAAAAAGGTGCAAAAACGGCGTTTTGAGGTGCTCGGTGCTGCCTGGGTATTCATCAGAAAAATGTTTCAGCACATCTCCACAACTTTTTGGATGAAACTCTTTCATTTGAGACCCTAGAGAACGAAATCTATTTTTTTCGACCCACCCTAATATATATATATATATATATATATATATATATATATATATATATATATATATATATATATATATATATATATATATATATATATATATATATATATATAACATGTAGTAGATACTAACGAAACAAAACGAAGAAGTATATTTAATTGAAAAAATATTAAAATAAGGCTTTACACCAGGTACCTACATAACTTATTAATAAATGAATATTTGTAGGCAATGTTTATACTTTTATTTTATTAGTAACATAATTATAAATAATTGTACTATTACACCAGTGATACGAAAAATGTTCACTAGAAATGAAATACCCTAATTTTTGCGAATTTCAAAAAAATTCTTTCTGTTCTATAATTAGTATATCAAGTTACATGTCATTAAAGTTTCGTGCAGAGGTATAGAAACATCCTGTATATAATGTAATCACGCATTTCTTTTGTTATTTCGTTGTTATTGTCATGGTATCTTAAGTGACGTAATTAACATGACGCTTTAATAAATATAATATAACAAATATGTAAATATTGTTAGAGATGAGTTACTTTGAACATTTTGTCTGAATGACATCATCATCAGTGATGGAAATACTACCATCGGGAGAAAGCTCTGGAGAACAATCATCCCTATTTTCAATTGAAAATTAGATCGCATCTATTTGGGTCAATCAATTTGTGTACATGTGCATTTAAGTACATGGAACGTATGTCAGTATGTTTGTTCAATTCCGCCATGTTTATTTGGAATTGTAGACAAACGGGTCGATTACTTTGAGCGACATATCGCCGAAGAACAGAAACCAAAGGACTTGAAATATTGACAGACTGGGATTCGTTAAAACTGTTTACGTGGGTTTCACTTGATTAAAGGGGGCTCAGCAATCGATATTCTACGTCTAGTTAGATATATTTAGCACAGTTTCATTGTTTTCATCTTGTGAAACATTGATACATCGGAAAGTGAATTTCGCTGAACTGACTAAACTAAACAATGTTGTCAAATATTTAATTGTGAGGGGTTAATTTTAGAGTGTAGGTACATTTGACAACATTGGCATATATTTGCTTTTAAAAGTTGATTGATTTATTGACAATTCTTTATTTGCTAATGGATTTGCAAATTTGAAAGGTGTTATTTTATTTAAATTTGACACAAAATATTTCAATTTAATTTAATTTGTTTTTATTTGATCTAATCATTTGTTTTGCAAAATGTGCTACTGTTTTAAAACAACAATATAAAATATATTCCAGTGATGAAAAAATGAACATATATTTATTTGAATACTTGAACACAAATCAATCCAATTAAGAGGGCCGTACTTAAAATAAAAATGAACAAAATTTAGTAGTTAGTTAATCTAATTTTAAAATGTAAGTAGCTTCAAAAGGAACATACATTTTTAAATATAGTAAGTTATTAGTGAATAAACTGTTACAACTAAGCAAAATTTGATAGGTAACATTTAAAACTATTTGAAAATATGAACAGCTAATTAATTACAAATAAAAGTACAAACTAATGCGGAAGATTTGAAATTCACTTTAAACGCTAAACATAAACCATAGGTATTGTAATTCTAAATAATTACGTATTATGAAATGAATAAATGCTAGAAGCATTTTGCTGAAACTGACGAATGAAATTATTAATGCTGGGAGGTTAAATTTAGTAAGAGGTACTTGAATATAGGCTTTCAAAATGTATATTCGATGAGATTTACTGACGTTTCGACTCTAAATTTAGATCATCCCCGAATAACAGTATTGATACAACCAGGGTTGAATTTATAGGATTGTTCTAGTGGAGAATGTCCTCCTTGGGTAAAAATAAATACCCTCCGGGGATAATTATCAAATAATTATTTTATCTGAAACTAACAGGAAAATAAACATTTGCCTGACGCTTAAGACTCAGGAAAGCTTTGCTTTGCATGCCTAGTAAGGACAATAACATATTGCCTGCCTAGGCAGGTAATGAAAAGAACCTGAGTGTCTAGTTACTTAGCAACATAAAATACTAATTGAATATGTAAGTCAAATATTTCTTTTAATTTAAATTAGTTGAAAATATTTATTATTTGATTATTAGTTTCAGGTAAAATGTTATACGTAACACGTCAGTAAAACATCGTACAGGATTCGTAAGCTGTTTCAAGCTTCGCTATCGCTCGGCATGAAACTATCTACACATCCTGTAACTGAACACTTTCCTGACTTTTTACGTAAATAACTATTGATCGTAGATTTGATTGAAAAACAAATTTGCTCGGATTTTTATATTTGCAATTTTTATAGGAATTTAAATAAAGATAAATTTGTAAATTTATGCATACTTGCGATGTAAACGTTTTGATTCTTTATGTAAATAACTACTATTTTATTTATAATTTAGAAACAAATTTAAAATATTTAAAAATAAATAAATAAATATATCATCACGCCTTTTACCCATTACTGAGTGTGGCACTCTGCCTAAGCAGATCTCGGTAAGTGATATATTTTGTCGCGTGAAGTGCGGTTACCAGTCGTCAAATCACGGCCCTCAAAGATATTAGTGGAGAGGGAGCCACAGGGTAGATTTTTAAAATGGTGAAAATTGTTTGTCGGCTGTGGGAATCGAACTAGGGTTCTCAAGATCCACAGGCCGACTCGATACCACTGAGCCATCTACCCCATCAATAATCAACTAAAATAAGACAATGTCTTATTAAGCTAGGATAAACAGTGTTTATGTTTCACAAACTTCAGCAAAGTAAAGGAGGATATGTTTAATTTGAACTATTTATCTATATATTTATATAATGTTCAGGTATATTCAGTTTTCCCTGATTTTTGTTTGTTAAATAAACATCTTATACAACAGTGTGTTTTACATTTTACTTAGTGCTCAAATTCATAATTATTTAGGTTATGCTATAAAACTAAATAATTTAGATTTTTAATAAAAAAGTTTTTTGCATTTTAGTGTATTTAATTCATTATAAAAAATTAAATGCAATAATTTTACATGAGCTGAACAATGACACCTAAATTGATCAATTTGTATCAAACATTTTTACAACTAAACAATTTGACAACTTGACAAAAATATCTCCAAAAACAGTTGAACAAAGTCAAATTTTCTAGCACTACTTTTTACAAAAATAGTTATATAAAATTCACTAATAAGCGCGATATAGAAAATGTTTTTTTTTTCATATTTAAACTAAGAAATACCAAATAAATTTGGAAACTAGGAATACAAGAAATAAAATAGTACGAAACGTATCCAATTAGAATGAGATAAATGAATAAAATTGTAAAATAAAAATGTAAAGTAAACACTTGGCTATGTTTCACAAAATTCAGCCTCCAAGTCACCTTATGAGGGCATCGTCAGAGGCTGGCCAGCACAGTTCAGTTAGTAACCATAGACGCGTTTCGCTCTTCACCTAGAACAAAGTTCATGTGAAGAAGCTGGTGACTTGGAGGCTGAATTTTGTGAAACATAGCCAAGTGTTTACTTTACATTTTTATTAAACCTTGTTTCACCAAGTGTTGGATGACAATTAATTTTGTCTTTGTTGTTATTTAAATTGCTATTGCATAGCTTTCCCTTTTTTTCGGTAGATGGCATGACCAGTTCGACAAAACTTCTCATGTCATCTTACTAGTTTGTTAGAGATCTTATTCTCTGCTGGCACAGTTCTTCGTCATCAGCTTCTTCACATGAACTTTGTTCTAGGAGAAGAAGTGAGTTATACCATACTGATGAGCTCTAATAAGAGCGAAACGCGTCTATGGTTACTAACTGAACTGCGCTGGCCAGCCTCCGACGATGCCGTCATAAGGTGACTTGGAGGCTGAATTTTGTGAAACATAGCCAAGTGTTTACTTTACATTTTTATTAAACCTTGTTTCACCAAGTGTTGGATGACAATTAATTTTGTCTTTGTTGTTATTTAAATTGCTATTGCATAGCTTTCCCTTTTTTTCGGTAGATGGCATGACCAGTTCCACAAAACTTCTCATGTCATCTTACTAGTTTGTTAGAGATCTTATTCTCTGCTGGCACAGTTCTTCGTCATCAGCTTCTTCACATGAACTTTGTTCTAGGAGAAGAAGTGAGTTATACCATACTGATGAGCTCTAATAAGAGCGAAACGCGTCTATGGTTACTAACTGAACTGCGCTGGCCAGCCTCCGACGATGCCGTCATAAGGTGACTTGGAGGCTGAATTTTGTGAAACATAGCCAAGTGTTTACTTTACATTTTTATTAAACCTTGTTTCACCAAGTGTTGGATGACAATTAATTTTGTCTTTGTTGTTATTTAAATTGCTATTGCATAGCTTTCCCTTTTTTTCGGTAGATGGCATGACCAGTTCCACAAAACTTCTCATGTCATCTTACTAGTTTATTAGAGATCTTATTCTCTGCTGGCACAGTTCTTCGTCACCAGCTTCTTCACATGAACTTTGTTCTAGGAGAAGAAGTGAGTTATACCATACTGATGAGCTCTAATAAGAGCGAAACGCGTCTATGGTTACTAACTGAACTGTGCTGGCCAGCCCCCGACGATGACTTGGAGGCTGAATTTTGTGAAACATAGCCAAGTGTTTACTTTACATTTTTATTAAACCTTGTTTCACCAAGTGTTGGATGACAATTAATTTTGTCTTTGTTGTTATTTAAATTGCTATTGCATAGCTTTCCCTTTTTTTCGGTAGATGGCACGACCAGTTCGACAAAACTTCTCATGTCATCTTACTAGTTTGTTAGAGATCTTATTCTCTGCTGGCACAGTTCTTCGTCACCAGCTTCTTCACATGAACTTTGTTCTAGGAGAAGAAGTGAGTTATACCATACTGATGAGCTCTAATAAGAGCGAAACGCGTCTATGGTTACTAACTGAACTGCGCTGGCCAGCCTCCGACGATGCCCTCATAAGGTGACTTGGAGGCTGAATTTTGTGAAACATAGCCAAGTGTTTACTTTACATTTTTATTAAACCTTGTTTCACCAAGTGTTGGATGACAATTAATTTTGTCTTTGTTGTTATTTAAATTGCTATTGCATAGCTTTCCCTTTTTTTCGGTAGATGGCATGACCAGTTCCACAAAACTTCTCATGTCATCTTACTAGTTTGTTAGAGATCTTATTCTCTGCTGGCACAGTTCTTCGTCACCAGCTTCTTCACATGAACTTTGTTCTAGGAGAAGAAGTGAGTTATACCATACTGATGAGCTCTAATAAGAGCGAAACGCGTCTATGGTTACTAACTGAACTGTGCTGGCCAGCCCCCGACGATGACTTGGAGGCTGAATTTTGTGAAACATAGCCAAGTGTTTACTTTACATTTTTATTAAACCTTGTTTCACCAAATGTTGGATGACAATTAATTTTGTCTTTGTTGTTGAATAAAATTGTTAAAACATTGTAGTAAAGTATAAAAGAGTAGAGTAATTGCGAAAATATTAAATAAATTCGTGCAGTAAAAAGACGAACGGAATAAATACAAATCGCATCAAATGAATATGAAACCCATAAACATCAAGAATAACTACAAGGAATGACGTATCCGTTATCAAAATCAGAAAAAAATGTGTGATTTAGAGCAGGGCTATACAATAGTGTTATATATTTTCTTCGAAGATTGCGTTTCTATTTCACGAGCACGTTTGAAAGTCGCGAGGCGAGTGCGTGTAGAAAACAAGATTGGGTTTTATTTGTATCTCTCAAGCCTCTTTGTGCGAGCCGAACGAAAGAAAAAACATATCCAATCAAAATCCGAGCGGCGCCGTGCTATAAGGTGCGGGAGTCAATGAATCGTCCACGCTCCACCACCGGACTCTGCTACATTTGTCTTCCGGAGTCGGCTCGGGAACTAGTTCGGACCGACGGTGCGCTCAACCTCACCGAAATAATTAGCTTTAATTAATTGAGTTACTGGTGTTTTCGTTTTTTTGTGACCCGTGAATATATGGTTCCCGACGTGAGCTTTTCCAGATTTCTACGCCAGAGATGTTTTTATACGTTTTGCTACAGTCTTAACGTAGACTTCTCTCTAATATTATTTATTATTATTAGAAATAATAGCTCGTAAAAGGATCGAACAGGTTTGCGCTTACTACTACATAAAATATTCCTAAGCCAGCAGAAATGAAATCATATTATTTTATCCTATTTTCATGCTTTCATACAATAAATTTAATTTCCTTTCAGCATTAGCAATGATACAACTTCATTAAATCTACATTGATATCAACTTAACATCATACTCGTAATATAATTGTACATAGGGCACCAATCAACGGTTGCTTATCATTTCAATGTCGACCCGATAGAATTCCACTTTTGATCTGAGTATACATATTTTCTTGGCGTATGAATTGCTTCATCAATCATCAATTCCCGACACCTACAAATGTTTCTTACGGAGGAGGGAGCGCATACGGGCATACGGATAATTTGTATGTCCACTCCTGAACTGAGTATAAATATATTTTTGGCGTATGAATTGTTTCACTAACCGTCAAATCATGACACCTACATATATTTTTTAGGCAGGAGGGAGTGCATACGAATAATTTTTATGAAGAGGAAATATCAGGTGTTATTATATTTATAAATAAAAATTACTTATAAAAATACAACAATACTTTTATCAACATTTTAAAAAACAATTCCACTCATAACGTTTCATCCAATCAAATTACAGTATTTTGATGAATTGAAGCAATCACAGTAGTATTATAGCGAGAATTCACCACACGGCACTGTCAACCAATAGGATCACGAATTTGTTTGAAAATGAACCAATGAAATGTACATTTCGTCGGAAATTCATCACTAGTGAAATTTCATCGGAAATACCACTGTTATTAATATCCTTGGTTACGAATAAAATAAATGATATTTTCATAAACGTCAATTCTACATTTGTTCTGTGTACATTTAATATTCAAAATTTTCATCACTGTAATACCTAATTAATAATGTGCAAATAAATACCTAACTATTCTTGTTAACTAATTTTTGTTTGGTAAATTCTCAATCCGAATACAACTCGTAGTATGAAAATTGACAGATAATATTTTGACATAAATATACATTCGTTGTTACGGAAATAGGAAACACATTTCCATAACAACTCATAATTTATGTCGAAATATTTTCAGCAATTTTCATACTACTTGTTATATTATATATGACAATTTCACTATTGAAAATGGTCGCAAATCGTTGCTTAGATATAACGTTTGTTGACTATTTTGAGTAGATTTATATTGTTGAATTTTATTTGACTTTGTATACTTTGCTTAGTTATGTCTAAAAATTAAACAATGAAAATTGATCACCAAGGTAATAGTAGTTCAGACATTGTTTTAAAAATACTGCAGGTAACATTTTTTTGAAGTAAATAAAATATTTCGAGGAATTGTCAAGCCGAATATCATACGTGACTATGATTTTCCTTTGGTAATTTTTTCCTAGATCACTCCTGCTTGTTGCTTTAAGACAATCTACACTAGTGCTATCGCATTCGTGCAGATTTTCGTCGCAACAAGCAGTCGTGATCATGACGACAAAAATTTCTGGTAAAATCATAGTCACTAATGATATTATATATGATAATACTTATTAACTTATTAAATCAAATATGATATTAGAAGCCAGCGTAACCTAGTTGGGAAGACGATTTGCTAGAATTGAAGAATTCCGGGTTTCAATCCTGGAGTTATCTGAATTTTTATTTTTACAATATGAAATTACTTTGAAATACGAAAATCGTATGTTTTTATTATTTTAAAAATTCAAAAATACAGAAACATATTTTCCAGAGGTATGAAATTTAAAAACAAAACGAACCAACGAATTAAAATATACGGAGAGAAAATCGTATTTCATCATGAGAGTTTTTCCATTATCACAATATTAAAAAAAAATTATTCTTATGAATAGCATAAAATTGTTAAATAAATAAATGAACGTTTGAAATTTTTTACAACCGCTAATAAAAGTGTAACAACCAGGATTTGTTATAACAGTCGCATGCAAAATTATTGATTAGATTGCATTTTCAAGACATTTCATTTGATTCTCATTTTGAACAAGGTGCAAGCGTTTGATGCATTTATCATATTAAACGAAATTATTGTGATCTAACATTTATTTATTAATGAATAATAATTACAATAAATGCCAAAGTTTAAACATAGAAAAATAGTTATATCCTAAATGATCAATAGTAGTGATTATTGAGTAAGACAACTAGAGGGTGTCTAGCCTGAGTATATAAATAAAATAAATAAATGTATCATCACGCCTTTTACCCATCATTGGGTGTGGTACTCTGCCATATCAGATCTCGGTAAGTGATATATATATATATCTTCGCGTGAAATACGGTTACCAGTCGCCAAGTCACACACCCCAAAGATGTTAGTGGTTGGGGAGCCACATGAGTAGTTTTAACGTGGTGAAAATTGTTTGTCTCCTGTGGGAATTGAACCCGGATTCTCAATTCCACAGGTTGACTTGATACCACTGAGTCACCTACCCCAAAATATAATGTTATTAATTAGTTATTATTAGCTTTTATTATTTATTATTCAACTTTTGCATGTCAATTATCAGTTGTAAAGATAAATGGTACAAGCCAGATATGTTTTATTTATATTTTAAATTAAGAAAGAAATATGGAATTCAGCAAAAATATTAACAATTATTCGGC
The DNA here is from genome assembly GCA_947425015.1 of Pterostichus niger. Lineage (NCBI taxonomy): Eukaryota > Metazoa > Arthropoda > Insecta > Coleoptera > Carabidae > Pterostichus > Pterostichus niger. The sequence goes on from OX380339.1 coordinate 6,985,482, forward strand.
TACTCTAGCGTTACCTCTGAACACTAAATGAAACATATTCAACAGTATCAGTATACACAAATAATAAATTATAATTTAAATTATAAATTTAATATTTATAGAATAATATTTACAATATGAAGTCTTGTTATAAATGGTGTCTTTCTTTTTATAAATAAATATATTTTTAATTCAAGTAGATGTTATTATGTATGAAATAAGAGTACGAATGACGAAGAACATATTTTTTCTAAATGAACCATTTAAATTATAGTCTACCTCACTTAACTTCATAGTAGATACATTTACACAGCGAAAAATTATAAAGATTTTTTAAATCTTCGAAATTTCATTACAATTATGAAATTGAGTAAAATATTTAAAAACAATGTATTAACTGATATTACACTGGCAATCAGGAAAATACAAATAAATGTCACTTGTAATAGTCATTACTGTACTTTTTGTTACATTGTAAATCCGATACGGCAATTAACCAATCCGACGAGAAATAGTATGTTATGCATCAAGGGAGGGAAACAAGGGATAATCGCGCCCTCCCGTGAAGCATATTATACTTTTCGTAACAAGTGCACAAAAATTACCGTCTTATCGGAAAAAATGTCAAAATATGGGTTGCGTAACTAGTTACCTAGGAAACACCGCAAACAGCTAATAATCGTAGTCTCTAGGGAGAGAAACATGCTACCTTGGGAGAGAAACATCCTACCTAGGGAAAGAAACATAATGTTTCTCTCCCTAGGGGAGAAAAGCAGTGTTTCTCTCTCTAACATTAGGGAATAAGAACCTGTTTCTTGTGTATGTGTTACGAAAATTTATTATTTATTTTGTGCAACGGTATGAAGTTATAGTGCGAAAGACAGAAACTATAGTTACTTATATTTGTTTGAGATTTTCTTCATTTCTTAGTAACGGCATTATTTCTCCCGGCGGTTCTAAAGTATTATTTCTGTCATAATTTTGTTGCCATATAAATTAACTTTTATACCTTTTTTGGAAAATCCTTACGTAAACATCATTTTTATGGAAGAGAATGCAGCTTAGGATTTTGTGGTATCTTAAGCTTACAATTCCACATAAATGCTTATAGAGCGAGATGCGTTTAATATGTTCTTCTACCAACAGCGAAAAAGAAATTAAAATGTCTCATGGCCAGGTCCACCTTCCACATAAAAAAAATAAATACATCATCACGTATTTTACCCATTTCTGGGATGGTACACTGCTGGAGCCTGATTCTGTATCTTGCGTGACTACTTGCGGCACCCATACTAACACAGATATGTCACATGCATATAGTAAACCATCTATCGGACATTTAAACAACTAATGGGTATGACGTCACTTCTTGCGAGACACGCAAATATAGATGCGTGACCTCCGTAGGTCCTGTTTCTTACTTGCGACACTACCTGTCTCATTCTAACATTATGTTTGTCTTTTACTTTCTTGTCATTTTGCGTTATTTACGCCATATCTGCCATAAAGTTTATTAAAATTTGTTTTTGCTCCTCTGTAGCGTTCATATCACGTTTTCTATCTTCTGCCATAATAAAATCGTATAAAAAAAAAACTAGAAAACGATGTTGACAAACAATGACATGTGATTGCAACTGACAGTTATAGTTTCAAAACCATTACCAACACTAAACTTGGCGCGAAAACGTAAAGCCCGGAATTTCCTATGCTCGACACCAGAAAAGAATCGGTGACGTCATACATTGTACTAACGCAAATTTAATCACGCAACTGCTCACGCAAGATACAGAATCAACCTCCTGGAGCAGATTTCGTTCAGAAATATATTGATGGGCGTGAAGTGCGGGTACCATTCGTCAAATCATAACCCCCAAAGATGTTAGTAAATGGGGGTCACGAAAGTAATTTCATTGAGGTAAAAATTGTTTGTCGGCATAATCAGACTCAACACAACTGAGTCACATACACCATTAAAGAAAGTGCAAGTTTGTACAATATTGCTAGCACAACATAAAATTTATTTTATAGAATGGTAAAGTAAGGTGGTAAATTGGCTAGTAAAGATAAAAAAAGTTGCAGTAAATCATTTCTAACCCGGGAAAGCATATGTCTCTTCAAATAAGCAATAAACCCAACTACAACTTAAAATCGAAAAAAATTAAAATTTAAACATCCCACCGCTCCAATCCTCCAAGTTCGCAAAGCCAGGCTTTGGGTTGAACAACCCTTGAACAGAAATAACAAGACTCCGGTATAAATAAGAATTCCCATCAATTCTTCGGACGCAATTGCTCCGGTTAGTGCGGAATCGATCCATCTATATTTTAGGGGAATGCGGTCGGTGCACAGCCCTTGCGGTGTCGATCGATCGAACTCCGGTTGGAATCCGGAGTGCGGACTTCGGAGGACGCTGTCGGACTCCGGGAACAACGTCGCGTCCGCGGAATTGGATTAGAAGACGACGGATTTACCGGATTCGGTACGTATGATGTGAGTATCATACGTGTGGTACTCGTTTGGATAAACTCCGGGGAATAAAGATGATTGTGGTTTTTGATTTAATATTGGGAGGTGAATTTTGATACTGTAATTCTAATTAAAAGTGAATGCTTCAGCGGATACCTGAACTGACTTGGAATTCTAAATATGTGAGGTCAATATAATTTGAATTCTAATTGGAAATCAGAACAATTAGTTTTAATTTGAAACACACTTTTATGATGATATGTAATAGGGCTCAATAGTATTGAGTAGGCCTGTGAATTTAAGAACCTAGGTTCGATTCCCACAGCCGACAAACAATTTTCATCAAGTTAAAACTATCTCTGTGGCCTCCTCACCACTAACATCTTTGTGGGCCTTGATTTGACGGTTGGTAACCACACGCGAAAAAATATATCACTAACCGAGATTGTATAGCTAAGTTACTATTTCAAAATGGAGATCAAACACAATTAAGAAAATAATTAATAAATATTAATAACCAACATCAAAATAAATGATAAGTTTAAACAAAAATAAGTAAATATAACGCGTAGAAGAATTTCGTCGTTTGTAAATTTAAGAGTAATGACTACAAGTACAATTCATATCCTTCCCTTTATCTTTTCATTATCTTCATTCAGCCAAGTTTCATCTCATTATAATTATTAATACTTCTTAATTAATCAAAAGGATTTTCAAAAGGTAAAGAAGCTAATGAATCGTAATGAAATAATATGCAGTAAAAAAACTAGCCCTTTATACTGTGAAAACCCTTCATAATTCGTACTCCAATTTTCATTGTTCGCTGAGTACTTTTTGATGTCTCTGTCTTCATTTACCTCCGTGAATTTGGAGGTAAATAATTTATTGCAGTCAAATGATTAGCATGAAAAATATAACAAGAATTGTACAAAATTACATTTCTTAGCGATGAGTGAGTCAGTACTCATTTTGTCCATTCATAGCACCCAATAATATTTGTCATGCTAACTGTCTTGATAATTATTGCACTGGCACTGAATTGCGAAAGAAACGTTTTGCTTCAAACATTTCAAAATTATTTTGGAGAAATATACACTCACATGTAATATAGAACGCTTTATCTTTATAGTAACGGTTTTATTACAATTAAGTTTGAAAAATGTTGAAACTAAATTGAATGAAATAAATAAATATATCATCACGCATTTAACCCATTACTTGGATGTGGCACTCTGTAGTAGCAGATCTCGGTAAGTGATATATTTCTCGCGTAAAGTGGGGTTACCAGCAGCCAAATCACGGCCCTCAAAGATGTTAGTGGAGGATGAGCCACAGAGGTAGATTTAACGTAGTAAAAATTGTTAGTCGTCTATGGGAATCGAATTTGGGTTCTCAATTCCACAGGCCGACTCGATACCACTGAGACACCTACATTATGAAGATGCTGTTATCATTGTTTTCTAGCTGTTTCAATGATATAAATTGTTAGTTGTTTATGGTTGTCATGGGTTTAAACATTTTAGTCACATGAATAATTGCTGATTTTAATCACTAAAAACGAAAATAATGTTTGGTGTACTCAAAATATTGTCTACATCGCATATTGTCTCCGCTCTGAAATTTATTTTTCTATTCTTCATTTAATTCGCTGCCTAGGTACACAAATAACTATTAAACTCCATCATAATTATAATTATGGGGTAGGTGGCTCAGTTGTATCGAGTCGGCCTGTGGATCTTGAGAACCCTAATTTGATCCCACAGCCGACAAACAATTTTCACTACCACTGTGGCTCTCCCACCACTAATATCTTTAGGGGATGTGATTTGACAGCTGGTAATCGCACTTCACGCGAAAACATATATTACTTACCGAGATCTGCTTAGGTAGAGTGCCACACCCAGTAATGAGTAAAAGGTGTGACGATATATTTATATTTATTTATTTTATTATAATTATTATTATAATTGCCGTTAAAAGGACGCGTTTGCTGTCCCTTCTTTTTGTATCATGTCATTTTTATTTCTGGCACTAACTTTGTTTCGTATATTGTTCACACATTTTTGCATCAAAATGGAACGTAAATTAGAACAAATTATTATTACAATTAATTATTATAATTATATTTGTTTGTTAATAAAAGTTCTTATGTTTATCATATCTAACAATCTATTGTTTGATTTCGGAAACATCTGTATAAATGAAGCCCAAACTCATTTTTTTTTGTAGAGCCCGACAAAGGCTTAATCCGACAATCAAAAGTCCTTCAAAATAATGTAAAATTAGTAATGAAAACAAGAATGGAAGACGATGAAATACGAGTAGAATGACATTTTTTATTTTATGAAAGGAAAAAGAATGATGTTTGTTCTCATCTCTCATACAACGTTACGTTGGTGTGCACAACGCATATGAATTTGACCCGTCAAGTAAATAACGGAGGCAATAATTTTAACGGCAGTCATTGTATCGAAGACAATGTATGTTTGAAACAATTCACTCATTTGCATACCAGTGGACCGTAAATTAGAACCAATTATAAAACAGTTATTTATTGTTCAATAAATTAAATCTCTTTCGTTTATGCCCTGTCATCAGTTTCAATTGTTTTTATAAATTTTCATTATGAAAATTATGAGTATCATTTATTCGGCAAATATGAACTTCCATTATCATTTTGATTCAAATTATAGAGATACTATTATTCGCTTTTAAATAATTACTGCCATTTATTTATATGATGGTTTTATTTATTTCTATGAATGTCGTTATTTTTAGAACAAATTTTAATGGAATTTCGATATACAGGGTGTTATTTTAGTAAGCGTCCAACCCTCTATCGATGCTCGTACATAGTAAATCTGACAATAATTTTTCTTTTTCATAGTTTCAATAAGAACTAGAGACTCTGAAAACTGACCAATTACGTCATGGTTCAAAATTATGTAAGAAAGTGGAAATCAATGTGTTCTCTGGAAACAAAAGTTAAAAGGTTTTTTGAACTGCGTACAGTTTAATATTCAGTTTATTGAATATCAAACTGCCAATTTCCTTCACCAATCAACAGTATGTAGACATGAATTCGGTTTATGGCGAGGTATTATAAAATAGTCGTAAGACGGTACAGAGATTTATTTTCAAATTGAGGTAGTTTATTATTGTAATGCCAAAGATCTTAAATGTCAATTGTGTCAGTTTCGTGTATTTTTTGCACAGATAACTTCGATTTAAATGAATTCGAAATTATTCCTCATTGGTCAACTTCAAACTTCTTTTGCTGCTAAATGAAAAGAGTTAAACATCGAATTACTGTTGATATGGGTTCTGTTTAGCTCCTCAAATAATATAAAATTTTAAAAATATAAATATTTTTTCTTAACATGACTTTATAAGACGAGCAAAATTTTAAAAGGAAAATTCATGTTTGTGTAAAATAATATTCTGTATAAACGAGTTTCAGTATATTACTGTTAGCTAAATTACTCTCATAGCATATCCTCGTTAATCATCAGCACGAAATAGTTTTTTAATTACATTTCATTTCCTTCTATTTACTTCTCTTCATTCTACACGTTGCTGGAGTTTTAATTAAAGTTAAATTAAAATGAAGCAAAAATTTTGCACATACGCAAATATACAAATTTAAATTTTACGCATAGCTTTCTACAAACTTGAAATTTTTTAAATATGCTATTTATTATTATTAAACAAAAGAAAGAATACAACAAGAACATCGAAAGTAACCGAATATACAGTTACGAGGACGAGATATGTTGCCTAGAAAGCACAATGACACTGTAGGTAACATATCGAGTCCGTTGACTATACAGGGTGTATCTGTACTTCGGGAAAAAATTAAAGGGCATATACTATAAGACGTACTGATCATGGAACAAAAATATTCTTTTTTAAATTCGCTAAATTAAAAATGGTTTACTTGAAATGAACAATTTTAGGGCTCATACTTTATTGCTTGATCTGCTGCATTTAACTAAATTTAATTATTAATTACACAACATCATGTTGTAGGCGCGGTGGCCGAGCGTGTTAAGGCACATCTCTTAGCATACTGTGACGTCACCCGAACCAAGGTTCGTCGGTTCGAATACGCCTGCCGACAATGTGTGATTTGTCGTAAAATATAAAAATACAGTTTCATGTATTTATCACACTCGGGCGCTATAAGCTAGTCACTTATACGCCTTAAATAATCTGACTAAAGAAATCGGCAGTACGGCAGTGTAAAAACTGCGGCTCGGTGTGCCCGGCCCCTATGTTCCGACATTGGAATTATGGGACTCATTATTATTACACAACATCATGTTGTATAAACAATTACTTGTAAGAAGATTTAAATAAAATTATTAAAATAGTTATCAACTAGTAGCTAATAAAATGTTACCTTTAAATACGAAGCAAAATTTTTTGCGAATTAAAAAAAAATCTTTCTGTTTCATGATCAGTACGTTTTATAGTATATACCCTTTACTTTTTTTTACGGATATTCGGTAATATTGAACACAAGTATTGTATTATATATGATATTGTAAATTATTAAATTATAGTTGACAGTTAGGTTGTCACTGTCAAAAACAAAACGAGAATCCTGGATAACGATAGAAAATAAAAACAAGATAATAATATATTCCGTGACCAGTTGCATCAACAAAACTTACATTGTACACTTAATTTAAGTAAATAAAAGTAAATCGAATATTTGACAACAATATTAAGTATTCCATATAACGTACTGAAAATAAATTCGTTCTGACAACTGTCAATATGATAAGTTTTTGTTTTGTTTGTATCCCTGGTGACTATTGAAATAAACGCGCAATTAATATCTTTATCGCACATTGCCATTGGAGACGCACGACAAAGTTATTTTTCGATTGTTCCATAGAAAAACGTCAACTTTATGATGACAAATGAGAACGAAATTGTCAACTTTTCATAGTAATCGTGGCAAAAATAAATTAATATCACTTGCGTCTATTTGTTCCGTAGATTAGGTTTCAAATCGATGATCTCATTGTATCGTATACGTTGAAAAATTTCGAACCAGGAGCATAGCGAACTAACAGCCATCGCATCTGCTTGCACTGTACATTAACTCTTAATACACGACAGTCCGGAATATTCAAGGTCAAATAAACATCTATTTATCTTTTATCTCGTCCACAACTTTTTAAATAAAACCACCATTTTAATTTTATAACCTCTCTGGAGGAAAATATAAATTCACTTCACAACTAGTAGTTGCACACTTGAGATTGTACCTCTCTTGCTCGTTTGTGATCGATTCGATTTTCGTCGGTTGACCGTAGAGGGTAGGTTCGCTTTGTCTTATTCAATTCCGTTTCGAGTTGGATCTATTTGAGTAACCACATCCATCGCAATGGCAGTGGCATACAGCATACAGGTGCACTTGCACCCCGGTGGAGTAGGGACTAGAGTCTCAAACTGCAATATGCTTAAAATCAAGTCTATGATTCTTGCGAGCTAATTCAGATAGATTGTGTTGTTAATTAAGTGAGCATGGTATATTGCGGATTAATAATTGCCAGCGTTTATGTTACAAATATCTACGAATGGCTTGCATGAGTATTAATTTTGATATTCAACTATCCAACAATCTAACAATTAAATAAAGAAAATGAGCTAGTTAACAATGTTAAAAAACGGTATAGCAAGATAGATTTTGAGGTGTAAACCATCAGGAAAGAGAAGGAAAGGACGATTAATAAAGACATGGAAAAGAAACATCATACAAAAACACCAGAAGCAGGATATTATATAGCATAAAAATAACAGCAACAAAGTTAAAGAAAGATGAAAAGAAAATAGATGTGGAGTTGACAAATTGAAATAAAGAAAAATGATAGTAAAAGAGAAGAAAGCATTAATTATATAATTATACAAGATGTTTCACAACTTATAGCATTGATTATGAAACAGGAATGATTGTTTCAAAATTCGCAAAATTAATTGCAATTTACATAAAGTATACAGTTATAGTGCAACTGATTTGAGAGTTATTTCTAATATATTAATTATTAAATTATAATTATTATAACACTACTAATAGGCATTTATCTGATGTTGTATAATGAATATTGTACTGTTTATAATTATGTATTAATTATTAATATTTATTTATTTATGTTACGCTGTACAACAGGAACTTAATCCCAATTACAGTACAGAATCCGCACTCACCGAGCCGCAGTGTGATAGTTCATATAATTTTTAGTAGAGATGGGCGAATATCATCCGCGAATAGTCAAATGCCGCGAATATTTACATTATTCGATAATCGAGATTTTCGAATATTAACGGCAGTATAGAGAACATTCGAATACCTCGAATATCGCGCCATATGTTGACCTCAATTTTTGACTATGTTTTTCTTTATAATTTGTACATAAACTTAAAGCTATTACAATACTTTGAAGTTATTAATAACAAAGACATTTTGTTTCAAAACCATGAAGACGTACCATATTTCAAATTAGTTTTTCGCCAACATACGTACGTTTCAATGATACGTTTCGTCTTTTTCTTTTCTTTTTTGTTTTAATTTTATTTTATCTTAACAATTTCATTCAAATAATGAAAAAATAATTATTTGTGTATTAAGAGCGTAAAGTGATTCTTTGTTACTCGAGCACGGTAATTGCAGCGCGAGCCGAAGGCGAGAGCTGCAATAGTGCAAGAGGAACAAAGACACTTTACGCTCGTGATACACACATAATTTTTTCTACGATTGCATCTTAAAGTTATTAAAAAACGTAGGTGTACGTCTAAAATTAAATTCGTTTTGTTAACTGTCAATATGACAAGTTTCTGTTTTGTTTCCACAGAAAACGTCAACTTTACGATGACAAATGAAAGCGTAATTGTCAACTTTTCATAGCAATCGTAGAAAAACATAATTAAATAATCATTAATAATACATAAATTAACTTTTAGGAGTTTTCGAATATTCGCGTACCTCGAATATTCGAGATCTGGTTAATATTCGTATTCGATATTCGAAATCGATAAATTTATATTCGCCCATCTCTAATTTTTAGCTTAAGTGAAATTCGAAAATATATTAGAGATAACTCTAAAACCAGTAACACTAAGAATGTAAAGTGCAATAAATTTTGGGAATTTTTAAAACAAAATATCTATTTCATAATCAATACGTTGAGTACTGTATGGGGTTGAAATAAGTGTCATAAATTATGAAACAAATATCAATAAGTAGAAGAGTCTTAAAACTTGCAATCCAAATTAAAACTAGTAGAAGTATAAGTGAATGAGGTCATAGCAAAATTTAATTTTGCAGAAAAAATAGCGTAATACTGATTTACTATTTTATTCATACAAGACAGTTAAAATAGAATTTTAAATGCACTAGAAATATTCAGATCTTATCAAACATAAAAAAATATATATATCATCACGCCTTTTACCCATTACTGGGTGTGGCACTCTGTCTAAGCAGATCTCGGTAAGTGATATATTTTGTCGCGTGAAGTGCGGTTACCAGCCGTCAAATCACGGCCCTCAAAGATATGAGTGGAGAGGGAGCCACAGGGGTAGATTTTTAAATTGGTGAAAATTGTTTGTCGGCTGTGGGATCGAACCAGGGTTCTCAAGATCCACAGGCCGAATCGATACCACTGAGCCATCTACCCCATAAACGTCCTTCAAATAATTTTTAAAATAGGTATTTAATTACTTTTATCGTGTGACTAATTGTTGCTTTCAAAAAGTCTAAGCACATTTAATTAATTAGTGGTTTCCCAATATTTCAAAAAATTATAAATTAGTAGTGCGTGTCACTTAAACATTGCGTTCAACTTTATCACATGTAACATACAAAAAACAATTAATCAAACGAGTTATTATAGTTATTATACAGCTTGGCCGGTATCTAAAGAAAATCGCTCAGAGAAATTTCTTTTTAAGTTTATGTGTCGGTCGCCTGAAGTAATTAGATCTCCGCTACCACGATTGCCAATTAGATCTGGTGTAGTGCTCCAAGTATACCAACTTTATGAATAAAAAATGAAATAAATAAAAAATATATACGGAGCGATGTTTGGCCGGAAGGATGTAAAGTTTAAAGAGTTTCCTTGTTGGTAAACTTTGTTGTCGTGAGCTAAGTAAGTTGAGCTACAAGTTACGAAGTAAGTAATATATGTGAACAGAATGCGTAACAGTACAAAGCTGAAAGACTTGGCTATCTACGCCGGGACGACGCACACTATGAGATGTAATGGTTTATATGTATTAGATTAGCTATACAGCCGGAGGTGGAAACTCGCTTTATTTTACGTTTATATCTTGTGTTTGTCTTGCTACCCATGCTAAGAATTTCTAATGTATCTTATGACAATTGTGTCCTATCTCAAAGGACTTATCCATGGGAAATTAGATAATGACAGAGGCGTAGGCGGAACAAAGCGAGTAAGCGCACAAATCTAACAGATAAATACATATTTTCAAATTATTAGGGTTCAATTTCCCACCCTTCCTTCACATTGAGAATAAATAATATAGTTTTAATTTGAAATAAATTTTATTACGAGATTATTTATATAATTTTTCGAATATGCTGTTTAAATTTCGGCAACACTTTTTTGGGTAGCAATTGTTTACTTCGGAAATAAATTAATTTGTTGTTCATAAAACCTAGGAATAAATGGATGAATATGAATGTAGGTTTGATTACCAGATGAAAGATTCCGAGAGTAAAGTATAAGCGAGATACAGGAATTATGAATATCGATACCTCAATTCAATAACGTAGAACTCTAATAAACATGAATTGCGGCTTGAATATTTCCCACTGTTTTTGACATTCGCTTAACTTAGTCATTTTTACTTCCTTGTACAAAGTAAAGGAAGTATTGTAATCGCGAAAATTTTCGGTTCTCAGATTTCAGTGGAAATACGCATTTTGGCCATCCCAGAATCCATTTTGACTAATTTCGTCGTGACGTCTGTACGTACGTATGTATCTCGCATAACTCAAAAACGGTATTCCGTAAAAAGTTGAGATTTTGTATTTTGGACTGTTATAATATCTAATTGTGCACCTCCCGTTTTGGTCATTATATAACTTCCGGAAGAGGTACTTTACTTGAAGCCTATAATAGATTTTCATGAAAAACTATATTCAAATATAATTTTAAACTTTCCAAATTTGGTATATAAGACTACTATATCAATGGAAATAACAAAATAGATTTTGGTTAAAATAGACTAACCGGAAGTGACACATTACATAAAGCTGCTAACAGTTTTCCTTGAAAAAAATGATATTATTTTAATTTTAGAAATAAATGCTGCAAATAAAAGTTTTAGAAAATTAAATTCTGCGTCTAGCACATTAAGAATTTTTAAAGTAGCTTTTTGCATAAACGAGATATCTAAATTTAAATATTATATATTTTTTTATTTAAAAAAAAATTAAATTTGCTATGGATTACAACAAAAAATAAAATATTTATTACGCGTACAAGGAAGTTATGTGGTGTCCACATCAGATTTTTTATAGAAATTATTCAAATTTTGTACAATAGGCTCTTATCATATTTAACTTATATGATTTTTTTTATTTGATTAATTCCATAGTTATATATAACACAAGTGAGTTGTTACAGTGTTGAATTAAAAAAATTAACTTATTGTTCCAGTGTTACAAATACATATAGCGATATCTCTCGGATTAGAGTCAAACTAGAAGTTGATACTCTATTGCTCTCAAAAGAACATGAATAAATTAGATGGTGGACTTAACTCAAGAATGAGTCTTTTTGAGTTGTTACGTTATCGATATGAGTGAAGCGAAATTGGTATTTCAGGATAGGAATATCTGTCGAAGAGTAATTATGGGCTGAATCCTATGAATAAATGTTCAGTAAAAGTTTAAATGGTTCAAGTTCCTCTTTTTGATGGGAATTAGATTAATGTTATGTAGATTCACATCACGCTGAGAGAGTTTTTATTTTACAAAAATATATAATAAGAATAATATTAAGCTTGGGATCAAGAGATTCATGTAGAGAGCATTTTAAGAAGTTAAACATACTACCAATTCCCTGTTTATTTATCTACGAAATACTAATTTTTGTGAAGAATAATATCGATCAGTTTCATATGCTAAATTTAAGTCACACTTATTGTACAAGAAATGTAAATACTTTGTTAATTCCAAGTCATAAACTTGGACCCTTTGAGAAAAGCCCAAAATATATAGGCACAATTCTGTACAACAAATTAAATGAAAAATTGAAAAAAATTGTGAATTTAAATAAGTTTAAAAGAGAACTAAAATTATATTTGTTGCAGAATTGCTTTTATAATGTACAAGAATATTTGAATTATGTATACTAATTTGTAATTACTTGACTTATTCTATATCATTTGTACTATGATCATTGAACTAATAAATTCTATTCTATTCTATTCTATATGTCAAAAGGCACGCGAAATTTAGCCAGTAAACTAGGTTAAAAAACTAAATAACTACTAATAATATTTATTTTGTTGTAAAGTTTAGCTTGAATTCTTCGAAATATAACGAACTCAAAACTTTTATATTCTTATCTCAAGCGCAAAAATAGCTAGTTACGTCTCTGGCACAGAAATTTTGGACAAATAGAAAACTGTTAACTTTACACAACGAAATGAAAAAACTGAGTTGCAACTTATGAAGAGTAAGATGGCTTGATTGCTTCATCTTGATTTCGAACTAACCTGCAATCTACTTACGTTTTGTTTTCCATACAGATCCAGCAGTTCTCTGGTTATTACTACGGTAACCTTACCTAATTATTAGTTAGGACAGTCCTACATTTAGATTTATTTATTTCTAAAGAACTAACTTTTGTCTTTTATTATTTATTTTATGAGTTAAAGGTACAGTAACATTTCAGAAAAAATAATCTATTCTTCAGTATACAGGGTGTTTCAGGACTAGTGTAACAAACTTTAACAGCTTATTCCTGAGGTCATTTTGAGCCAAAAATGTCATATGAACATAGGTCCTATTCCTTCTAGTTACCAAAATACAAGAGGTTGAAGTTCTATAAATAACACGAAATTTTCAAATTTTTGTAATCAAGATACTTTCGGAAAACAAGAGTTTTATTGAAAATTCATACCTTATTTGTCTTAATTAATTTTATTTATTAATATTAATATGCATACGAGTTCAAGGCGCTCATTTTGAACACTTGCTGTAATTTTTTTTAAATTTGTTATCTTATTTCATATTGTTATCGTATTCGTTAATATTAATAAATAAAATTAATTAAGAAAAATAAGGTATGACTTTTCAATAAAACTCTTATTTTGAGAAAGTATCTTGATTACAAAAATTTGAAAATTTCGTCTTATTTATAGAACTTCAACCTCTTGTATTTTGGTAACTAGAAGGAATAGGACCTATGTTCATATGACATTTTTGGCTCAAAATGACCTCAGGAATAAGCTGTTAAAGTTTGTTACACTAGTCCTGAAACACCCTGTATGTTCGACTATTCTAAAATAAGATAAAAGAATAAATATATAATCACGCCTATTATCCATTACTGGGTGTAGTACTCTGATGTAGCAGATCTCAGTAAGTAATATATTTATGCGCGTGAAGTGCGGCTACTAGCCGTCAAATCACGGACCCTAAAGATGTTAATAGAGGAGAGCCACATGAGTAATATTCTAAATAAGTCGAAATTTTTCTTAGGTTCGAATTGATTGAAAATAGCTGTATTGCAAAAATGTAAGTATTTTTTCGCCGAAATTTGTTAATACATTTTAAATATATTAGTCAGCTAATCCGCAGGTTGAAGTTGACTTGTAAAATAAATATCTGATGTGGACACCACATGACTTCCTTGTACACGTATTAAACTATAGATATTTTTTTAATTGCACATATTTGACATTAAAACTTTTATTTTTTGTTCTAATCCATAGTAAACTTAATTTTAAAAAAAATCAAAAAATATATAATATTTAAATTTAGATATCTCGTTTATGCAAAAAGCTAATTTAAAAATTCTTAATGTGCTAGACGCAGAATTTAATTCTCTAAAACTTTTATTTGCAGCATTCATTTCTAAAATTAAAATAATACCATTTTTTTCAAGGAAAACTGTTAGCAGCTTCATGTAATGTGCCACTTCTGGTTAGTCTATTTTAACCAAAATCTATTATGTTATTTCCATTGATATAGTAGTCTTATATACCAAATTTGGAAAGTTTTAAATTATATTTGAATATAGTTTTTCATGAAAATCTATTATAGGCTTCAAGTAAAGTACCACTTCCGGTAGTTGTATAATGACCAAAAAGGGAGGTGCACAACTAGATGTTATAACAGTCCTAAATATAAAGTTTCAATTTTCTACGGTTTACCGTTTTTGAGTTATGCGAGATACGTACGTACGTACGTACAGACGGCATGACGAAATTAGTCAAAATGGATTCAGGGAGGGCCAAAACACCTATTTCCGTTGAAATCTGAGAACCGAAAATTTTCGCGATTACAATACTTCCTTTACTTCGTACAAGGAATTAAAAATTGGTTCAAATCGATTGAAAACTATAGGAATTTGTGAAACCAAAAAAGGTGAGCGGCCGACGACCCAGTGAACGACATACATACATGCATACATTCACATAAATCAGTCAGATTCGACATGTAGGGACTCTCTCCAAGATTTCTATATTTTTTTTCAACAATCGATATATGAAGTTGATATTAAAATGATCACTATGGTTTCTACATGACATACTTTTAGGCACTGAGTGTTTTAAAGTAATGTCAATTATTCATTAAAGCATTTCATTTTATATTCCAGAAAAATATAAGCAAATAATGGCAGAAAAGGCAAAATAAATACTTGATTTCTATTTTTTTTTTCAACAATCGATATATGAAGTTGATATTAAAATTATCACTATGGTATCTAAATGACATACTTTTAGGCACTGAGTGTTTTAAAGTAATGTCAATTATTCATTGAAGCATTTCATTTTATATTCCAGAAAAATATAAGCAAATAATGGCAGAAAAGACAAAATAAATACTTGATTGTTTATAAATATTGATTGTACAATTATTTAAATTACAAAATTCAACAATAACCACTTTTCTCTGTTCAAACCAGGTTTCAAATTACTTGTAAGTTGTTCCATACGCTGATTTTGATTTCTCTGGTTATTCATGGAAGCTTCCGCTGCATTTTTTAAATTAGAATTAATTTCAATAACATTAATTAATGGAGTAAGTGGCTCAGTGGTAACGAGTCGGTCTCCCACAGCCGACACACAGTTTTCACCACATTATAATTACCCCTGTGGCCCCCCTTCAATAACATCTTTGGAAGGTTGTGATTTTACTTCACGTGCATAAATTTATCACTCACCGATATCTGTTACGGCGGAGTGCCACATCGAGTAATGAGCAAAAATAAGTGATGTTATATTTATTTCTATTTATAGAATTATACGATATTTTTCACAAATTGTAAAATAAACCACAATCCTATAAATCTTAAAACATATTTACTTATGTTTCGCTGTACAACAGGGTCCGCACTCACCGAGCCGCAGTGTGATAGTTTATATAATTTTTAGCTTGAGTGCGATTCGAACTCGGGATCTCCGAATTCGAATTCCGTATCGCTATCCACACCACCGTACTGACGGTCAATATCAAAATATTTTTAAAAATATCATATTTTCCAGTTACTGTAAAAATTTGGTTATTGTAAAAAAATCTTATATGTAAAGTTGAATTTGTTTTTTATGCACACGTGTTATCGGACCTCAGACATTTAATACATAAATAGCTATTAATTTTTACCAATAATGTAGACACCGAATTGAACTACTCGTATAAGGAGTAAAATTTAATTTTTCTGCTCCCGTTATTAAAATGCCATTTAACGTACTGGTTTACATGGCGCTAAATAACATTCTAATCACATGTTGACAAGCAGTGGCTTCGAACGTTTTAGTCACGGCTTGAAATATTAAGCACGGGGTGAAGTTAGCTTCAGGTATCTATCAATGAAACTTAACCTTACTTTTGAAATAATTCATAAAACTTTTAACAAAAATGTTGTCTTAATTTATGATCGTGGAAAAGGTATAATATGTAACTCGTTTTATAAACTCGCTTCGCTTCGCTCAGCTCGTGCCAAATGGAACTCGTAACCAAAGAGTGTTTATAAATCTTGTTCCATAATATACTATTAACATTGAAATACGAAATATATTTTTTTATTGTGTAAGTACTTGTACTTTACAACTGGCCATTAAGGCCAACCAGCAAATTTGTTACATTTATATTAACATGAAGAAGCAGTCACCCACTAGTGATTTTTCTTGATATTTTTCTTTTGTTAACAATATTATTTACAATGAGACTAGTTAAATACTTAAATCTAAGGGCATCTTCCTATTCAGTCGTCTGATCTCTCCTTCATTGTTAAGAAGATTTTTTGCCATCTCGTTGGGGTGATGATTTAGCCGTTCTTCGTATTTTTGGGAATGGATTTTAATTTTTTCTTTGACATATTTTATTTTTAAGTCTGTGTGCAAAGTTTCATTGCTAACGTACCTGGGTGCGTCGACAATGGTTCGTAGTTCTTTATTCTGTGTGCGTTGAATTATGTTTATGTTAGACTTTTTTGCACAGCTCCACAGCTGTATTCCGTATGACCATATTGGAACTAATATTACTTTATATAGTAACAGTTTGTTATGCAAAGATAACTTTGACTTATGTCCTATTAATAATAAAAATAATAATAATAATAATAATAATAATACATTTATTTGAGGCAAAGTTCAGCTAAAAGCTGCTCTTCCACTTAACCTCCTTATTTCAGCAGATACAGAAATATGTATATCGAGAAGTACATAATTATCTTACATGTTTACAACTAAATAATAACAATTATAACATACGTTTACACATTATGTATACATGGGGTTGAGAAGAACAAATGAACAATAACAGAATTATATATAAGAATAAGAGAATTAGACTAATACAAATTTAAGGATTATTATTGTTGAGTAGAGTAGTGCGTAAAACTGTCTTAAATCTATTGAAGTTTATTTTTTTTTAATAATTAGGTAATGAGTTATAGAGTGATGCAGAGCTATATGACAAGGACCTTTCATAAAACTTGCTGTTGTGTTTTGGAATAGATAGAAGGTGTTTATTTCGAATGTTGAAGGTGTGTAGATTTGTGGTTCTTTTTAGTTTTTCATTTAAGTACACAGGTAGACCATTATTAATGATTTTATGTATTAAACAACTGTGGTGTAGCTTTCTCCTATTTATCATATTTAGCCATTTAAGTTCCAAAAAAGCATGTGAGACAGATTGACCTGAACGTATGCCCAAAACAAACCGGATACAAGAATTTTGTAGCTTCTGAATGCGTTTTGCAGATGTAACGTCTAGACATGGACCGTACACAGCGTCACCATAATTAAATAAAGATAAAACTAGAGAGTCCACAAGAGTTTTCCTCAATGCAGTAGAAAGGATATGTTTCATGGAGTATAAAAATTTTAGAGAACCAAATACTCTGCTAATTACTAAATTAGTATGTTTTTTGGAACGTAGCTCATTATCTATGATCATGCCTAAGATCATTATGCAGCTTGATATATTTAAATTAACCAGTACAATTTTTTGGTCTTGATGTTAATTTGTTTCTTTTTCGCAAGTATATGTTTCTTCCACGTTTGTCGTTGGTCTAGATGCAATCCAAGATATTTTACTTCGGTCTTTCTGGGTAGGGTCTGATTGTTGAAATACGAAATATATGATGCATAATTTTGCTGCGAGCTAATAAATATTTGTGAAGATCAAATCTTGATTTTCGGGTGGATCGGACCCTCTAAGGCTTCCTAATGGGGCCGTCCCTGTATGAATTATAGAGCAACTTAGATCGAAACATATATTTGCACTGAGCTGGTATAATTTGTCTGATCACAGTATGAAGAGCCCTACAATTTATAATGGAATCTGAGTCAGTCAGATAAAGTTGTATGTTGATATAATTCAACTGTTGTGGCTTGAAGATTTTTTTGATTAAAACAATTACACTGAACTTGCATTGTCTTTATTAATTTGAACAAATTGTACAAAAAATATATTTTCGCGCCACCGTCCGGCATTAGCAGTATTACATAACAAAAAATCGTCCGGAAACCATGTGTTACCGGCCGAGGCCGGCAAAAATTAGTGACTTTTTATGGTTATATGTTGGCATCACTAGTATAGCAAACTCCTGAACGTACGAAATGTCAAAATATTGCATTGGGGTAAAAATATTATGATAAAATATTCATAGTTGAGTATTTTCAATACAAGAAAACAGAATATTTATACATATATTTTAAACAAAATTGTAAGTAATTATAATTGAATTAGCAATGTAAAATCCAAATAAAATATGTTGATATATATACTGTAATGACAAGTCGTGAAATAGACAAAGAAATGAATTATGTTTTATGTTTATTAAATAAACTGTCCAGTGTAATTAAACTTATAGAAGATGTAAATTGATGAACAATAAATAATTAATTAAAATTAAAAGTACAGTTCTGACAATTAGATAATACCAACATAAAAAAATTCCCTGACATTTAGAATGTGAGTAATAAATTAAACTTTTTTATTAAATTTACAAAAACGTCGGCGCGAAAAATCTTGTGTATCACACGTCCAGAAACTATTTTGCGAGTCCTCGTATTTAAAGGCCTCGCCTGTGGCTCGTGTCCTTTCAAAATATACTCGCACTCGCAAAATAGCAGTTTCTGGACTAGTGATACAAATAACTATTTACAACGTTTCGAGTGTTGTAATTTACACTCGTCCTCAGGTGATTACAACACACGAAACGTTGTGAAATATATTTTTTGTACAATTTGTTCAAATTAATAAAGACAATGCAGGTCCAGTATAATTGTTTTAATCAAAGTACATCATTGTCTGCAAATTTCAAACAAACGTTGAAGATTTTTTCATGCTCCTCAAGCAAGTTTTCGTGAGTTTCTTAAAAAACCTCGCTGACTAAAATATTTAATTTACAAAAGAGGTTTTTAAAAATTGATTTAAAGTTTACCTTATCTAACCGCAATGCCAATACATATTTCAATCATTAATAATAATTATTGCTGGCTTTGCCCCAAGGTAAAATTACAGATCTACGTCTATGATTAGATGAATGAATAATATTTACGCATTGTCCAGATAACTCTAATGATGGATCCCGAAGGATTCATAAATGTTATTTTTATCGAACTTATAAATAAACATGCATTTATAAAATAACTGCAAAGCGGAGATAGAAATGTTAAATTTATATTTACATAAAACGATCTGTATGTATTTGAAACAAATATATTTTGTTTGTAGCGTTGACTTTTTTTATTATAAAATTTAAAATTCGTTATTTTTTTCTCTCATTGTTATACTTATGAATAATATATGAACAATATTCCAGTTCTATTTTTATTTTGTAGCTTTGTAATGAATCTTTTCTTTATAAACTATTATAAAATTAAAATGTAATTTCTTTATTTAAAACTAGAAGTAGATAGAGAGAAACATTTCAAATACAAAACTCTATTTACAAAAGAGAATATTTTTTTCTATTTTGCGTTTATAAGGATGTCATTACGAAACCTAGTTGCGTATCGAAAGAGTGTTCATTACGATACGCAACATTTTGTTTTAGAAGGTTGGTAGTAGCGGATGACATATTGAATCTATCAAGCTGAGAACATAATTTTTTTTACATAACCTCAAAATCTGAACAACTGCATGAATGTCAACAGTTACCAACCATAACATCTCTTGTAAAAATTTACTTTGATACAGTTTAAAATATTGTACATTTTTTTTTATTTTACGTTATAAAAAACGCAAAATTGAAAAATATTATAAATAACTCATTTTTTAAGACTTTTTTCGCATTTGATAAATTTTGATATTTTCTCATTTTTCTTCATATTTAGTTAAATTTTTCCACAAATAAAACAATTGTTATCTCATTTAACCGAAGCTGTAGCTTGTAATTTCCGAAATCCCAATATTGGAGAGAAAAGACATCCTATTTAGTATTTTTAAATTACATTTATAAAATTTGGCACTATACACTTTTCGCTGTCAAATATTTTAGAAGACAAACTGCACTAAATTAGGACTAGGAAAAACTAATGTTGCTTTTATCAGAGCTTCACTTTAATATCGCATCCCTTCATTTGAAAGCATTTTATATATCACTTGATCTACAATAGGACGTACAAAAGCTTTCATAGAATAGAATTTTTAATTTGTAAAATTTTTGTTATAATTAAAATTTATAGCGTGCACGGCAGTTTTATGTAGCACCCTGTAGATAAACAGAGTATTTACGGCTTAGCGGTCAGACTAACGTCCTACTGTAGCATTATCATTTTTTTATAGGTAGCAATTTTTTTGAATAAAATAACTGATATAAACTTGACTTGAATTTTAAATTTTTCAAAGGTATTTTTCTCCGCACAGTTTTTTTATGTATTCTTTCTACAGAGAATACAAAATTTTACTGCAGTGAAATATTCACAAGTTCAAGAAGCTACAAATTGTCCTTGTTACATCTATAGAAGAAAAAATTACAATTTCTAAAGATAATAATCAGAAATATAAATAAACAAATATATCATCAGGCATTTTATCCTATAGGGTGTGGCACTTTGTTGTAGTAGATCTCGGTAAGTGATATATTTATGTGCGTTAAATGCGGTTAACAGCCGTCACTACCCTCCATAGATGAAAACCACAGGGTTAATTTATTTAGGTATGATTAATATAAATTGTATTTGAAATGTAATCTTATATTTTATATTAAATTTGTTGAAATGAAATAAAAAGGATATCTTATAATTCTACAAAGAAACATATTACATTTAAAGTCAATTTGATTCCTTTTTTATTTCTGAAAGAATGTGGATATTACAATACAATGTATATAGCAATGCGAAACAATGTAGATTTTCAAACTAATTTTCTTTTCTAATAACATAGGCTGGTAGCACAACCTCTGTTTTTGGGTGTTCTGAGAGCACGATTTTAACACCCAAAAATACTGCTCTTTAAACGGGCAAAAACAAAGCTTGTGCTACCAGCCATTATATTTAATTAATCTGATATTATACCGCATTTATATATTTCCTAGATATATTAATTTATTCATTTATATAATACAAATATTAATAATGATTAATACGTCCCTAATTGAAATGAAAACAAATAAAGTACTTTTGTTTTAATACATTATTCTCATAAAAATCAATAACATATTAGCATTATTCTCTTATATAAATTATTTTGTGTAGGCATTTAATTAGATTTTGTTATTTTTAAGAAATTGACGTGCTTCCTGAATTATTATACTCCTAATTCGGTAAGTATTAATTCAGTGGCAACACGTAGAATTGTGTATTTGAGAATTCAATTTCGATACTCGCAAGGCGATAAACTGATTTTCACAATTGAAAAATTATTATAAATAAATTTTGGTTTAGATTGTTTATTGTTATCTAGTTAAATAGCAAGTTTAATTTTTTATTTTTTTTTATTTTTTATCTTGTTAGAGTAGATAAAAATATTGTGCATAACACATGTCGTATGTTTTTTGTCAAATTCAAACAGTTAGTACTTTTGTTTTCATTCGGCAAAGTTCAAAAAAAGTACTGTTTAACACATTCTGAAAATGTTATTACTGAGCTCGCAAGCTTTCAAAGCTCTCCTACTACTTACTCACCTAGTAAAGTATAAATAAATAAATATATCATCACACCTTTTACTCATCACTGGGTGTGAAGCTCTCCCGTAGCAGATCTCGGTAAATGATATATTTCTTCGCGTGAAGTGCGGCTACGAGCCGTTATATCACGGCCCCCAAAGATGTTAGTGGTGGGAAAGCCACAGGGGTAGATTTAATTTGATGAAAATTGTTTGTCGGCTGTCGGGATCGAACCAAGATTCTCAAGATCCACAGGCCGACTTGATACCACTGAGCCAACTACCCCATTAGTAGTACTAACTACTTACTAATTACTCACCTAGTAAAGTATAATTTTCAGGTCTAATTACTAAAGTAACTAATATTGTATGTTACTGTTTGTTAAGAAAGTAACTACGTATTTTGTTCGTTCTTACAAAGTCTTGGCTTCAACAGCGACATCTACCTAATTGTCAAATCAGTTACTATTTCGTTAAACTGACGTAAAGTAGCATAACAATGAAACTTAACTATCGAATGAAACATAAAAATGTGTGTTAAATTTCAAGTTCTCCTTTCGTCATCTTGACAGGCTTTCAAGCTCCTTCCGCCGAGAACTAGCATAGTTAGTGCAAACATGTCCGATAAACTCTACCGGTGCAGTTGCAAAGTTGCTACTGCATTCCGCCGTTGAACGTGGAACGAGCTGGGAGCAGGAGAGCAATCTTCGTCCGGTGCTTTTATAAATGTGTCTTTTTAACTGCCGCAAACGCGTCCTATTGTGTGTCCCGGCAGTTAAACGACGCTTTGATGTTAATGTCCTAATTTAGAGTTTGCGGTGCGGATACCAACTGTGATTTTGAGAGAGTGCTTCTCAGTTTTTAAATGTTATTGTTGGTATTAAATGGAGTAATTGTGGTGTGCGATTTAATGGGTAATGACGTCTTTAAAATTGAATTTTTTTCCTTAGTTTCAAATATGAATTATCAAAATAACTAAATGAACCTTTGTGGGTCGATGTGTCACTGAAATTAAGGGGCGCTTCCTTACTCCTTGTATTATTTATAATTTTAATGTTCTTTTGGCTCATTTTAAGTTCTAAATGTCATTTTAATTTTTTTGATTTATGTCTGTTTGTGTCTTAATCGATTAAAATTTAAAATAATTTATTTTTTATTTTTATGATTAAAATCGGGTAGGTGGCTCAGTGGTATCGAGTCGGCCTGTGGATCTTGAGAACCCTGGTTCGAACCCCACAGCCGACAAACAATTTTCACCAATTTAAAAAATCTAATATCTTTGAGGGCCGTGATTTGACGGCTGGTAACCGCACTTCACGCGAAAAAATATATCACTTACCGAGATCTGCTTAGGCAGAGTGCCACACCCAGTGATGGGTAAAAGGCGTGATGATATATTTATTTATTTATTTATTTAAAATTAAATTATATTTTTTTTATTAAAATGCAATCTGTTTTTTCAAAATTAATAAATTAAAGTGAAATTCCTAAAGAAATAACTTTCCAGGAAATATATATGGTAAGTATTTATGAAACTAAGGCCCCATTGGCACTTTGGCTTGTAAGCCCCTCTAGCTCTTGATCCCGTGTGTATCGTATCAGATCTTGGTAAGTGATATATTTCTTCACGTGAAGTGTGGTTACCAGCCGTTAAATATATTTTGATGTAATATTTAAGAAACATGAAGCACTGTGAAGACATCAAGAAAATAAGGACTAATCCACCTTAATAATCGGATTTTCGAGTTCTGCAGAACGGCAGAACAGCTGCAATTTCACAAGAAATGTATCAGCTTATATTATTATTAATATTTAAGGTTTCTTATGGCCAGTTTCCCCAACAAAAGTTAAATTTTAAATTTTAATACTGACCAGCCGTCAAATCACGCGCTACAATGAGCTACAGAGGGATGAAAATTGTTCGTCGGCAGTGGAAATAAAACCCGAGTCCTTAAATTCACAGGCTGCCTCGATACCACTAAGCCACCTATCATATGATATCTCTACTACAAAATAATTTAGAATGAAGTACTAATTTAAAAATTATTCCTGGTTTTTATTATAAAATTCTATACGGCGCGATCTCACTACTGAATCTTTATCTCTTTTTGTAATCTCACCAATATCACCCTAAATTTGCCAAGATCTCATGATTTACATGCCAACGTTGCAATTTATTTATAGTAATTTTAACTTGCATCGCTAATTTCCAAACAGAACAAACTTCTAATACATCTTAACAGTAATTTACACCATGCAAACAAATTTTCTCTACTAATATTGCTCAAAACAATAGTTTAACAATCAAATCTAATTTTAGTACAAACATAACTTG
This sequence comes from Pterostichus niger, assembly GCA_947425015.1. Classification (NCBI taxonomy): domain Eukaryota; kingdom Metazoa; phylum Arthropoda; class Insecta; order Coleoptera; family Carabidae; genus Pterostichus; species Pterostichus niger. The sequence continues at coordinate 7,010,090 of OX380339.1, forward strand.
CAACCGCCTTGATTGTATTTAATGATAAACACGTAAAGTAAAACTACACAATATTTGTAATAATTCCAACTCAGAATGCGATAAATTATACTTTTGTTCCATTCTACTCAAATAAAATCTAACCTAATACGAAAATGAACTCAAAATAACATGTTTCCCGTCGCCTCCACCAAAATTTGTGTAGTGATTTAAGTTATCTCTGCATCAATCTGCGATGATATATTGAGACACCGGACTGACAGCTGAAATTTACTAAATAAATTACACGTTTGTTTGAGGGTGAAATATTCGAACGTCAATATTATTTCGAGTGAATTGAATTAATCATATGTTTGAGCCAGGTTGCGTGCAGCATTGCATTTGACTCAGTTTTTTAACTGACGCTGGCAACTGTTGTAGATTTGATAGTAGTTTTTTGCCAGCGAAACGGACTGTATAACGACATGAAATATTGTTATAATGTTCCGGATTTTATTTTGTTTTATTAGGTCATTTAATGTGATACTGCACTGACGGAAAAGTCAAGATTATATATTTTTTAAATGGATTATTAGCAAGTTTTAAATTTTGTTTTTACCTTGCACGCTATTTTCTACTTACTCGTATATTTCATTTGAAATTGTTCATTATTTACAATATAAAATGTAACTACCGTATTTAGCAGAAATTATTTATAAATTTAGATTTAATTAATAAAAATAATTATACATATATGAGTATGCAAATTATTTTGTTCATTATTAATTTGATCGATACTGTATTTATAAATTTGTAAATACATAATTTGAATATTTTGTTTTCTCTTCACCTACAAATTTTAATTTCTACCTAATTAACGAAATTTATTTAGTACTGTATTTTAATTATTAAACAAATCAAAATATTTTCTCTATGCCTGGACTCTAACAATACAAATACTGAGTGTATCACGAAAAGTGGATCATATTTATTTAACATAGAGCATTGCTTCCAAAATTATTTTAAACAAAATTTCTTCAATTAAAAGTTGTATAGATTATAATTCCGCATCTAAATTTAATTTTCTGTTTTGTATTGGTGGATATTAAATATGAAAATGTATAAAACTAAGATACAATTTAATAGTCACGGAATTAAAATAAAATAACAAACAAATACACCACTCTTTCTATAAAATATTTTGACAGATTGAAGTTTTGCATTGTTAAAATTAAATGTTACAATATTTGACATAAAAACTTAATACCATTTTTTTAACAAACACAAATGTATTAGAATACATTTTAAAAGTTATTTTTGTATTAGTGCGCAAAATGAGAGTTTTTTGTTGCGCGTGAGAATGTTACTTTTAGTTGAGACAATAGTAATTCGAACGCGCAAAAAAAAAAAGAATTTTGCAAACGAAATACAAACAACATAGAGCTAATATTATTAAGTTGTGTGATTCTTAAAGGTAATCATACCTGTAGTTTTTGACTAAAGTTAATTTATATTATGACAGAAAAATTCTGATGACGCCTGGATTCGAACCAGGGACCTTCCGCATACCGGGCAGAGATGCTAACCGCTACACCACGTCTCCTGTGTTCGAAATATGGCATCAACTGAATTTTTTCTGTCACAGTGTCTAAGCGTAGCTTCGTTCCGAGAGACTCCTATATAGGCATTGACAACCGGGTTCGTCTACAGTGACACAGTTTTTGATTATGAGGGAATCATACCCAAGCTTAGAGCTAATATTATTAAGTTGTGTGATTATTAGCTCTAAGCTTGGGTATGATTCCCTCATAATCAAAAACTGTGTCACTGTAGACGAACCCGGTTGTCAATGCCTATATAGGAGTCTCTCGGAACGAAGCTACGCTTAGACACTGTGACAGAAAAAATTCAGTTGATGCCATATTTCGAACACAGGTGACGTGGTGTAGCGGTTAGCATCTCTGCCCGGTATGCGGAAGGTCCCTGGTTCGAATCCAGGCGTCATCAGAATTTTTCTGTCATAATATAAATTAACTTTAGTCACAAACAACATATTTTCTACAATTGTAAATAAAGAATAATATAATAATCATTGATTTATTTAAATAAATTGAAGGAAAACAATCAACAATAATATGAATTTGATACTATTGATGAATTATAACTAATGGAATATGACAAAAAATAATTTGGAAGCGTGCGCGAAATACTCATTTTGCGCACTAGGTTGCGAAACAGTGCACAAAATACTCATTTTAAGTTCTAGGGTGCAAAATAATGCGCAAAATACGTGTTGTCATGGTAATGTAAATGATGAAAAAAATACATTTTTTGACACTTGTAGAAAAATAGTTATTTGTGTATTAAGAGCGTAAAGTGATTCTTTGTTACTCGAGCACGGTAATTGCAGCGCGGGCCGAAGGCGAGAGCTGTAATAGTGCAAGAGGAACAAAGACATTTTACGCTCGTGATACACACATAATTTTTTCAACGATTGCATCTTAAAGTTTTTAAAAAACGTAGGTATACGTCTAAAACTAAATTCGTTTTGTTAACTGTCAATATGACAAGTTTCTGTTTTGTTTGTATCCCTGGTAACTATTGAAATAATCTTTTTCGCGCGTTGCCATTGGAAACGCGCGAATTTAACGTCTTTTTCGCGCGTTGCCATTGGAGACGCGCAAAAAAGATATTTTTCGATTGTTCCACAGAAAACGTCAACTTTACGATGACAAATGAGAGCGTAATTGTCATCTTTTCATAGCAATCGTAGAAAAAATTATATTAAACCTGTTATTAATTACTGAAAAAATTAGAGGTGTATAATTAAGAGGTTCCTAGTGGCTTGAATAGCAAAGATTAAAAAACAAGGGATGCATAATAATGAACAATTATTTATTTTATGGAACAAAAGTTACTTTTTATTTTATTTATATATTATTCTGTACTACAGGAATCTAACAAAAAAATATAAAATAAATCCAACATATTTTTCTTTCTCTAATTTAAAACTTTACATATCACGTTAAAACCATATATCTTTATTAGTTTTACGATACAGTCCACAAAATATGTAGCAAAAAATTCGCAACGTTCAATATTTTACAACGTTTTTGTTATTTGATAAGTCACTAAAATAGAATGATAAAACATTTGCACGTTTCGGTATTATCTGGTTGCTATGCATAAATCATATTTTTAATCTCCAAACGACAAGCGGGCATGTCTGCAATGAAGTGAATTCCGTTCCGATAATGATTTATATTTGCAGTCGATAGAAATTCTACAAAATATTGTTTACTTAGTTTGCAATAGTAGACACGAATCACAAAATGCGGATTTATACAAATTTTACAACTCTTGGTTCAGTTGCATATACTGCAGACGTGGTTGTTCATTATTGAGCTAGGTATATGATAATACGTGCTCTTGTATTCATTCTATGGTCGCAGTTATATTTTCTTTGTTGTGATATGTCGGATAGGGATATTGAAATTGCAGCTGCATTGTTTGCTATGCTTTCAAGATTGTGTAATGTAATGTGTTCTTAGTTTAATTATTTCATGAAATATTTTAAGTTATAAAATTAATACTCCTTGCAACTGATATCATTCATAATAAATAGTTGAAAAGTAATAAGCAGGAATCCAGTCAGAAATTATACGTGTATTTTTTACTGAGCCAACGTTTCGTTGCCAAGCGCAACTTCATCAGGGCAGCTGTGAAACAAAATTAAAGGTGAAATACAGTGCAAAATGCAATTACAAACAGATAATAAAAAAATTAAATTACTTACAGCCAAAAGTATGTGTAAATAGTAAATTGGGCAGACCAAGCGCTATGTTAAGACACGGATGCTTGAACACCAACGCAGCATACGCAATGGAAATGTGTCCGGTAAATGTGCAATTGCCCATCATTGCGCCGAATCTAGCCACTCATTCGACTTTGACAACATCGCCATTCTTCACACTGAGGCCAACCTCAGCAAGAGACTTTTTCTTGAAATGCTTTCGATCCAGGACAACAAGGAGAGCATAAACTTCCGAACGGATATTAACGACCTCAGCAACATCTACTGCCACATCCTGAACATCTGCAAGTAGGATGAAGAATACTCCAGTTTTCTTTTACTTATTGGTTTATTCCATTTTGAGCCCATTTGCTCGTTATCTGACCTGTCTGTAGGACGTAATATAAAAAAAAATTAAAAAATTTTTTTTTTCACTGTGTTAATTCAACTATTTGATGAGGCTTTCGGCATTATTTTGTTTGTCATATTTTATTTTATTGACTACATCTTTTTTGATGTTTTGTATAATATTTTTTTAATCTATAACTATTTACGCATACTTTTGGCTGTAAGTAATTTAATTTTTTTATTATCTGTTTGTAATTGCATTTTGCACTGTATTTCACCTTTAATTTTGTTTCACAGCTGCCCTGATGAAGTTGCGCTTGGCAACGAAACGTTGGCTCAGTAAAAAATACACGTATAATTTCTGACTGGATTCCTGCTTATTTCTTTTCAATTCCTATTCACAGTCGCTTATTTACAAAACCTTCCATAATAAATAGTAATCATAATTATACACAATTACCATTACAGAAATTTGTTTTATTAAATTGTATGAAAATACAATAAATAGTTATTTATGTATTAAGAACGTAAAGTGATTCTTTGTTACTCGAACACTGTAATTGCAGTGCGAGCTGAAGGCGAGTGCTGTAATAGAGTACTTTACGCTCGTAATAGACACATAATTTTTTTCTACGATTGCATCTTAAATGATTAAAAAACATAAATGTACTGAAAATAAATACGTTCTGTCAACTGTTAATATGACAATTTTCTGTTTTGTTTGTATCCCTGGTAACTATTGAAATAAGCGCGCATTTAATATCATTTTTGCGCGTTGCCATTGGAAACGCGCACATTTAACAACCATCAAAAATATTTTCTGATTTCGTAATTGTACCCCAACCCCCTCAGAGAGTATAAAAAGGGAAACTTGCACATGTTCGAAGATGCGATCATTTTTTATCGTTTTTTCACCATAAAAAATGTTCATCGTTTCTCTAAAAAAATATCGATTTTTCCTCTTTCCACCTCCAAGAAAGTGGGGAATAAGGTTAAAATTTGCAAACCAATTACAATTTTTATAGACAATGCAATAGTGCATTAAAAATGGTGGTTTCCATTTAAGTTTTTGAAACACACCCTCGCCCCGCTTAGCAGGGGCTGGAAGGTATGTTTGCATATCACAAATGAATAGATTTAGAAAAATAAAAAAACACGTGTTTTGTAACTTTGTCATCGAATGCTTCGTTCTCGAAATATTTATATACAGGATGTTTCACAACTTAGAGCAAAAAATTAAAGGGTATATTCTGTACGACGTGCTGATCATGAAACAAATAGAATTTTTGTTTAAATCGCAAAACTATTTTCCATGTTTCCCAGTCCAAAATTTTTCGTTGCCACTGCCACTGGGTGGATGATTATGTTAAAGTTATTAATTAAATAAAATTCTATTATAAATAACTGCTAATAATTGAATTGTGTAATTATTCTTTCGTAGTTGATACCTACTTCATAGTTTGTGTTTAATAGGAAAGCGAATCCAGTGCAGTACTACAAAAAATGTTTTAGGTTAACAACCCTTAATTTTTCGAATTTAAAAAAAAATATTTTTATTTAATTTAATCAGCACGTCGTACATAATATACCCTTTAATTTTTTGCTCTAAGTTGTGAAATACCCTGTATATATATATAAATATATTTAAATAGATGACATATCTTTTCTCAAGCTGTCAAAGAAAACAGGTGCACATTCATAGAGTGACGTGGTCATTGTTGTAGACAAGGAGCGTACGCGCATGTGAAACGTGTAAAGCACGATACAAAGCACATAGTATAACGTGTCGAACGACAAGGGATCAGAGAAACTATTTCAGACTTCGTTGCACTTTTTCAATTTCACACACGTGCACGTGAAAATCGAGCACGACTGTGGAAACATTGGCTATTGACGGAGGAAATATTACTCATATAAATTTAAACCATAATGTTGCCCACGAAATTTAAAACAGCAGATCCCGCGCGGTTGGCGGTAGACTATGAAATAGGAGTAAATAAAAACGGTAGAGTAATATGAAAGTTGAACATTTTTTGTTGAAGAACAGCGGGATCCAACTCACTAAATTCAACATTTTTTATTATAAACCTATTTTATAACGCAGCCACGGGCACTCAAGAATGTAAGCAAAAACATTTTTAAAGTAATATTAAAATTATTTTTGCAGAGTTGAAGAACAAAAAATAAATAATTCTCTTGTACAATACAACAGATAGAAATTTGAGTACAATATAAAATCGTTTACATATTTAAATTTTAAAGAAATCTGTTATAATGCAAGACAAACTTCCGAAAAATACTTGAAAGACTTCTTCTCACAAAGAACCCATTCAGAAAACAATAAATAAACAGATTACTCGAAACTTTCTGAAGAAAAGAAACAAATCCTGATAAAACCAATTATCATTTACAAACAATTCAACTATATTTTTCGGGTAAAAAGATGAAAAAGGACAGAATATATGGTCAGGCAATTATGTCATTTAATTTATTTGTAACAATTTATTTGACTTCTGTCATTTATTGTATTTCTCAAAAAAATACAGTGTTGGTGAAATGTTTGAAAATTGTCAAGCCGTTTGACACGGCATATATTAATAAACTTAGGAAATTTGGACTATCTTTGATTATAATCTATAAATATTAAAAATATAAAATAGTATGTTTACTGCATAAAAATTATATTTGCGCGTCATTTTGATATTTATTTCATGCTGAATTCAGTTCAGTTACATAATATTAATGATTTAGTTAATATTTGATACAACATTGTCAACAAATATTATTTGGTGCATATATTTAGTTGTTAGAATTGTAAAGTGACATGGATTGCGTCAATTCGTTACAATCAACAACTGTAGTATGCATTGGCTGATTACCTGGTGAAATAAAATTCGCCGAGTATTTGTAGCTCAAGTGGTAGAGCAGTTACCTAGCGAGTGAAAGGTTCTGGGTTCAAATCCCGGCGAATGCTCATGATTTTTCAAAAATTTAAAATATTATTTGATTTATCTAAACCTGTCAAATATTTTGACTTTTTATAAATGTATTTTTAATTTTTATTCGTTTTACTATAGCAGAAGATTTTAAAGTTAGTTCTGAGTTATGTTTACCCACTTTAATATAATTTATTTTAAGTAAACTATACAAAATACATATATAACAACAATATGTAACATCAAAGCAGGTAGCATGAATATTTTAAATATTCACTGAACAATTAATCTTCAGAAATAGTTTTATAGTGGGACAGCAGTTTTCATTTTATCCGCATTCATAATATCTTTCACATAAGGTCCAGGGCCAGATTAACCAATAGCAAAAACAAATTAACCTATTAAATTTCGAAAAACTATTGATTACTAAAAATAGATTAGCGAAAAATGTTGAAATCGATTAAATACCCCCTCCATTAATATATTTGGGGACTGTGATTAGACGGCTGGTAATCGCACCTCATGTGAGAAATATATCACTTACAGGAATTTAATCCCAATTACAATACAGAGTCCGGACTCAACAAGCTGCAATATGGAAATTCGTATATTTTTAGTTTGAATTCAGGATCTTTGGAGTCAAATGCCATAACGCTAACTAAACCACCGTACTGTCGGATATTTACATAATCGAGGTCAAAGAACCATTAAAAAATATAAATTATTTGAGTTTTCACAGAAAAGAATAAACCTACATGTAATTATTTACAAACAAGTCATTCCTAATTTCCGGGTGAAAAAGATCAAACAAAAAAAATCCTAAAATACTAGAATAGCACGTTAGTGGTTATAAAGCAAACCATACATAGTAATTCACACAACCGGCGGTAGCGGCTTTGAGTTGGACAAAGCGGCGGTTCAAACATAAACACCACTGCCCCAGGCATCATTCCGTAAAGAATAGGCTTCGCCAGTGTCGGCGACAAGGACTGGCCGAAGGGAGTCAAGGACACTGACCAGCAACAGAAGCCAACGAGCCGCGGAGATGGCAAAGGAAGATGAAGCGTCGCTTTGAGATTGTGCATTCTTGCTTGCGTGCTGTCCGGGTATTCAAAGTGCTTCATGCTTGTTTGAGATATGAATAGATGTAAGGAAAAATTAAGCGAGGGTTAAATGGGGATGGACAAAACGGTCATCTGAATAATTTGATTAAAGCACGATTGATTTGAGTATGTTATTCAATAAGATTGGAAAGGACAATCTAGATTAACTGACAAATATTTTAATTACATTTTCTACAAAAATATTATATATTTTAATTAAATATTGTTAAACTTTTTAAATTTTGAAATAAGAATGAGGTCACTGTGACACAAATTGGAACTACGACATACATAAATTTCCCAACTTACCTTATAACTAAGCAGGGTTCGTAAATATCATGATATTTATAATAAATATCAAAATATCTGATATATAGGATATATATCAGATAAATATCACTTTTTGGATATTTATTTTTTAATTTTAGTTTTTGTACACATTTAGAAAAACTGAAAAATTCGAAAATTTTCACTTTTCCGGAGGCTATATCTCAAAAACTAAACAAGATATGGAAATGCGCTCAACGGCGTTGAATTCCCCGTGTCCGAATTAACTTATAAGCAAATTTTCATACAATTTTATGCAATTTAATATTTTTAATTATTTCCTAAGGGGTACCCCTTTGGTTTTTTCAGATTTTAATTCAATTTTCCCAAAAATTCTTAATCGTAGGATTATTAAAACGAAAATTCACATACATATGTATTTTGACCCACTGAATCCAATGGAAAAATGTTCAAATGCATATGACTTCTGGTTTTCGAGAAAATGTTAAAAAACCGCTTTTTGCGATTTTTTTTCCGGAAAATTGAAAAAAAATAAAAATCGCTGAAACTATGTTTATAAGTTAACTGAAGCACGAGAAAATTAATGCCGTTGAGCGCGTTTTAATATCACATTTAGTTTTCGAGATATAGCCTCGGAAAAGTAGAAAAACTGAAAAATTCGATAAATTTCACTTTTCCGGAGGCTATATCTCAAAAACTAAACAAGATATGGAAATGCGCTCAACGGCGTTGAATTCCCCGTGTCCGAATTGACTTATAAGCAAATTTTCATACAATTTTATGCAATTTAATATTTTTAATTATTTCCTAAGGGGTACCCCTTTGGTTTTTTCAGATTTTAATTCAATTTTCCCAAAAATCCTTAATCGTATGATTATTAAAACGAAAATTTACATACATATGTATTTTGACCCACTGAATCCAGTGGTGCAATCTTCAAATGCATATGACTTCTGGTTTTCGAGAAAATGTTAAAAAACCGCTTTTTGCGATTTTTTTGGCGGAAAATTGAAAAAAAAATAAAAATCGCTGAAACTATGTTTATAAGTTAACTGAAGCACGAGAAAATTAATGCCGTTGAGCGCGTTTTCATATCACATTTAGTTTTCGAGATATAGCCTCGGAAAAGTAGAAAAACTGAAAAATTCGAAAAATTTCACTTCTCCGGAGGCTATATCTCAAAAACTATTTCATATTTTTATATAATGGATATATATCATTGCAAAAATATGACGATATATATCAAAATAAATATCATGATATATATCGATCGATATATATCTTCGAACCCTGTAACTAAGTACTTAATAAATAAAAAAGAATGATAATAGAACTAATATTTGTAGTAACTTGTGTACTTAAATTTGTATCTAAAATTTAAACGATAAAAGAAACTTATAGTAAAACTACAACTAATGACAATACAGACCTATATTCCATAAAAATAAATAAAAACCATTACTCGTGTAATATTGCAATGATCTGATCACTTGTAAGTCATATAAATTAAATTCAATGACAACAGCGGAAAAAAGTACGTACGAATAACATGACAAAAGATAATATTTACAGAAATATTAAGAAATTAATGTTAATGAAACGAAACAGATTAATCGAAGGTGGCACACGACAATAATATATGAACACACTAATTTACTAAATTAAATGGCAAAACTACATCTTGCACTTTCAAAAGAAACACATGTTGTCTCAACTAAAACCAAGCTACCACCAATTAAAATATACTACATACATGGCAAGACTACATATTGCACACCAAACAAGAGATATGACTTGTCTCATTAAACGCAAAAGAAACATTACTTGTTGTTTTCCAAGGGAAGTGCTTACAAGGGGTAAGAGGGTGGAATTGTTGCGTTGGTTCAAGATAAACATTTCCATTCCCGAGTTTATATATAAAAAAAAACCAGAGATTGCAAAGACTAAAGTACATAGCTGTTAATTTACCCAGATATCATTACATATACCGTCGAATAAGCGCGACAATTCAGAGAAACAATAAACCTGATAAATAATGCGCCATCTTGGACGCGTAAGCGACGCCACCTATATTGACGCCGCCACCCAAGAGCGCATATTATTTTATTTGATTCACTTGTTATAATAAAAAATGATTCACTTCCATTTTTATGGAAGGAATACTGAAATTATTACAAACATGTCCACTAATAAATTTTACAAACATTGTGAGGCAACTTTTAAAAAGATACTTAAGATAACATTTAATTAGTCTGTCTAAGTTGATAGTGAAAAAGAATAATTATAACAAAACCGATTTGTTTTACTTTGTTACACGAATCTCGCATTTCTTATAATGATTATTGCGGGAAAATAAGTAGCAGCTTACGTACTTACATGCTTGCTAATGTAAACTAGCTCCTTTGTGCAATATTGTAATTTAATCTTAGCTAGTTACTACCTCGGGTATCATAAAAGGTAGTCATAATTTCTTCCACGTTATATTTTCATTATTCATCAACATCTCAGCCTGTTCACCTTGAACTCACGCAAACCCTTGACTTGCAAACTTAACAACATTTTCTTAATTCATACTTAAGTAGTTTATTCGCCATAAAAACAAATCTTCCTTTATGTCCTCGCGGAAAAATGTAATCTCATCTTTTCTCTCACATGAGAATGCGGAATTTCTTCCTTTAACATTTTTAAAAGATGAATATTCAGTTTTAATATGACCCGCAAAATAGAATTATATGGAATTGAATTATATTTAATTAATCAATTAGACATTGTCTTTTCTACTTTTCTAATCACGCAAGAATTAGATAGTAAAATAACCAAAATATTCAATAACAATATTAAAAATTTCTTAGTTTATAAATGTTTACTAACTTCGTTTTTAAATATAGATAGTTATCTACTTTAATGTTTTTCCATTTAAGATAAATTATTGTTCTTACATCCGTATTAGATTGGTCAAAACATTCCTGTTTAGATTTTTAATTTGTTTGCAAAATAATGTTTTCATGAAGGAAAATTGTATGGGGTAGGTAGGTGACTCAGTGGTATCGAGTCGGCCTGTGGATCTTGTGAACCCTGGTTCGATCGCCACTGCTGACAAACAATTTTCACCAATTTAAATCTACCTCTGTGGCTCCCCCTTCACTAACATCTTTGGGGGCCGCGATTTGACTGCTGGTAACCGCACTTCACGCGAAAAATTATATCACATATCAAGATCTGCTTTAGCAGAGTGCCACACCCAGTAATAGTAAAAGGCGTGATGATATATTTATTTTATGAAGGGAAATTATATTTAATTTGTTCCTTCATAGTCGTGCTATAATTAAACTTTCGATACAAAATAGGGTCATTTTTATGTTCGGCATCAAATTTAGTCTACCAGGACTAATGATATGTTACTAAAATATAAAAATATATAAATAAGGTAAATAAAATATTGAGAAATAGAAATCTATCATAATTTTTGAGATACGAGTATACAGTAGAATGTTTTTAAATTTACTTTACTGACGTTTGAATTAAAATTTTATTGTTATTATTTAAAGAATAAATAATATCTAATTTAATGATGTAAACAAGATTAAAATATTTGTTGTCAATTTAAGAATATTGTTCATTAGATTTTCATACTGTATTGTATTTCCATATTTACAGTAATTATTTCAGTCCGACAAGTGATAGTTTTTAGTACTTGCTTTGAATACTTGTAAGGTATTGTTATCGTGAAGTTGTTCGGTGATAGACAATTAATTATAATTATTCTATAATGCCACTTCCAAGGTTAGGAGATGAAAATAATGGATTTTACTGCCGTTATTTATAATCATATCTTGACAAGCTGTGGTTTCAAACGTTTCAGTCACGGCGTGAAAGTAACAACTGACATATTGAATACAGAGTAAAGTTAGCTTCCTGCTTCTGTCACTTAATCTTACTTTTCAAATAATACATAAAACTATAAATTTATTTGTTATCTTAATTTGCAATCATAGAGAAAGTATAGTATGTGACTCGTTTTATATAAACTTTTTAATGGATTCGCTTCGCTCAGCTCATGTCAAAAATACAAATTCGTAATTAAACTGACGCTTATAAAACTTGTTACATACATAAATAAATACATATATCATCACCCATTACTGGGCGTGGCACTCTACCCTAGCAGATCTGGGTAAGTGATATATTTATGTGCGTAAAGTACAGTTAGCAGTCGTCTAATCATGGTCCCTAAAGGTGTTAGTGGAGAGAGAACCACAGGGATAGTTTTAATTTAGTAAAAATTGTTTGTCGTTTATGGGAATTGATACCCGGGTTCTCAAATCCGCAGGTCGACTCGATACCACTGAGCCACCTACTTGTTACATAATTTAATAATTCAATACAACATTTTGTAGTATGAAATAAAACATTGTACGTTATACGTTCGTTAATAATTTTGTATGATATTCATTTCAAAATTCCAAACTAAACTCTTTCGTCATTACGTACCATAAGAACTTAGTTATCGGATGTAAATAATTATTATGTAAGAATCAGAGAGACATAGAATAAAGAGAGATAATTTTATTTGTAAATTATTTTCATTTCAAGCAATATGGTAAATATTCCAGAAATAAAGAGAAGAATCAAGTGAAAGCGTCGGAATTACCGAGGAGAAGAATCAAGAATATAGAAAACGAGACAATTAAATTGCGTAAAACTCTTGAGAATATTCCACAAGTTATTCGAAAAAAAAAAAGAAATTGTAAATTCCAAGAGAATTTTTGTATGCGGACGCGTAATCTAAGCTTAAAAATTTCTGAGCGTAGCAGAGCCAGTTTCGTATTCCGTAGAAAGTTAAACGATTTCTCGCGTCCCGTGAGCTACGATTCACGGAGCAACGAAACCATCTTATTGTGATGTAAAATAAATGAAGGGGAGATAATCTTAGTTCTCGAGGAACGAGGCCTGATGTTCACTTGGCTTTAAGTCTTTGTGTGTTATAATCCTTGCAGCGTATTTTCATTCGGTGGTCGACTTTTGAGCGGTCGCCGGTCGAGGTTGCGCGTTGCGTTAGCCTCTGCGGCATGCGGAAGCTTTTTACTCTTTAGCGTTTAGCGTCGTTTGCTCTCGCCCTCCGCGACCGTGTAAACGGTTCTTTTTAACTCCCCGATGAACTTTCCAGGCAAATGTGATTCTAAAGGATTGCTGTTTTTGTTTACCAACGGAAAACTTTCACTAATTTAAAATATTTAAATAAGTTGGACATTCTGCTTGATGTTAATTTACACTATTGAATAGTTGCTTCAACTCTTTCATACTTTATTAATTAGTAGATTTAACAAAGACGAGTTAATCCAGGCTATTAACTGGAATAGTTTCATTTATTATGCGGGGTCATTTAAAGCAGTGGTTTCCATACTGTGAGGCGCATTTTAGGTTAAGAAAAAGATTTGTTATAACAAATAACTTATATAATAACAATATTTGTTTATAGTACTTATTTTTTTGTGTTCTATAAAATAATTTATTTACGATTTTTGAAGTTAGGCTGTTATAAAAAATTAAGGGGGCGCGACAATTTTTTCCGGAAAAAAGGGGCCGCTGAGAGAAAAAGATTGGAAACCACTGATTTAAAGTCAAATACTAATTACATAAAACCTATTCTACAGTTGTCAACAAGATCCGAATGAGAGTAGTTACATTTGCGCGCAAATTATCCGTAAATTCAAATATTTGCAGTGATATGGGTATGCGTATTACGCTAATATTATTTGCTACAGATAATGGAAACGTGTATATCCCGCGAGAGCGATTTTTACTGTTTTCGATAGCGTTTGAACCGAATGACAAATATTTGGACCAGTCGTCAGTTTTGCACAGGGACTCCCAGTCACAAAACAGCGATTTATTTCCATATGAATCGAACGATATCTTTACATTTCAAAATGTTGTTTAAATTGAATTACAAACATTGGAAAATCGTTGAATATATTTATAAGCTGAGTTTTTATTCCACAAAGAATTATGAATATTTATTAAGCATTTGTATCATTTTTAACATAAATTTTAAACAGGTAAATTCAATCAATTTAATATGTCTCATAAACATATCGGAGACAAATTTATTTATTACATTCTATATAACATATGTATAGCATAAAAATTTAAATAAATGTGTATGTTTTCTACGGCTATGGCACAACTCGTTAGTACTGTTCAAAGTAACAACGCAAGTTGAGTAACGTTGCCCGCGGGGAGTATCTGGATGACCTGAATAGTTGGTCCGCCAGAAAACACAAAATAATAATAATATATTACCGGCAATTTGCGAACATTTAATTATTTATCCTAATAATCAAAACATTTACTTGTTACTGAAAATTACATAATACCTTTAATTTTATTAGTTTTGTTTACTTTATTTCATTAGCAAAATAATTATAAATAATTAAATGTACTATTAAATCAGTGACACTAAAAATGGAATACTCTAATTTTTGTGAATTTCAAAAAAAATCTTTTTGTTCTATAATCAGTAAAGCCCGGATTTTTAGGCAATTGCCTCGATTCAAATTTTAATATACTTCAGGCAATTTCGTTTTTCTATACATAGGTAATATGTTTACGTGTAATGGTTTTTTTTCGTGCCTTAGAGCCTATTTTTTCTATATTTTGGTTATTGTGCCTATTTTACCTTATGCAGCCTATTTTGCCTATTTTTGTTGCCTATTCTAACTTTTATTGAGCAGACAAGGTTGACTAATACAGCACTCGACAAAGTGTTTCAACCTAACCTATAATATTTAAAGTACTTACTTCAATCAAGTTTTTGTGTGTGAATTTAAAATGCCGAAAGAGAAAACGTTTTTTAGTCAAAATTTTACGTGGCAATTCAATTGTCTTTGCCATTATTAATCAATGGAGCTGAGGTAACTTTCGACGATATGGCTAAATATAAGAACGCTCCTGTCACATTTTGTGATGTCGAACGAAGTTTTCAACTTACAAGCAAGTTCTGACAGACCGAAGACAGTCCCTTTCCGAAAATTTCATAGAGCAATTGCTCGTAATATTTTGTGAATTAAAGTATACTACATAATTTGAATTTGCATAATAGTTAATAAAATGAGAACCCTACATTATTATTTTATTATTATTTTTCAGATTGCGTTAATTTTTGTTTAAAATGATTATTTTTTCTAACAAAGAGTAGATACGAGTACCAGTATTAGAAAAAGGATTCGTTTTTTTTTTTTAAAACAAATTATTTACATTTAGGCTGCCTAAAATACCACCTATTTTTAGATAAGTAGAAAATATTTAAAGTTAAATTTATTATCGACCCTGTACTTTTAGTCATGCCATATGATAAAAAATTACAAGAAAATATATCATAATGTCACATGTTTGGTTGCGATTTTATTGATTATTTACAGATTACAAATCTATAAAATATATGGATTTACATAGTATTCTACCATAAGTTCTAAATTTAACTTTTAACGGTATAACAGGCTATTATACAAAAAATCAAACCTTAATAAATGTTTGCTTCATACATGCATATGTAACAACTATTCAAGTACTTTGCAATTTGACGGTTTTCGAACTTTGTCTTTAACATATATCATAATAGAAACAAACAAAATTAGTAACAATAATCACATAGCTCATTTCACCATATAAATGTATTAATATTATTATGAATATTTTATCAAACAAAGGAAATTCTAAACAAGAAACTTTATTGTACAATTATTTAATTAGTAAATTGTTAACAAGTTTTCCTTCATTATTAACACTTAATTTCATAAACACTAGTTTGAATTTTGTAGTTTTGTTAAGGTGCTGGTAAAATTTGTTAATTTAGAATTTATTTACTCTAATTTAACTTATCTCTGCAACATATTTATAAGGAGATGTATTAATCACACTAAAATTTTGTTAGTGAATTTATAACGGATAAGTACGTTTTAGGGTACATAGATTAATAATAGATATTGGGGTAGGTGGCTCAGTGACATAGAGTCGGCCTGTGGATCTTGAGAACCCCGGTTCGATCCTCACAGGCGACAAATAATTTTCACCAAATTAAATCTACCCTTGTGGCTCCCTCTCCACTAACATCTTTTCGATAAAATAAATAACGCAAAGTAAAAAAAATATAAATAAATAAAATAAATATATCATCACGCCTTTTACCCATTACTGGGTGTGGCACTCTGCCGAAGCAGGTAAGTGATATATTTCTTCGCGTGAAGTACGGTTACCAGTCGTCAAATCACGGCCCCCAAATGATGTTAGTGGAGGGGGAGCCACAGAGGTAGATTTAAATTTGTGAAAATTGTTTGTCGGCTGTGGAGATTGAACCAGGGTTCTCAAGATTCACAGGCCGACTCGATACAACTTTGCCATCTACCCTATAGTAAAAAATATTGTATATTATACTCATATTATACGAGATATTATCACATTTGTTTCTGGCTCTACTCGTCGTAATACAAAGGACTCATACGACAAATATAAAACTCGTATCAGTGAGTTCTGTACACCATCCAGCAGAGAGTGAGAACCGTCATTAACTTTCTATTGCGAGACTTGATATATTAATTATTGTCATATGTAATTACCAGCTATTCATTGATTTTAGATTCTAGATGAATGTAACAGATTAACACTATGAAAATAATTGGCGGAAAATGGCGTAACGTGGGTTATTACAATAATAAAGCGAGATAATAAACTGATCGTAAATGTCAGGGGTTTATAAGTTGCATTAGACCTCCAAAAATCTACAGGATTCCATCCCCGCACCTAAAACTGATTAATGGTATCTCGTAAATCCGGCGTTGTAAGAACGCATTGTTCTGGAAACCGAAAACCCCATAAATATGCGGTAAAATTAAACGGTTTACGGCCCGGCAGTGCAGTCCACACTCACAGCAGCCGAACCGGTAAAAACCAACCAATCCCGGGCACTGCTAGCGATGGGAGTGGGGATCGTATTAGAATGGGACGTTATAACTGTGATGACATTGCGGACTTTTCAAATTACCAGTACTTGAATGAATGTACGCGTCGCACCCCGCGGATATGTTATATGTTACCATTTGTTCTTCAACTTTGAATGGGGGCTTGAATTAATAATTTAGGGACAATGTAATTTGATGGGGATTGAGTTACCGTTAGTCTAGGTTAAAGTTACATGTGAGGTTGCATTTAATACAAATACACTCAGGGGAAGAAAAAAACCCATTATTTGAAAATGCACCAAAAATACCAAGTATTTCAGCCATAACTCAGTTGACTTTGATCAAAAATTGATGAATCTTTGAATGAAGAAAATTTTCAAGTTTTCTCTTTAAGGTCATGTAAGTCCACCCCCACCTCCGTATTTTACGGACTATCCATCACCTAGCAACTACTGCACGGAAAAGATTATCATCTCTATTCTAATACGTTATTTTTTGACACAATCGAATAAAATAGTTATTTACGAAACAGGGATGAAAAATACAGTTTTTCGTATGAATGCAGGCAACAACAAGAATATTTAAAATTAGATATTATTTTAGTGGGAAAAAAGTACTTCTAGTTCTAGGTCTAAAAATATTTTTTACTGTCACTTCTTAGTAACTGCAGCAAACATTAATAGAATAAATTTCATATAAATTTCATAACAAAAGAAGTCACTTTTTAACACAATTGAATTAAAACATTATCATTATTTTAATGCATACTATTGCAAATTATAATGTTATAAAATATTGAATTGTTATAAATTTGGACATTTCTAAAGAAATTTCTTTTATTTATTTATTTATTTATTTATTTATTTATTTATTTATTTATTTTCATTTCAACAGGCTTGTAAGCCCAAATACAAAAGGTTATAAATCGTATATAATTAGGTACATAATATAGCAGGTAATACAAACGGGTCATTCATATCTATGTACATTATGTTTCATTTAATTATTTTGTGTAGTTAACAAGAGAGACTAAAAACAAATTTTTGTATCTTGGAATAGAAATTGACATATTATATTTTCATTCATTTATTTCATAATAAAATATATCGATTTCGCTTCTGGTTATCCATTTTAAAAATTAATTATAAATATTTATTTACCTATGTAATATAACATAAGTTGTATTTTTAATATATTTGCTTATGAACTGTGTGTGTGTGTAAATATATATTCAAAGTAATTTAATTTGAACTAAAATAACTAAATAAATAAACCAAACTGTTATTTATATTTAAAAATATATAATATTTATATTTATTTACAGTTCAAATAAACAAGAGCTCAATCAATAAATTACTACTCTTTCACTACTAATAAATAAAATAACCTATTTTGAAAACCATCCATTATTTACATAGCTCTAAAATATTTAAAGTATACTTTAAACAAGGCAGCATATAGCTCTAAAATTGTTACGACATTCCCCATAATTGGTTCTAAAATTACTCTAGAGTTCAACAAATTGAACAGAAGCGGACAACGATCGCGGCCGACTTGAAGTGCACCATCGGAAAAATTGATTTTTGGATTTCAGACCCGTATTCGGAATTTAAATATAATTAGTAGGTATTTTTTCTTTTCAGTGACTTGTTAGTGGCATAAAGAAAATATTGATTATCTTGTGATTTGAAAAAAAAATAATGGGATATGCAATTACTATTTTTTTAAAAATTTATATATCGGACCAACTACTTAGGTCATATGCCGGTATGTCCTTTGTATGGCCGCCACGGGCGGGATCCGAACCCACGACCTTGTGGTCGTCAGTCAGGCCCTCAACCCGCGCGACCATCTCACGGGACAATTACTATTATTTATTTGATTGTTGTCCTGTAAAGTCAACATTTCGGATAATAATTGTGACGTCAGTACGATGGTGTGGATAGCGACACAGAATTCGAATCCAGAGATCCCGAGTTCGAATCGCACTCAAGCTAAAAATTATATAAACTATCATACTGCTGCTTGGTGAGTGCAGACCATGTACTGTAATTGGGATTAAATTCCTGTTGTACAGCGTAAAATAAATAAATAAATAATAATTAATGTTTTGTAACTTTATATTGACTGTGTGTTACATATTAATTCCACTGTTTAGATTTTTCAGCGCCTCCACCAAAATATTTATAATCAATTACAATTTTGTGGAAAAAAATTATGAATCCGATTTTGGAAATTTTTTGCTTTTTTAATTATTTTGCCACAAAAATGTAGTTGAAATGAAATAGTTTTTAAGAAATTAAATATATGTTTTGAAATAATTTTCCATATTCTTAGCATAGTATACATTTATGACCGATTTTATAAATGACAAATTAATTTATTCCCAAATTGAATCAAATGTATTCATTCAAAGGGAAGTAGAACTTTTCACAGTAATATTATATATGCTACACATTAAGTTGATTTGAATTTTCTGAGACAAATATATTTATTAAGAAAGTAAATTGATTCTTTATACAACTGGGCATTAATGTTGTCAAATATTTAATTTCAATCAATTGAAACGTCCGCTAGTAGTGAATTTTCAACTTACCCAAAGCGCTGATGTCCGTCCTAAAACAAAACAAAAATATGTTAGCTTGAATCAATCACAAAATTCTGTAATAATTAAAACATTTATGTTTAGTTGAACTGCCAAAAGTTAAATTTTAAACATGGCTTGCAAAAACGAAGATAGATTTCTAGAATAAATTACATTACTGCTCAACTTCCGATTTGTCTTTTTTAGGTTTAAAACCTCGTTTAAAATTTAACGTTGAAATTGGCAAGTGGTTTCGAGTCGGAATATGGATTTGAAAATCTGAGTTTTATTCTCACAAGCGACAAACATATTTCCCTACATTAAAACTACCCTGTGGCAGCTCCACAACTAACCATTTTGAGGGCCGTGAATTGACGGCTGGTAGACGCACTTTATGCAAAGAAATATTTAACTTATCGAGATCTACAACGGCAGAGTGCCACACCATGTATATATTTTATTTATTTCTTTGTATAAAACCAATAAAATATATAACAGTATATTATGGAACAAGTTTTATAAACGTTTCTTTAGTTACGGATTTATAATAAAAAGAGTATCTAAAAATTTATGGAGCGAGTCACATACTACACTTTTTCTACGATCACAAATTTAGACACAAACAGAAATGTAAAGTTTTAAGAATTATTTTTAAAAATAAGGTTTAGTTCATAATCAAAAAAGTTACTTTTTAACACAATCGAATTAAAACATTTGTATTATTTTAATGCATACTATTGCAAATAATAATGTTATTTTTTTTTCCTTCTGGCTTCCTGGCGGACCAACTGCTAAGGTCATATGCCGCCATTACGCCCTGATCCTGCATTTTAGATCTTAGAGTCAACAGCAATAATGTTATTAAATATTGAATTGTTATAAACTTTGACATTTTTAGAGATGTTTCTTTTATTGTTATTTAATTTTGTTGTGTAGTTAACAAGAGAGACTAAAAACTAATTTATGTATCTTGAAATAGACATGAAATATTATGTTTTCGTTCATTTCGTTTCGTAATAAAATATATCGTTTCTGGTTCTAAATTAAAAATTAATTTATAAATATTTATTTAACCGATATTAAAACGTTCGAAGCTACAGCTAGTTAATATTTTAATAACGGGAAAAGGAAAAAAGAAACGATGACTGATTTTAAATCTGTAAACTATCATTTGAATTTTGAAATCATGTCTTTAATTACTTTTAAGTAAGCCAAACAAAAAGGTAAGTACTAAATTATATGTATATACCTTAGTTTCTTAAAATGATATCTTTTAGTTGTATTTTATATTTGTCTATTTTGCAAATAAAATATAAATAATTTTAAATTACTTATAAATAAAAAATCTGGATTGCAGAAAAAACTTATTCAGTTAACAGGTACAGAATATGAACAAATGAAATTTATAATTTAGCCTAAAATTATGTTTCTCTAATGTGGAGGCTTTTACAAAATACAGTCTTTAAAATCTGTTAGCCCACCCCTGGCACTACATTACATTACACTACTAACGTCCACGTCTCCTACGAGTGCAGTCAGGTGTCTCTGGCGATGTACCGTCTCTATTTAGGATGGGTTATTAGGGTGAACATTTCCTGCGTCGCACTCCTGCAGTTAAATCAGCGGGAACAGTTGAACAGCGGCCGGCAAGGCGAACGAGGGTGACGAGTGTGCTCTGCTCTTGCATGCAGGATGTACAAATGGCATGTGAACATGTGAATGGAATTTTAAGTCGAGGGAATGGTATTAGGGTAGCGGGATATAAATTGGTGGTGATTTATTTTATGTAATAATCAAATTGTTGTTTTATGTGTTTGCCAATATGACAAAGGGAAGTTATTTTGCGGAGGTTATCAAAAAGCTTGTCGATGTGACATACTATTTGTTCATTCTAGCTTCAATATTTAGACTGAATTATTGTTATTATTATATTTCAAATAATAGTAATAAAAAATTCAATTATCTGTTGTAGTTTTATCAACGGCAGAATAAATTTACTTTCAAGTTAATAAATTTAAGTTTGTCAAATGACAGAAATATTTTATGTTTTATATGATTAACTTGTTTCAAACCAGATCTTGTAAACTAATATGCACCGGGCAGGATAATGTGTTATTTTAAATTTGTAAGTCTCAGACTCAACAACTTTAAACAATCATAAATATTTATATATATATATATATATATATATACAGGGTGTAACATGAAAACCTGGCCATAGGCGTTTAACATGGAAAATCAGTTTTTCTTTGCGCAAAAGTGGCCAATTGATTTTAGACAAAAACCTTCAAATAAAAGTTGTAGAGTTGAAATTACGTGAATTTTCAAATTTAATTTCTGAAGTTATGAAGTAGTCAAAATGAATTTTGTTTATTGATTCGGATGTAGAATTTTATGCTTTACAACATTTATTTGAAACATTTTTTTTTAAAATAATTAGGGAAGCAATGCGCATGGAAAAACTGATTTGCCATCTTAAACGCCTATGTTTCACTTTTCGTGTTACACCCGGTATATATATATATATATATATATATATATATATATATATATATATATATATATATATATATATATATATATAATATGTTTATATCAATAATTATTGTATGTATTAATGTATTAATTTATTATTTTAAAAATTAAAATGTATATATTTTACATTTTCTGCGTTATAGCAGTTATAGAAACTGAGTAAAATAAGTCTAGATAATGTAAATATGTAAAATACTTGTGCCTCGTCCAATCCTTTGGTTATGGAAAGAATCCGAAATTATGTAAAGACGAACTTCTGAAATACCAAACTTTGGTCTTCTGTTATAGTAGATATACAAATTCTTAAGATCCTAACGGAGGCTTGCATAACAAAACAACCCTATACACATGTTGGACCTACCAGTATATTTTTACCTAATAATCATTTTTCCTGAAAAATTATCAGCAGATTGATTTTCAATAATCATTTAATATATAAATATTTTTATATATATTATAATATTCACATAATATTGTAACGAGTACGGTCCAGTTCTCTCTGGAAACATCGATATATGTGCTCGTTTGAATGGTGACTCACGAACAGATGGTTGAAATACTTCTGGAATATTCTAGAGAGTTGTGAAAATAACATGATTCAGGATATAAGGGAGCTTTTGGACCGGAAGAGTCAGTCTGTATTGAAGTGTGAACAGTGCAAAGTCGTTGCTTAGTGCATTATTGTGAATATAAATAATGTTTTCGTAATTGTACTAAATTATTTTGATTTTAAATAAATATTTTGTTAGTGTTATCATTGTTCATGTTTTATTTAAGTTTAAACTTCGCCGAACCCGAAATTGTAATAAATGTTACACTATTAAGTGAACAATAGATATAGGTACATAATAAATTCCACTTGACATGTTGAAATAATTCCGCACACACATATTTACTTACTTTATGAATAATTTAACAACGCGTACATAAACATACTGCATCCTACGCATACATTATCTACAAACATATACATAACTGACCACCATAAAGTTAACAACAATTTGCACTGAAATAAAAATAATGTCTCGAAATCTTATCACAAATCTTTACTATTCAGTAAGTAATGTTTAAAAAAAGTCGTCGTCTTTTACAAATACCCTGGTGACTTTGGGTAGATAGGTTTTTAAGAAGTTTGCCACTCGGTTTATGACAGGTAAAGGGATGTTAAGGGTGTCCAGAATCTTGCAAAAGATGGCATTTTATGAAGGCAATGTATTAGATTATTTTATATATCATATAACATTAAAATTATATTTCACCACTTATTTATTTATTATGAGGTAGGTGGTTCAGTGGTATCGAGTCGGCATGTGTATTTGAGAACTCGGGTTCGGTTCCCACAACCAAGAAATAATTAAAACTTTCCCTGTGGCTCACCCTCTACTAACATCTTTTGGGGCAGTGATTTAATGGTTGGTAACCGTACATCAAGCGTATAAATATATTACTTAGCAAAATCTGCTTTAGCAAACTACCATAATCAGTAAAGCCCGGATATTTAGGCACTTAAAAACACCCAAATAAGCAGGCATATAGGCCGTTAATTACTCTAAAATAGGCGGGATTTTAGGCAGCCTAAATGTAAATAATTTGTTTAAAAAAAAAACGAATCCTTTTTCTAATATTGGTACTCGTATCTATTCTTCATTAGAAAAAATCATCATTTTAAAAGAAAATTAAAGCAATCTGAAAAATAATAATGTAGGCTTATTATTTTATTAACTATTATACAAATTCAAATTATGTAGTATACTTTGATTCACATAATATTACGAGCTATTGCTCTATGAAATTTTCGGAAAGGGACTGTCTTCGGTCAGTCAGAACTTGCTTGAAAGCTGAAAACTTCATTCATTTCGTTTAAAGTTACCTCAGCTCCATTGATTAATGGCAAAGACACAATTGAATTGCCACGTAAAATTTTGACTAAAACACGTTTTTTCTTTCGGCATTTTAAATTCACACACAAAAACTTGATTTAAGTAAGTACTTTAAATATTATAGGTTAGGATGAAACACTATGTCGAGTGCTGAATTAGTCAATAAAAGTTAAAATAGGCAATAAAAATAGGCAAAATAGGCAAAATAGGCTGTATACGGTAAAATAAGCACAATAACCAAAATATAGAAAAAATAGGCCCTAAGGCACGAAAAAAAAATCTTCCATTACACGTAAACATATTACCTATGTATAGAAAAACTAAATTGCCTGAAGTATATTAAAATTTGATTCTAGGCAATTGCCTAAAAATCCGGGCTTTAATAATCAGTAAAGGAAGAAAAGTGTGATGTTTTATTTATTTTTATTAAATAATTGACGCAAATATTTATCGACCCTGAGAATATTATTATGGCAATGACAAATATACTATCGTCACTTAAGAGAAGAGAGAGAGAGGAGAGAGAGAGGAGATCTATAATTCTATTAAAGCGTAAAAAAAAGAAAATGTCTTGTTAAAAAAGTGTGGCATGATTTCGAGCGCAAAAACACAATTTACGTACATCAACATTTCAGTGCGATATTTGGCTGTTCGTGGACGGGGAACAATTGTGCACATCTAGTTGGCGTTGGTGCAGCAAAAACAGTCGAACAGCGATCAAGGGACGCTCGGCGCCGGCAGCGACGCTCATCGGCAGCGAGCGACATTATCGATTGCGATCGCATAAATGTACCGCAAATTGTACGCTGTGTATGCGAAAACGACGGACTTTTTACCGGATTAACTTTATTCGGATGAGTAAACAAATTTAAATTTTCTATTGAACGTTGTGAATAAAAATGTGCAAATTTTCACCTCTAACACTCGCTGGTTAGCGAATTTTCGGAAAAAGCAATCGAGGGCAGGAATTATGAAATTTTTATAAAAACTGATTTCAATTTATTTCCTTACATACATTTGAAAAGAATGAAAGTTGCATCTTCTTCTTCTTCTTCTTCTGATAGCACTACAGTCCAAATCGGGCCAGGGCCTACCGGACACACCGAGCCGCAGTTTTTACACTGCCATACTTCCGGTTTTCGTAGTCGAATGCTATATTATTTAAGGCGTATAAGTGACTAGCTTATAACGCTCGAGTGTGATAAATACATGTAACTGTATTTTTATATTTTACGACAAATCACACATTGTCGACAGGCGGATTCGAACTGACGAACCTTGGTTCGGGTGACGTCACAGTATGTTAAGAGATGTGCCTTAATACGCTCGAACACCGCGCCTGTTGAATCAGTCTTGTGTATTCTCCGTTGATTTTGAATTAATTGATGGGTGATGTATCATGAAAAGTTTAAAACATGAAAGAAACTTTTAGACAGGGTTTAATAAAATTGTAAATTCGTTGCTCTAAAACATTTGTAGGCGTGAAATCAATGTAATATTAAAATTTTCCATGAAATTTAAATATTTTAATAACGCTAGAAGTTGCCAAAATAAATGAGAAAATTAAGCGAGATTTTAGTATTTTAATAACAAATTTTCATTTCTATGAAAACAAGGTTCATAATATTTGTCAGACGTTGAACTCAAATCTGTCGTAAACAAAAACAATTTTTTGCATGCAAGTAGAGAATAATAATTTGAAAATGACTCTCAATGATCAACATATGAAAATAACAACCACAATCACATAATAAATCTTCATAAAATATCACATTTCAGATAAAATCGCATGTCTAATTTTGGTCGAACTGTTAAAGCAGTGGTATTCAAACTGTATTTCCCCGAACAATGTTTATGAAAATTTAGATTAGTTCATTTGGATATCATTTTATAAGAGTTTGTTAATTGTTTGTTTATTAATAAAGACCAGTTCATCTGTCAGATATAAATGCACCTGTCTTAAAATTATGAATTTCAAATTAAATCAATTTTTTTTTATATGTTGATTATTATTGCTAACTTCCTCTCAATTTAGGAAATAAAATCAAAATTGGAAATAATTTTCAATATTATTTATGCATTAAGAGAGATTTAAAGGGCTTGAAATCGTGCCAAGAAAGACAAAGATAGATATAATGTCTGAGCTTAACACAACCAGTTACATTTTTCCTTTATACAGATAATCACTTAATTAATTTCAGACACATGTTTTTTTTTCAAGGTACGAGTTATTGTGATTTTTTAGTCACCTATATAATGAGTAGGTGGCTCAGTGGTGTGGAGTCAGGCTATGAATTTGAGAACCCAGGTTCAATTTCCACAGGCGACAAACATTTTTCACCAGATTAAAACTAGCCCAGTGGCTTCCCCTTTACTAACATCTATGGGGACCGTGATTTGGCGGCTAGCAACCGCATTTCATGCACATGCAGCTTTCACCCTAAAAAAGATATTCATTATGGGAGAATTGCATTAATTTTTGTAAGGGTAGTGACATCGAGCCGGATTGTGGATTTGAGAACCCGGGTTAAATTCCCACAGCCGACAAACAATTTCCACTAACTTCCACTAACATCTTTGGAGGCCGTGATTTGACGGCTGCTAACCGCAATCACGCAAAAAAGTATATCACATAACGAGAATGAGGTAGATGGCTCAGTGGTATCGAGTCGGCCTGTGGATCTTAAGAACCCTGGTTCGATCCCCACAGCTGACAAACAATTTTCACCAATTTAAATCTACCCCTGTGGCTCCCTCTCCACTAATATCTTTGAGGGCCGTGATTTGACGGCTGATAACCGCACTTCACTTTAATTCTACCCCTGTGGCTCTCCCTCCACTAATATCTTTGGGGGCCGTGATTTGACGACTGGTAACCGCACTTCACGCGAAAAAATATATCATTTACCGAGATCTGCTTAGGCAGAGTGCCACATCGAGTAATGGGTAAAAGGCGTGATGATATATTTATATTTTATTTATTACTTCCTTGTACGAAGTAAAGGAAGTATTGTAATTGCGAAAATTTTCGGTTCTCAGATTTCAACGAAAATAGGTGTTTTGGCCCTCCCTGAATCCATTTTGACTAATTTCGTCATGCCGTCTGTACGTACGTATGTACGTACGTATCTCGCATAACTCAAAAACGGTAAGCCGTAGAAAATTGAAACTTTATATTTAGGACTGTTATAACATCTAGTTGTGCACCTCCCGTTTTGATCATTATACAACTACCGGAAGTGGTACTTTACTTGAAGCCTATAATAGATTTTCATGAAAAACTATATTCAAATATAATTTAAAACTTTCCAAATTTGGTATATAAGACTACTATATCAATGGAAATAACATAATGGATTTTGGTTAAAATAGACTAACCGGAAGTGGCACATTACATGAAGCTGCTAACAGTTTTCCTTGAAAAAAAAGATATTATTTTAATTTTAGAAAGGAATGCTGCAAATAAAAGTTTTAGAGAATTAAATTCTGCGTCTAGCACATTAAGAATTTTTAAATTAGCTTTTTGCATAAACGAGATATCTAAATTTAAATATTATATAATTTTTGATTTTATTTTTAAATTAAGTTTGCTATGGATTAGAACAAAAAATAAAAGATTTAATGTCAAATATGTGCAATTAAAAAAATATCTATAGTTTAATACGTGTACAAGGAAGTCATGTGGTGTCCACATCAGATATTTTTTATTTATTAATTTGTTAGAAATATGTAGTAAACTATTGTACCTAATAAATATGTTTGAATAGAAATAAAATTTAAAGCGTAGAGTTCCAGAAGTTTGAAGAGCACTGTGTTAGAGATAAAAGCGAGTGGCGGCATTAATTTTAGCCACGTGCAATACAACTTAATTTCAGCGTCATTAATTATTCTCCATACCTGCCAATTTGTTTGTGGTGTGGTGCTCCCGTCAAACCGTGATTGATAAACACATAATTCTTTATAATGAACGCGCGCTCGTGCAGTTCCATTGTCCGTGTAAACGCATGTTAGCGGTTCTAAATACATTATGTCGCGAGCCGTTTTTTATCGTGTTTACCATGTGAATTCGCTTATTGAATCGTCATTGATATATTCGCATTTGAATAGAATAGATACTGAATACAGGATGTTGGGTACGGTGATTACATGCATGGAACATGCTTTGCAAAACAATGCTGACGGTCTGACATCATATTACATTTTAACTCAAATTCCGTTGATGTCATAACCAACCTAGTGATGTGTATTATTATACATGGTACAAATCTGCCTTGGGGATCTTAATTTTTAGAAACCCAAATACTAACAATATATTATATTTAACATTGTATTCCTACTGTACTGTACTAACCCAAAATAAATTGGTATTGTTCAGAAACATGTCTTTTTTTTAAATATTATTGTAATTAATTGTTAATTTGAGTATTGTAACTGTATTATATTAATATATTACAAAACAAAGTTGGTAAATGCCTTATAGCAGGATTTCGTATTTTATATTTCTGGTCCTTGCCATAATCGAAGGAATAAATAAAGAATCTTTACTAATGATGTTTGGTTTTGTATTTTACTTGTTTACATATTTACAACATTACAATTCTACATTGCCACTACTATCTCGACTTCTGTTACTAAATGTTTAACTAACCTACTCGTAACAGTATATAATTACAAAAGTACAAATATAAGTGAACAACATAAAACAATACTGAATATTAAAAATAACTAACCTGACAATTATTGCGTGTTCTAAAAATCCATCTAATTGTGAAAAGATTAATAAGTATACATAAAAAAAAAATTCCGGTTTCAGAATTTTAAACCTATGTTTACATGCGCAAAAATAGGCTGGTAAATAAGTAATAACTGTATTCAGTACGGTAATATTACTATACTCAAAACAGTCAAGAAAATTGTTTCGAATTTCAAAAAAATCCTCTTGGTTCTATAATCAGTATATCAAACTACTCTTATATATACAGGATGTTATATTTTAATAGACCCAGCAAATATCTCGCTTATTTATCAACTTAGCAATTTCTTTCATATAACATGATTTATACAGCAACATGTAAGCTAGTTGATGACGGATGTACATTCATGATATCATTTCTGGTTTATTAGTAATTAATATCAACTTTGAAATTTCAAATGGAACATACTATATTTTTTTACAAATTTGAAAAGTGCATCAAATTTGCTTTACAACCATGACTGGGAGCCATTTTGAATATTTTTTATAAAATAATTTTGTTGTTATTAAGTGTTCCTTATTCTTATTTTCGGTATTATTATGACAAAAAAATATTATTTCGTTTAATAATAATAATTACAATTATTTTAGTTAATTGTTTTATTTCAAGCCACAGTCATGGCTCACTATTCTCTTTCCGATTTGGTGTATATTAAAGTGCCCGCCATCTTACTTTTTAATAATGTAACATATGGATTATTTTACATGGTTGTAAAGCAAATTTGATGCACTTTTCAAATTTGTAAAAAAATATAGTATGTTCCATTTGAAATTTCAAAGTTGATATTAATTACTAATAAACGGAAATGATATCATGAATGTACATCCGTCATCAACTAGCTTACATGTTGCTGTATAAATCATGTTATATGAAAGAAATTGCTAAGTTGATAAATAAGCGAGATATTTACTGGGTCTATTAAAATATAACACCCTGTATATAAATGTTATAATACGAGACAAAATCCCTGTTTCTAAATTGAACATCGTTAAAAGCTCTGCAAATAAAATAGGCCTGAATATATATCTTCACTAAATTGCCAGAATTAATTAAAACTAAACGTACTCCTGCTAGTTTTTAAAAAGCACTCAAAAATTATTTAATTGAGAAAAATTTGTATACACTCAATGAATTTTTATAAGACTAAATTGTACCTATATTATTATTAATATCTACCTGACTATTTTCTATACATATTTGTGTCAAAAGAAATGTATATATAAATAAATAAATATATGTTACTAAAGTTTCGTGCAAAAGTATAGAAACACTCTGTATAGAGCATAATCGTGGTATATGAGCTCATAATTTGACTTAATACTTGTCAGAAAGAATTTTTGTTTCGACTTAGATGGCATTAAGCTCGAAATATCATCAATTCTATTACAAAATAGGATAGGATTGCATATTACATCTGTTCTCAAGAGTAATCAAAACAAGTTTAACAAGAGTTGCAGTGTAACTTCACGTGTATGAATTGAAAGGTGGAAATAATTTTTGAGCACAAAATCTTACAAATTTTCGCCAGATCAGGGGCGTTCCAACCCAGGGTTCTTGGGGTTCCCAGAACCCGGGCGCCAGCATAAAAGGGCGGCAGACGGCAAAAAGTTAAAATAAATATGAGTATATTAAAAGAACACAAATACTGCATCTTAATATTATTTGTAAAATAAATAAAGTAATTAAAAGAATACCAAATGTAGGTACCTACTATCGTACTAAGGCCTTTAATTACAAAAGATCGCGAAGTAATGTGATTAATGTTTGAAATATAAAGTTAACTGTCAAGATTTCTTAATATTCACAACAAATCTTGACGGTTATAGTGACAGCTTCTGTTTCTATGACAAAGCGGTCACAAAAAATCATAATTAGTAGGCGATTTTCTCGAACTATTTTCATTAATTTCTCTAATTTGTGGCATTAAAATGAAGTAATCTGTATGAAATAATGTGTGTGGATAGGTCTAGTATGATCATGTGCAATATTATACCATAATTTTTACCGGACACTTTTTATTTACAAAAACCTTTTTTCCCATGTTATTTCCCTATGCCAACCTTTACGTGGAACGCGCGATATAGTTATGAGTATTTAAGTATTTATATTGTAAATTTAATTTACATGTATTGATATGTTATTTTGTTATTTGTATAATTGTTTGTGCTATTATGTGCAATTGTAAAATGTAAACTATATAGTTTTAATTAGGTTTAGGTATATTAGAATGTACCTACATAGTGAACTAATTTCTTTTTTTTTGTATTTTTATTTAATTTTATGAGAAACTATATAATAAAATATTTATTTAAAAAATAGTTATTTTTCTGGACAAACAATGTTCTATTATTCTACGCTAAGGTGAATAACATATTATTTGTCATGAGTTTGCTTATTGCTCTAAATCTACACGCAAGTTTCGCATAGTACGGCGTGTCGGCTTACTGCCTTACTCTTTCTGTATCGTAGAGCATAAAATTCCACGTATTTTGAGTACCATATCGCATTTTTGTGCTCCAAAATTTTCGCCTGCGGCGCACGCCTCGGGGCGCCACATTCTGCTTTAGAACCCAGGCGCCAAGTACCCCAGATACGCCCCTGCGCCGGATACATTCAGTATCATAGTTATGGTACTTATAAATTGGATTCTATATGATTACACAGTATGTTTCATCACAATCCATGGCACTGGCAGACTGAATTTGAAATTAAAAAAATATATTTTAATATATATGTACATGAATAAATCTATGATATTAAAGATATTGTTCATACAAAATTAAGGTTGGGATGCATAATATGTTTTGCAGTTTACGTATTATTTATAAATTCATTTATTAATGAATGTAAGTGTATGCTCTTTAAATGTTAAATAATTTATTTTAATTGCATAAAACAAACATAGCTAATGAACTGTAGTCACACCAAAATGTTAAAATGTACCTAAATGTTCTCGTAAAGTTAAATCTGGAACAGATTATAAAGTATTTACTTTCGTGCAGCATTATTCAACATTTTAAATTATGAACGAATTCAACAACTCAACTAGTCGGAAAGTTATAAAACTCGTAAAATAGTTTATAATGAAATTGCACAAATGTTCCTGCGCCATTTGATCCATATACGAATGTGTGTTTATTTCTACTGTTGTTCTACATTGTGTGTTTTAAACTCTATGCATATAGAATAAAAATAAGTAGTCAATTCAAAATAATATTTTTGCTGTTGAAATAAGTTTATTTTCTTCGTTCGTTAGAATAGTAGCAAAATAAATATACTAAAAAAAATGCCTATGCCTATGTTGGTTTAAAGTTGAGTAATTTTTATTTTATGCTAGGTAAAATATATATTTTATTTAAATTAATTACAGACAAGAATATAATCGCAGTTTGACAAGCGTAGTAAAATATAAAATAATAAATATAAATGTTAAATTTCAAATATATAATTATGATAATTTATAAATTTATATGAATGAAACGTCAAAATTATTGTCATATTTTGTTCAAAATCCATTGCTACTAAACTACAAAATTTTAAGTAACATATAAACCTAATTTTCAGTATTATTATTTTTAATAAAATAAAATTTGTTACTTAAAAAAGTTATAAATCTTGATAATTGTTATTTAATGCACTTTTCTTTAATAGCTATTTATATAATAAATACATATTTGATTGGCGAGTTGTTTTTTTTTAATATATTAATGTGAAAACCTTAGTTGAATATCAATGTGTGCATTGTTGTTGCTTTTGATTAACAATGTAATTTATAATTATTAAACTGTAAAATTTGTCAAAAAAAGAGGTTATAATAGTATTAATAATAACTCAAGGCTGAGAAGGACCCCAAAAAATGTAAAACAAATTGCAATAATTGCAAAGGAATTAATTAATTAGATATAATATTTATATAAAGTAGGTAACTCGGTGGAATCGAGTCGGCCTGTGGAATTAAAAAAATGTGAGCCGTCATGGGACGCCTGGCAGATGTGAAACATCGTGTGTGTACAAGTAATATGCATAAAAGATAATATTATTACAGGAATTAAATATAGCCTAATGAAAAAATGAAGTATTACGAATTTCTTACAGACAATGGTAACTTTATTTAATAAACATTTATTTACATGTGATATAAAAATTCGATATTAATATCAAGTGGCCGCAATTTAAATATTTTCATCTGTGACTGCAGTAATAGTTATATTCGATGTTTCCTTTGCCGGTATTACTGTGACGATTGGTCGATGATAACTAAAGTACGTTACAAAAGTATTGGATGAAACATTATCAAGATATCTCACAAATACAGCATCTATTATACATATATAATAATATATATTATATTAATAATATATATATATATATTATATATTAATAATATTATAATATATATATAATATATATTAATAATATATATTAATAAAAAATTAAATAAAACGCAGGTTATGTGTACCGTAGTAAACAACAACGTCGAACTGAGTGAGAAGCCACACCGTACACTCTACTACATATAAAATATATATATATATATATATATATATATATATATATATATATATATATATATATATATATATATATGTATACCTCAGTATAGCGTGGCGACCCGTCGCCACACCGTACACTCTACTACACATAAAATATATATATATATATATATATATATATATGTATACCTTAGTATAGCAAGGCAAGCGTCGCCACGCCAACAATTTGGTTTACAAGTGAGCCTATAGATGTTTCACATCAAAAACCCGGGTTCGACTCCTACAGGCGACAAATAATTTTTCCTACGTTAAAACTATCTCTGTGGCTACCCTCCACTAACATCTATAGGGGCCGTGATTTGACGCGTTTTTTTTTAGATCGTCAATCACCAGCTATTTGGGTTTCTCTTGACGGTCACCCATCTAAATACTTCTCGCGCGCAATCTTGCTTAACGCACGTTATTACTTCGATTAGTACCAACGAGTTGTGCCATGGCCGTTAATATATTTATTTTTACTTTTTCTTTTTAGTTTTTGAAGTTGGCAGGAGTCAAATTTTACTATTTTATCGTACTTGCCCAATGAAATGCTATTTTATGGATATTAACAATGTACTTATGGTGCAGTTGGAAATAAAAGGAATTATTGAGCGACGGCGACATAAAATAGTTATTTATGGTACAAGTGTGTTATATTACAAATAAGTCACGCGAGAAAAATATTAGTCCACGAGGCCGTCAGGCCGAGGGGAATAATTTTCTGAAGTGACTTATTTGTAATAACACACGAGTGGCATACGAAATTTTATCCAACAACTACAATTAAGACATTAAAATATAAATTTTGACACAATTGTCTACATTTCAAATAATATTCTAGTTAGCCATACTTTCTTGTTTTGTTGTCTAGGTTACTCAAAGTTTTTAAATAAACAAAGTTGAAAAAAGGTGGCAGCTGTAGTATTTGAAGTGGAAGACGAGAATTTTTTTCCCGAAATAATTATTAAGGAAGCGGAAAAAATGGTTGTTGATATTTTACCAAAAAAGTCTAGAAGTTCATATGAAAAAGAATTTCATATGTTTGAAGACTGGATGACAACTAGAAACGTCAAAGGTATGAATGAAAGTGTTTATCATAGGAAGTTCTAGACTTTTTTTGTAAAATATCAACAACCGCTTTTTCCGCTTCCTTAATGATTATTTCGGGAATAAAATTCTCGTCTTCCATTTCGAATACTACAGCTGCAATCTTTTTTCAACTTTGTTATATTTAAACTCAACAGTGAGTTACAAGTCATAATTTATGCGTGACTTATGACTTATAACTCACGTGTGACTTATAAGCCACTTTACTAATCTAAAATGACAACAATAATGACTTTATAAGTAGTAGGTGTTGGATAAACATATTTTCCGCCTTTCATGTTACTCTCTATATATTTTGTGTAAGTATATTGTGAAACTAATAATAATTTGAATTTTTGATATAGAAAATGCTGTTATGAAGTAAATATTTGGGTATCAAGCAATTTAAATAAAGTGGTTTAGCATGTTAGCATGTTAGAATAAACATTTCGTTTGTCGAGATGAAACTATTTACTGCAACAGAAAAGGTAGTCTGAGGATTTGAAGAGCGGTCACCAATTTACATGCAATCTCCATATATATTAAAGTCTGTCGGATCGAGAGACCTGGTGTCCAGAATGGTCATTTATTAAACTGAGAATTATAACGTCCAAGATAACTGTAAGAATTAATTATTCCATACATACATATGGGATTAAACTGCCGACACCTCGATTCCCATATACTTGTATGTATATACATTTTCAATTAAGATTTACCTAACTAATTCTCATTAAATAATTTTATAAATAAATATATCATCAAGCCATTTGCCCAATACTATGTGTAACATTATGTCGTAGAAGATCTCAGTAAGTGATAGATTTATGCGCATGAAGTGCAGTTAACAGTAGTCAAGTCACGGCTCCATTAGATGTTAGTTGAGAGAGTCACAGGGATAGTTTTCATGTGAAAAAATTGATTCGAACCCAGGTTTTCAAATCCATAGTTTGTTGATGTTACTGAGCCACTTACCCCATAAAAATTAATAAATAATTTTGTACCTTCACCAAATGTTGACTTGAGAAAACAGACCATGTTGTGTCTATAATAGTATATTGAAATGTTCATCTACAACTCTTTGATCTCTCTGTCTCATTATAAATTTAAGAATGCTGTTCAAAACATTGTTTCTTTGTTCCTTCATGTCACCTACTGGAATATGTATTGTTTTAGTGTATTATTTGGCATATTGTTATTATTAATTAGTGTGAATTTATTATTGGTCTGTATTTTGTTCGACTATCTCTATTCTCTTGAAATAAATAAATTTAAAAAATCAATAAAAACTGGTATTACAATTGGGCATTGTAATACGTGTCTTTCATTGATTTACTTTTTATTTAAAAACTATTATTAAATTAAAAATAAAAATGTTCAATATTGGTAACATTAACAAATAAAAATAATTTTAAATTTTAATTATTTTTACATTTATAAGTTAAGTTCGATTTTCATAATATTATCAATTTCAATAAAAAATGAATTTCGAATGTTCATTATCTTTATTTTTATAGAATTATATTACACAACGTTTCGATTGATAACGATTGAAGATTATATAATATATATATAAAAATAAAGACAATGAAAGTTCGAAATTAATCTTTTATTATAATCTACCATGGTCTACAATTTTCAAACACTATTAATATCATTCGAAAAAATAAATACCTGTCAATTTAAGTAAATATAAAAGTGTTTTATTCTTTGATGTTTTTATTTTATCAAAAAAAAGTAAATTATAATGATACTTGTATGAGCAATGACAGTTAAAATGATGTGTCTGTTTGACAGTAAGACAACTTTACAAATAATAAAGTTCCTAAAAACAGTTGTACAAAACCGAATTTTGTAACATCATTTTTGACCAAAACAATATCACAAAATTGACTTTCTATATGCGTTTATAGAAAAATCAATTTGCCTTTTCTTTTGGCAGTTTGTATAACTTTTTAATTCAAAAGCATCATCTCTTACAAAAATATCTTGAGTTACCAGCATTTGTCAAATAAGCCGGAAGTTATCAAAATTAACCAAATAATTTAAATTTAACATTGTTAAAATATATCTACCACTAGCATAATACATTACATCCTTCAAACATAATTTATCTATTTTAGTACAAACAACTATTTAACAGTAATAATCATAAATATTAAAATAACATAAAAATGTGCATATTAGATATATCATTCGTTCAAGAATGATACAGTTTTTTCATAACTATGTGTAATTATTAAATATAAGTCTCGAGATTTAAGCCCCAAATTGTTACATACTTACTTTCACCTTATCTGCGAGAATTACTAGAAAGTATTAATTTGGTTAAAGGGTGATTGGTATTCTCCTAAAATAAATTAACCGTAACAAATGAACAAATGTTACTTTCACGTTTATGTTCCACGAAAAGCACAGTTTAAGTATAAAGATTTACAGTGCACTGAGCAAACCTGTAAAATTTATAGGCACCTAGTTTCAATATTTAGTACTATTAAGATAAGATAACTTTCGCTATTAAACCATTTACGTAGTTGTAAACTAAACAACAAAATGCCACACCTACAGTTATATATGAACGAAAGAATGTATGAGGAGTGTCAAGTATACTACACTGGGTCTTTTACTAATTTTCCTATTTGTCGAAGTGATTTACTTTCAAACACATACATGTTTTACGTTTTCATGTTTAATAAATCACATAATAAATATTAGATTTAATTTATTTACTGTGTTTGCACAATAATGAAAAAATAACGAAGGTAGAGCTATCGCTACTTTTCAGAAATGTAGCGAAGCTAAAGCTTAAAATTGATGTTTAAGTAGCTGATAAATTTGAAAGCTCTTTTTATCATTTAATATGTTTAATTCTGCAACTAATAATTAATTTGCGTGAGTTGAAACTGCTTCAAAAAATTGTTTAAGCAACAAAATGTGACTTTAAGCTAGAAAAAATGAATTTAAGATCTTCAGTTGTTTTAAGCTACAAGAGGAAAATAATTTACATAGACCAGGTTTAATAAAATGTTGTCACCTAACCACATTATAAACTACGCGAAAAGAATAAAAACACGAATCTAAGAAATAAATATTTATAATTTATATAGTTTGCATTGAACTAATATTTATTTGTAAGAAATATTGTTTTATCTTTTATATTTAACTAACAATAAATATTTTAATATTGATATTAATTAATTATAACATAAATATCAGAAAATATATAATATGTAGTCTCTGCCATATTGGCCTTTGTTAATTTTTAACATACTATTAGCTAACAACTTAGGTAACATTGTTCTACGAAATCGGACTATATTCTTATTAAAGATAATAGTTATTTACGTAAAAAGTCAGGAAAGCGTTCAATTACAGGATAAGTAGATAGTTTCATGCCGAGCGATAGCGACAGCTTATGAATCCTGTACAACGCTTTACTGACGTCTTACGAATAACATTTTACCTGAAACTTATAAACAAATACATATTTTAAATTAATTTAAATTAAAAGAAATATTTGACTCACATATTCAGTCAGTATTTTATGTTGCTAAGTAACTAGACACTCACGTTTCTTTCATTACCTGTCTAGGCAGGCAATATGTCATCTTCCTCACTTTGCATGCAAAGCAAAGCTTTCCTGAGTCTTAAAGGTCAGGCAAATGTTTATTTTCCTGTCAGTTTCAGGTAAATATATTTATGTAGGTACTTATATAAATATTTAAAACGATGTAAATATTTCAACGCATAGAATTTGATAAAGTTTTCAGCAATTGCGACAATTTTAATAAACCTTATTTTTTTGCAATAATTTTGAAACCTTTTGAATAAAAAAGCCGCGAGGAAAATATTTTGAT
The DNA here is from genome assembly GCA_947425015.1 of Pterostichus niger. Classification (NCBI taxonomy): domain Eukaryota; kingdom Metazoa; phylum Arthropoda; class Insecta; order Coleoptera; family Carabidae; genus Pterostichus; species Pterostichus niger. The sequence continues at coordinate 7,048,701 of OX380339.1, forward strand.
TCCTGAGTTCTGGTCCATTAACATTGATCGATCCACGATATCCGAAACGATTGTAAACATATGCATTTCAAACAGGCCTGTTACATACATACATATATGACATCACCCAATGTCCCATCAAATAGTACGAATACTTGAAACATTCACTGAACATTTATTCATTAGCTTCATCCAGCAATTAATCTTTGGTAAACATTTCCATCCCTTCGCCCATTTTCAGAATTTCTTTCGTTTATTCCTGTCATTCGGAATCTTTCGTTGACTCAACATACCTTTAATCATATCCATTCATTTATTTCTAGGTTGTCCACGCTATTTCCCTTTCTTTATTTTTCCAGCATGTACCTGTTTCACTAATCTTACATTGGACATTGGACGTTACCAAGGATGTTATATATACGCTGGATAGCTAACATGTATACTTTATGCATACGCAGTAGTGAGGCAAGCTGCGCAACTACCGCCATTTGCAGTATAGGCAAATAAGCGCGCGATATTCAAACATTCTAGAGTTAAAAATATACAAATACTTCTATCTAAAAATGGGATCTGTAATTTATAAAGCGAATTTGGTTTGATAAAAGAAAATCAATTAAATATAAAATATTGTATTTTACAAACTATATTTAAACATGTGTATCACGTACGCGAAAATAATATCTGTTTACTTAATTGATGTCTTCTGCTGACAGGATTCATTATAATTTTTGAATTATACATTCCATAAGGAAGAACTTAACTTTTAAATATTTTATCATTATAGCTAGTATTCAAAATAATTTATGTGGCCTTTCATCTACTGAAATATCAGCACATTGCAAATTTGGAAAAACATGGTCATCTAATGAAAGTTTTCTGTAACAATGAATTCCATTTTTTTTAATTAATTGTCATGACGATTTAATTTACTGAAATTATTAGTATAAAATGTAAACATTTTATCAGCTTCTTTAACTATAATGAAAACAGACTTCGACATATTAACAAGACCATCTCTATTAACAAAAGAAAAGCTAGGAAATACAGATGGTGCAGCATCAGATTCTAACCGTCTAATATATGTTCCAGGCCGTATCAAATAGTCTGCATCCACAAAATGATCACTACAAACTTTTAAAGTTTTTGTAGGGACAAAGTTTTCTCTCCTGACTGCATTTCCCCATGAAATTAATAAAATATTGCTGTTTATAGAACATCTGTAATATAGTTTATATTTATATATATATATATATATATATATATATATATATATATATATATATATATATATATATATATATAGGGTGAGTCTGGGAAGACGCCCCCCCCCCTTTAACTTTTTTATTATGAGTAATAGAAAAAATGGTTCATATGAAAGTTTTATTATTTTAAATATACTATTTGATGGCAGATGTAGATATTTTTTATAAAGTCAGGTTTACAAGATACGACTATCAACCTTTATTTTTTAAATAGCAACCTATAATTATTTTACTAAAATAAAAACCGCCATTTTTTTCTCTTTTCAACGGTGTATTAGTTTTTATTAATGTATCTGAAAAAATTCGAGAAAAATAAGAAAATTGAGAAATACTAGAAATAATTTTTATACAAATATTATAGGTGGCTATGTGAAAATAAACAAAATGTACCAGTGTTATACAACTTAACAAACTAAAGCAACAAATTTAGTAACAAAAATAACTTAAAACAAATTATTTTCACATAGCCACCTATAATATATTTGTATAAAAATTATTTCTAGTATTTCTCAATTTTCTTATTTTTCTCGATTTTTTTCAGATACATTAATAAAAACTAATACACCGTTGAAAAGAGAAAAAAATGGCGGTTTTTATTTTAGTAAAATAATTATAGGTTGCTATTTAAAAAATAAAAGTTGATAGTCGTATCTTGTAAACCTGACTTTATAAAAAATATCTACATCTGCCATCAAATAGTATATTTAAAGTAATAAAACTTTCATATGAACCATTTTTTTCTATTACTCATAATAAAAAAGTTAAAGGGGGGGGCGTCTTCCCAGACTCACCCTGTATATATATATATATATATATTAATTTACATTTAAAGTTAGTAAAAACACAAAAATTAAGTATTATATACGTACTGAAAAAACTGCCGAGGATTATCTTTACTATGCCAGTTTGCAAGACTGCAAGACACTGGCATGTTGCTATTTACTACAAACAATATGCCTATAATTGTTTAATAATATAACAGGAAAAATAAGTACTTGTACATTCACGTAAATAAAGTGTAAATTAACATGTAAGCATATGACAAAAATACTCTTTTGCCTATACTGCAAATGGCGGCGTACCCCCACCACTTGCCTCACTCAGATCACAGATGTCAGCTATCCAGGTAAATATATAACATCCTTGGACGTTACAAATGCTAGAACCATTTCATTTAATACACAATCACTACAATTAATAACTTTTGTTGATGCATTTGGCGAGGTTTAAATCAGGGATTCTTGTTTGTGAAATGTAAACGGAGTCATACACATACAATCTTTAAACAATAACTTATTAATAAATTAAGAAATTCGGAAGAATATTGGCTTAAAAAGTATAATGAGCCGAGTTGAATGTTAAATAAAAGCACAATAATTTGATTTAATAATCTCGAGTTTTATTAATACATTTAGTTCGTAAGCTTCAAACTCGCCTGACTTTATTTTTAAATAAAATGGCAAGCCCTATTTATTTACTGGAAAATGTCAGTGCTAAAATAGAAACGTGATTGTGTTGGCTTAGGTCTTCAGTATCCCTTAGGGATGTTTTACCCTTGAAATCCAAAGGGTTTAAAATACAATTACGATACATCTGTTTTATCCATTTCAGAGGAAGAAATAAAATCTCAATTTTAATTGTGCAACTCAACTAAATGAGTTACATCTCCGGAAGCGCCTTTCGGTGAAGAGTAACTTCTTACTGACATGATCAAAATTTCTGCAATTAACTAAATAAATAATTGGCCATATTGGAGAGATACCACGACTAGGCGTGTCTTTAGTTCGCGATCTCGTCTCAGGCGAATGCCACCCGCGGGAATATCAAGGAGCTGATATTGTACACTGACAAGGGTGACTTTAATGAAATTAAAGCACACTAAGTGCTTAGCGAGGGACCTACACCCTTCTCATTTGGACTGACGGATTTCGGTAATGTCTATTTATCTTTCTATCATTGCGATTTGAAACCATTAGCGCTAAGAGACTAAATTTTAACTGTAGCGGGATTATTTGACCGGTTTAATTTGCTTCAGAAGTTTACTTACACTATACTATACTATATTTGACGGCTGGTAATCGCATTTCACGCGGAAAAAAGTATATCACTTACCGAGATCTGCTTAGGCAGAGTGCCACACCTAGTAATGGGTAAAAGGCGCGATGATATATTTATTTATACATAAATAGATAAATTCAAACAACGAAAAGTACGTAAAATATTATGTATTGGGATTTTTAAAATAAGAGTGCGCTCATAGTGGAGAAAATTGTAACTATGACAAAAGTACAGTTTGATACTAATTAAATATTAAATAAAAAGAATGACAATAAAACTAATATTTATTAACAAAGTAATAAAACTAAAAATTAATAATATTATACTAAAAGAACTAATTTCCACAAACAAAATCATACACTTTTAAATGAATCTATGACCTATAACGGGTGTATCAAGAAAAGTGAAACATAAGCGTTTAACATGGCAAATCAGTTTTTCCGTGTGCATTGCTTCCCTAATTATTTTAGGAAAAAATGTTTCAAATAAATGTTGTAAAGCATAAAACTCTACATCCGAATCAATTTATTTTGACTACTTCATAACTGCAGAAATTAAATTTGAAAATTTACGTAATTTCAATTTAATAGTAATAGCCATGAAATTAAAAACAAGAGATGAACAAATGCGTAACGTTTTTATCAAAATGAAAATAATCTGTATTAAATAAATTATGGAGTTAGGTCTAGTATTGTAATATGTAATAATTAAAGAATTTCAATAAAAACGACAAGAAATCCGACAAAAAAAAACAGCCAAGGGCTACAGAAATAATAAAATACGCCTAGAGGCAATTTTATTGGTTCGCAGTTTTTTAAAGGATATGAAGAAATGTTAAAATAGTTTACATTCCTTCCTTTGTTCAAGAGAGCATTTGATATATCGAACAAAAGATCTTTGTAATATAAAACGAAAACTATTGCATTTCTGTGAAAATAAAAGAAAGAGAAATATATGTTACAACAGATCTGTACATATGAGTAGATAAAATAGCATACATTTACAACTTTTACTGATTATTTATTTATGTATTTATGTTGATATTTACATTAAGTAATGTGTAAATGAATTAAATATATGTAATTAATAATAAATGTCGTATTATCAGATATAGCACGCAAAATATGAAAAAGACTGGTTTACATAGGTACACTTTTTATTCTCCTCTAAAACAGCAAAAACTACAGGAATAATAAGGTTTATTTAAAAAAGAAAAATATTTCATTCTTTGTCCACTTGTTGAAAAGGTACGATAATCCTAACAAGTATTATGTGTTCTAGTTTTTATTTCAGAAAATGAAACCATGCTTATTCAAGTAATATCTCTATAATATTCAATTTGTATGATTTCTAATCATAAATCCTCGAAAGAATCCTCATTGGTCAGAAAAACACTACCTACTTGCTTCTCAGTACACAGGGTTTGAAATGTAATAAATAATATAATACTAGTAGTATAGTTAGTTAAAAAATGTGTCTGCAACTTGTGTTAAAAGTATTTTTATTGCTCTCGTAGGTTTTCAGTAGCCGTAAAGCATCCCACTCGTACAATAAAGTGATACTTATAACACTAGTTGCAAAAGTATTTTATTTTAGTAAATAATTCAAAATTTGATACATTTTATCAGGTGGTTGAAAAAATATATTTTTTTCTACAAGTTTCAAAAAATGTTCACTTTATTCTCTAATATCAGTACGCGAACTACGTGATTTTTTCATCATTCACATTAACATGACAACGCGAATTTTACGCAGTTTCGCACCCTAATGAGTAAAATGAGCAATTTGCGCACTGTTTTGCACCTTAGTACGCAAAATGAATATTTCAAGTACGCACTCATTTTATTATTTTTTCACGTTCCGTTGGTTACAACACACCAATAATATCAAATTCATATTATTTTTTAGTTTTTTTTCTTCAATTTACTTCAATATATAAATTTTTATTGTATTATTCTTTTTTGATAGTTGTAGAAAAAATGTTGTTTATATTTCGCAAGCGAAATTTTTGTTATTTAGCGCGTTCGAATGACTATATTGGTCTCGAGCTAGCGGTTTCGACTAAAAGTGACATTCTCACGCGCAACAAAAAAAACTCTCATTTCGCGGACTTAATACAAAAATAACTGTAAGGTGTGTCGTAGAATTTTAGTAATAAGTTTGTGTTCCGTAAGGCAAAAAAAGGTTTAAACTATAATAAATGTTGAATTGTTCAAGGAAATGCAAAGATACCTAAATAAAATATTTTATCCAACACCCACTACTTATAAAGTCATTATTGTTGTCATTTTAGATTAGTAAAGTGGCTTATAAGTCACACGTGAGTTATAAGTCATGTCACGCATAAATTATGACTTGTAACTCACTGTTGAGTTTAAATATAACAAAGTTGCAAAAAAGGTTGCAGCTGTAGTATTCGAAATGGAAGACGAGGATTTTATTCCCGAAATAATCATTATGGAAGCGGAAAAAGCGGTTGTTGATATTTTACCAAAAAAGTCTAGAAGTTCCTATGAAAAACACTTTCATTCATACCTTTGACGTTTCTAGTTGTCATCCAGTCTTCAAACATATGAAATTCTTTTTCATAGGAACTTCTAGACTTTTTTGGTAAAATATCAACAACAACTTTTTCCGCTCCTTTAATAATTGTTTCGGGAATAAAACTCTCGTCTTCCATTTCAAATACTACAGCTGCAACCTTTTTTCAACTTTGTTTATTTAAAAAATTTGAGTAACCTAGACAACAAAACAAGAAGGTATGGCTAACTAGAATATTATTTGAAATGTAGACAATTGTGTCAAAATTTATATTTTAATGTCTTAATTGTAGTTGTTGGATAAAATTTCGTATGCCACTCGTGTGTTATTACAAATAAGTCACTTCAGAAAATTATTCCTCTCGGCCTGCGGCCTCGTGGACTAATACTTTTCTTGCGTGACTTATTTGTAATATAACACACTTGTACCATAAATAACTATTTAAAAGCTACAAAAATGTTTAAAATACTGTTATAAATGAAAATCTACAAGCACAATATGTGATTAATGAAAAAAAAGGAGCTAAGTAAACAGCAATCAACAACTCATATGTTCCGGCAATGTACGAGTAATCAAAAGACCTAAACTAACACAAAACACACCAATTCAATGAATAATGTTCGTTGTTTAGCCAAACGGAATTGTCACTAAAAACAATTTGTTTGAGAGAAAAATAACAGTCATTTTGTGGTGCGCACTGACACTTCGGTACACAGCCAGGGTGGCAGGGCGCATGGAAGCAGCGTTAATGTATCTTGACAGCTACATATTGCGAGGACATTTATAAAGTAAGCATGCGACTGCGACGGCCTCTTTGTAACACACCACGCTACCGTCATGGATACAAGGAATTACCTTCATTCGAACATTTTTATTTACTTATTAATTTATTTATGTATTTTGTTATATAACAGCAAATTAACTTCCATTACAGTACAGAGAACCTGCTGATTATAGTGGAACACAGCGGCGGATCTAGAATTTTTTGATCAAATTTATTTATTTATTTATTTATGTTACACTGTACAACAGGATTTTAATCCCAATTACAGTACAGGGTCCGCACTCACCGAGCCGCAATGTGATAGTTTATATAATTTTTAGTCTCAGTGCGATTCGAACTCGGGATCTCCGGATTCGAATTCTGTATCGCTATCCACACCACCGTACTGACGGACATGAGGAGGAGGAAGGACTCTCCAATATAAATTAAGGTGGTATCGAGTCAACCTGTGGAATTGAGAACCCGGGTTTGATTCCTACTGTTGACAAACAATTTTCACCACGTTAAAACTACCCATGTGGCTCCTCTATTACTAACATCTTTGGGGTCCGTGATTTGATGGCTGGAAATATGCCACGGCAGAGTACCACACCCAGTAATGGGTAAAAGGTGTGATATTATATTTATTTATTTTATTTATTACATACATACATAACATCACGCTATATTGCATCAAATGGGGTAGCACGAACCCTTGAAGCATTCACAAAACATCCACTCATCTGATCCATCAAGAATCGGTCTTAGTCCAACATTATCATTCAGACAACAGACTCACTTCAACTATATTCACATTCTCTTCATACAAGTTCATTTTATCCTCACATCAAGAAATCTTTCGTCACACAACAAGCCATAAATTACATCCATCTATTCGCTCATATTCACCTGTTTCATAGATCTTCTCTTACACCCACTCAAATAACCACTAATCTATAAAGATAAAAATCTGATGTGGACACCGCATGACTTCTTTGTACGCGTATTTAACTATAGATATTTTTTACATTGCTCATATTTGACATTAAATCTTTTATTTTTTGTTTTAATAAATAGCAAACTTAATTTTTTTTTAAATCTAAAAATATATAATATTTAAATTTAGATATCTGATTTATGCAAAAAGCTAATTTAAAAGTTCTTAATGTGCTAGACGCAGAATTTAATTCTCTAAAACTTTTATTTGCAGCATTTATTTCTAAAATTAAAATAATACCATTTTTTTCAAGGAAAACTGTTAGCAGCTTCATGTAATGTGCCACTTCCGGTTAGTCTATTTTAACCAAAATCTATTATGTTATTTCCATTGATATAGTAGTCTTATATACCAAATTTGGAAAGTTTTAAATTATATTTAAATATAGTTTTTCATGAAAATCTATTATAGGCTTCAAGTAAAGTACCACTTCCGGTAGTTGTATAATGACCAAAAAGGGAGGTGCACAACTAGATGTTATAACAGTCCTAAATATAAAGTTTCAATTTTCTACGGCTTACCGTTTTTGAGTTATGCGAGATACGTACGTACGTACAGACGGCACGACGAAATTAGTCAAAATGGATTCAGGGAGGGCCAAAATACCTATTTCCGTTGAAATCTGAGAACCGAAAATTTTCGCGATTACAATACTTCCTTTACTTCGTACAAGGAAGTAAAAAGGAAGGCAGCATCAACTTGCACTTATTGCTGAAAGTAAATTCCACACAATTTGCAGTTAGACACACTGTAGTTAGAAATGAAAAATTAATCAAAAATACGAGGTAGGAAGAGAGTGTCTCTCGGCGCTTATTTTTGAAACTAAATTTCACACAATTGTAGTTAAACATTCTATTTAAGAACAGTAATTACATCAAAAGATAAGGAAGGTAAAGAATATCTATCAGCGTTTGTTTTTGAAAGTAAATTACACCGTAGTAGATCTCTATAAGTGATATATTTCCACACAAATCACAGCTCCTAAAGATATTAGTGAAGGGGGAGCCACAGAGATAGTTTTAATGTGGTGAAAATTGCATTTAATGCTGATATTAATTAATTATAACATAAAAATTTGAAAATATGTACAATGCGGTGTCAGTCATTTTGGCTATTGATAATGTGTTTTAACCGGACCTAAATGGAGCAGAGATGTTCTGTGAATATACCAGATTGAATATTTAAGTTTTTGACAAATTACTATCAATAATTGTCGCATCTCCATATATTTGTTTCTTACATTTGTAAATAGGTATCACGACTAACTAAAATCTCAACTTAAACATTATTTTTTAATGCTACTCTAAGATAGTATAAAACGTATAACACAAAACTAATATTGATTTGAGAATAAACTGTTAGCTTTCCTTTTTCTTCTGTAGTTACTCCCATGTATTTTCGTGTTTTTCACGATCACGGAGCGACAACATAATAATTAAAGCCCGGATTTTTAGGCAATTGCCTAGATTCAAATTTTAATATACTTTAGGCAATTTCGTTTTTCTATACATAGGTAATATGTTTACGTGTAATGGAAGGTTTTTTTTTCGTGCCTTAGAGCCTATTTTTTCTATATTTTGGTTATTGTGCCTATTTTACCTTATACAGCCTATTTTGCCTATTTTTGTTGCCTATTCTAATTTTTATTGAGCAGACAAGGTTTATCATCTACTTCATTGACTAATTCAGCACTCAACAAAGTGTTTTAACCTAACCTATATTTAAAGTACTTACTTTAATCAAGTTTTTGTGTGTGAATTTAAAATGCCGAAAAAAAAAACGTTTCCCTTTCCGAAAATTTCATTGAGCAATTGCTCGTCATATTTTGTGAATAAAAGTATACTACATAATTTGAATTTGCATAATAGTTAATAAAATGAGAACCCTACATTATAATTTTTCAGATTGCGTTAATTTTTGTTTAAAATTATTATTTTTTTCTAACAAAGAATAGATACGAGTTCCAATATTAGAAGAAGGATTCGTTTATTTTTTTGTAAACAAATTATTTACATTTATGCTGCCTAAAATCCCACCTATTTTAGAGTAATTACCGGCCTATATGCCTGCTTATTTTAGTGTTTTTAAGAGCCTAAATATCCAGGCTTTAATAATAATTATAATTCTGTTTCAGTTATGTCTCACCAAGTATCTCTGAACCTCTCAACGTTTGTCAACAACAAGGGTGATACCTGGCCATAGTGTTGCACCACACAATCAGCACACCGGTGGCGTTATCACACAAGTCGGCCAGCGTACAACATACACCCGGACACGAGGCATTATACTCACTACGCGCTCCTATAATTGTGCATATGCTGCGTTTATCACCCTTGCCTGTGAGATCGGCTTTCACGTTTCTCCGTACCCTCTGTGTTGCTGTTGCTACATTGCATCAAGTACCGGTTGATACGGTATATAGTAGGTTACAACACTGTGGTAACGTTGCACTTGTATTTGTGAGCTATGTTTATGCAAAGTGGGGTTGGGAGAAAAGTTAGGGGTTTGGGAGTGAATATATTGTTAACACTGTTTGAATTTCTCAAGTATCTTTATGATTATAATGAAGATCTGTGCAGGAAAAGCACATCTTATAGGGAAACCCAAATCATACAATTGTATATCATCACGCCTTTTACCCATCACTGGGTGTGGCACTCTGCCTAAGCAGATCTCGGTAAGTGATATATTTTTTCGCGTTAAGTGCGGTTTCCAGCCGTCAAATCACGGCCTCCAAAGATATTAGTGGAGAAGGAGCCACAGGGATAGATTTAAATTGGTGAAAATTGTTTGTCGGCTGTGGGGATCGAACCAGGGTTCTCAAGATCCACAGGCCGACTCGATACCACTGAGCCACCTACCCCATACAATTGTATTTTCTATATATCTGATGATGCTGGTGACGAGTGGATATAACGATTTTTCCTACGACCATTATGCAAATAATTATTTTTTTTAATTGCACATATTTGACATTATATTTTATTATTTGTTTCTTATTTTTGTTCTAATCCATAGCAAATTTAATTAAAAAATATATATATATATAATTTTTAAAATTACATACTTCGCTTGTACAAAAGGCTAATTTAATAATTATAATGTACTAGACACAGCATTTAATTCTTTTATTTGCAGCATTTATTTCTAAAATCAGAATAATTCAATTTTTTTCAAGAAACACTGTTAGCAGCTTCTTGTAATGTATCACTTTCGGTTAGTCTATTTTAATCAACGTCTATTATGTTCTTTCCATTGATATAGTAGTCTTATATACCAAATTTGAGAAGTTTTAGATTATATTTTGATATAGTTTTTCATTCAAATCTATTATAGTCTTCAAGTATATTACCACTTCCGGAAGTTATATAATGACCAAAAATTACAACTTTCTACGGCTTATGGTTTTTTAATCACGACGAAATTAGTCAAAATGGAATCAGGGATGGTCAAAATGAGTATTTCCGCTGAAATATGAAAACCGATTTGCGATTACAATACTTCCTTTACTTCGTACAAGGAAGTAAAATAACAGATAAATCAATTTTTTATGACAAATGAGTCAGTTATAATCTATCAGTATTAGGGATTAGATAAATCTAATGATGATGTCAAAATAAAGCTAAGTATGATAAATTCTAATTCAAATCAGACTCAAAACCTGGACAATCAAGCAAAACCGGATAAATCTATATGAAAAACTTTTTAATTTATGTTTCAATAACTTGGTGTTGACTGGAAGCTCTATGATATTAAGAATTTACAAGACCATCTGAAAAAAGTTGATAGAATATTGAACTATAAACTAAATTTTCTACAAAAGTAAAAAAATGATAAAGGAATAAATACTGCAAAGGTATAATTTGATCAAAAGTTTAATTTTATTAGTTTAAATAAAACACAAAAGAGTTTAATGAAGAGAGTAAGAATGGATCCAAAGAAGTTGAAAGAAATTGACCCTTCTCGAAAAAAAGAAAAAACTATTTGTCATCTGAAGATGAGAACTTGAACTGATATAAAACACAAGTTTGCATTGAACAATATTTACACTTTCCAGAATCATATGCTTACAGAATCGTATTGTGCAATACGAAGTTGTAGAAAATCAATTTAAACATTTTATAAATATCAAGGACATTTGCTTAAAATGGTGGGGATTTAATCGAATAGTAATTATTATTGCTAAAGAAATAAACAAATCATTAATCTCTGTCCCATTTCTGAAGTGGTAAGTCTGCAGATTTGCCGACATATTTTACGCGTGAAGTGCAGTTAGTAGGCAATAAATCTCACTACCATTAAGTTAGTGGAGGGTTAGCCGCAAGGGCGATTCTTGCGCTAAAAAGACATTTCGTATTTTCTGAAAATGTAGACCTCTAGGGCCATAAGTCATAATGCACTTGGATAGGCGCCCCCTTCAGAAATCGCAGTGAATTAAGTATTTAATAAATCGGAATAACATGAAACATATATCAATGTCAAATTTAAAATATTACTTAAAATATACCTGGTAGCAATATAAATTTAACGCGGTTTCCAATATTTTAATCAAAAAACTATTTTTATTATTGATGTTAAGAATTGTAATATATATATATATATATATATATATATATATACATACAGGGTGTTTCAGGACTAGTGTAACAAACTTTAACAACTTATTCCTGAGGTCATTTTGGGCCAAAAATGTCATATGAACATAAGTCCTATTCCTTCTAGTTACCAAAATACAAGAGGTTGAAGTTCTATAAATAACACGAAATTTTCAAATTTTTGTAATCAAGATACTTTCGGAAAACAAGAGTTCTATTTTTCAATATACCGTATTTCTCTTAATTAATTTTATTTATTAATATTAACGAATACGATTTAGAGAACAAAACATAAAATGACACAATTAAATAGACACAAAACAACATAACCAAACATGGAATAGGTTAACATAATATGAAATAAAATAACAAATTTTAAAAAAATTACAGAAGTGTTCAAAATGAGCGCCTTGAACTCGTATGCATGTTATTGTTAATAAATAAAATTAATTAAGACAATAAGGTATAACTTTTCAATAAAACTCTTGTTTTCCGAAAGTATCTTGTTTACAAAAATTTGAAAATTTCGTGGTATTTATAGAACTTCAACCTCTTGTATTTTGGTAACTAGAAGGAATAGGACCTATGTTCATATGATATTTTTGGCCCAAAATGACCTCAGGAATAAGCTGTTAAAGTTTGTTACATTAGTCCTGAAACACCCTGTATATATATATATATATATATATATATATATATATATATATATATATATATATATATATATATACCGAGAGTTTTTTTTTATCAGTAAACAGGGATATGCCATTACCATAGTTACAGTTACAAAGTTTGACAGCAATGCATTAGAGCGTTTATTTTAAAAGTAAACTTAGGGAAAATAACATTGCTGTCATCTACAGTTGTCAAAGTAATAAAACTGTCCTCTTTCAAAATCAGACCGGGTAAATAGGGGATCAGTTGTTACAAGAGAGAGTAATATTGAGTAAATATTGAGGAAGTGTGGTTCCAACAAAATATAAGAAATTATCTGCACCGGATATTCCCCCAACGATGGCTAGGACGAAGTGCAGAAGTGGAGTAGCCTGCAAGGTCACTAGATCTTGCGCCAAACGATTTTTTTCAAAATTTTCAAAATACATGTACAATTTAAGTGGCGCACGAGACATTTGTATGTACAGGCTCTTAAACGAAGAATTTGAGAACAAACCTCTACACAAAAGAACTTTTGGATTGGGTTCTAAATTTATACGTAACGTTTAGTTAATGTAATTTAAAGTAATTCAAATTCATTTAATTTGTTTAAATTTAAAATGTTTCTTTTAGACTATAGACTATTACACTTCAATGCATTGCTGAAAATATTATTTTCACTATGTTTACTTTGAAAATAAACGCTCTAATGTATTGCTGTCAAACTGTTTAACTGTAACTATATTATATATATATATATATATATAAAAGTTTACCCTTGGATATCGCTTTAATTTAATTTTAGGATTGGTTGTAATTCATAAAAGTCATCCCTAAAAAAAACAAAGCATATATCTAATTGAAGCGATAGCGTTGGTGTGTGTCGATTTATTATGATTTTTAATGAAGATTTTAGTACCTATTTACATGGAAACAAACTGCATAATTTATTGCGTGAGTTAACCTCTTGTAATTGCAGGACTCGACTTTTCAATCTTTTCGGAATATATTACTATTTCTACTAGTTACATAATATATTATTTCCTATTTTGCGTTTACAAAGTGAATATTGTAGAACTGTTTTTGGGGATATTTTTAAAATTAAATTATTATGTTGTTTAGTTGTAAAAATGACAAAAAATGAATCTATCAGTACAGCTGTCATTGCTCAGCTAATGTAAAATTATTTAAAAAAAATATAATATAATAAATATATACTGGTGTGGCACTCTGCTGTAGCAGATCTCAATAAGTTAAATATTTCTGTGCATGAAGTGTGAATACTACCAGTTATGTCACAGCCCCTAAATATGTAGTTGAGGAGGAGCCACAGGGGTTCCTTTTAAACCAATATTCAAAATAACATTAAATGATAGTGGCTGTGCAGGAAAAACAAAAGAGTTAAATTTGGTTACCATTGGCTTACATATGAATATTTGTATATTTATCAATTATACTCAGAGATCAAAGTCATATATGAAAAATAAAAGATAATTATGATATGGCTCGGATTTGTTTCAAGACAATATTTTGTTGGAGTTTACGCTCACAGATTTATGCAAATCAGCAAATAATAATTGGCATGTTAATTTGTATCTGGCAATGCTTATTGTAAACAACACAAAACGAACTGTACCTATTTATTCTCGCTGCATTCTCGTTACATGCGATGCAAATACATAAGTTGTTTGTTGTGTATAAGTTTGGAATTAATTTAAATTAATTTACATTTAAAATAGTTAAATAACTGCTTGGCATATTGCTGCAGTTTTGCACATAATTACCTATTCGCGCTGCTTATTGCTCTATTTCTTTTCTGCTTAAAAACATTTAAACACCGGATTTTTAAACATCTGCAACAAATTGGAACAACAAGAACAAGCTAATTATAATTATGATACTATTTTTAGTTTTTAATTAAATATGTACAGTCATGAATGTTACTTAACATTGTTGTCCTTGAAATAAAGGTTGGTATTTGACGATAAAATTACATCAATGAAACCACTTTATACAAGTATTCGGAATATGCATTTTTATTTGCCTTATAATAATTTTTGTTAATAATTTTATAATAGACTTGCCAAATAGTATATACTATTTTCATTTTAAACTGGAGGGATCGGCATAAAACGATTAAACGTCCCTGTCCCATATAACTACAATAAAATCTATTAGAGCGACTACCACAAATCGCTTGACGATGGTCACAACAGGGAAACTTTTAAGGGTCGTATTCAACCTAAAATTATGCTTGTTTTTTCCTATGATTGACCATTTAAAAATTACTAATTCGGATTAAATTATTCAATTAGCAGTTATGTTACTCAATAACAAGATGAAATATCCTGTACCGAATCAGACGAATAATGTAGGTAAATGTTTAGATTATGTTTGTATATAATATTTATAATATATTATACTTGTATCGTATGAATAAGGAAATATACTTATATAAAGATTGTATTTTTGTTGTTTTTATTATACACGTACCGGTGAATGGGGCTGTACAACCCTGTGCAAACCTTGTGACACTAGTTATAACGGGTCATAGTTTGAGTTTCTTTGTAAACGTAATTGCGGTGCATTTAATCGTTTTATGCCGATCCCTCCAGTTTTAAATGAAAATACTATACCAGGCTTGGAATGTCGCTTGGCGATAGGTACAATATTGTCGTAAGACTTCTTATGTAAAAATTTTAGTTGCTTTAGATAGATTTTTTGACAGTGACAGTAAACGAAAATGAATACTTCTCCTAATTTTCATAATTCCAATTGTACGTATAATAATTATATAAATAGTAAGTGTGTTTATATAGAAATTGACCCACAAAAAATATAGGTAAAACTTGAGTTGAGGGCCAAACCTGAAGTTGGCTGCAGAACAAGCTGTTTCTGGCTTGAATTCAGGAGTACCAATTTAAAAAAAACACCCCTAACCATGCCAAACCTAGTACAGAACGCATTTTTATGATAAATATACTTCGCATTTCAAATTGTCCGGCTTTTGACGTTAAGTTGGTATTCCTGAATTCACGCCAGAAGCAGCTTGTTCTGCAGCCAACTTCAGGTTTGGCCCCCAAGTCAAGTTTAGCCAAAATATATTGCGAAATTATTGGGGGAAAAACGCCTCTCGCATCTAAGTTTAGCACATTTTTCACCTTCATGGTCTTATATATTAACGAAAGGGGCGATTATTGTCAACCTTAAAGTAAAAAATATAGTTTGGTTTATTTTGTGTTAAAAATACCGTTACAGATTAGTTGCAATCCTCGCTATGCTCATGCTATTAGCAGTGATTTAATACTGAAGGTTGAATGGCGCTGCAATAGTTCTGTGTTCTACAATATGACAGTTGTGTACATCACCTGGCAACATTGTTATTCAATTATTAGGTTACATGCGTGAATTCTGTCATCCATTAACTGTCATGTGTCATATTTGAGATTTAATTGTTATTGTTCGTTCGATTGTGGAGTTTTCTCACAAGCAGTTTGCTGTGTGTTTTGTTGTGCATCGCGCAAAAATTGGATTCATAAACTAAATATTAATTTTAACGTTAGGTCACATATATACAATTGTTCTTTGTACTTGTACTGAAGATAATTATAAGTAGAAAGGTATTATATATGATTACTGTATAATGTGGTAAAACCAATACTTCACTTGTTTATAAACATAATAAGGGTGGTGACCGTGTAGGCTCAGTTTACCAGCAGCTTGTTTCAAATATGCAATTTGTAAAATCTTTTTAATGATTATATATTTCAAAATTTTAAGGCTGACATTTTGTTTATAAAGTATTCAACAATAGGTGGATTTTTTTTTATAAACATAACAAACACTTCAGTGACGAGAAATTTGGTCCTAAAATGAAACAAAAATGCCAGTTCCATGAAACAGAGATCGATCAGCCTTAAGATCAAGGAAATAATATGAAAATGCAAACCATTTTCTTATATTGTCTCTCCACAAACTACATGTATCTTAGCACATTTTCTGCTGGAGCAAAACAAGAATAATAAATAAACGAGACTCTTAATTCATTAGACAGAATGTCCGCAAATTAAGAGGTTTGACCCTCGTGAACTATAATTTCCACGTAACGAATTTAAAATTTCAAATATTAAGAACAAGGAAAGATTATGAAAATTCCAGAAAATGCAAACCATTCTTTTATCTTGTCTCTTTACAAAATACATGAATCTTGTATTAAATATTTCTGCTGGAGCAAAACAAGAACAATAAATAAACGATGCTCTTTTGATCCTCTTGAAAGAATGTCTACAACTCGAGAGCTTTGACCCTCGCGAACTATAATTTCTACGTAATTCAAAATTTCCCACCACGTGTCAAAGATCGTTTCACATTACATTTCATCTTACAAAGGGACGTTTATTCGGATTTAATTATATTTCTCTCATAGAGCATCGATAAAATAATAATTCGTCCCGTATCCCGCACTTGCTCTGAATATTTATGTCGTATTTGGTGAGCCGTGTACGCTCTATGCGTCTTCACTGCGGCGTCGTAATGAACCCCTCACAACCCCCGGAGCTTCGCCACCGCCCTGCATGGATACCGACGCGAGCGACGCCATACGACGATCAGCTACGCGGAGACGCAGCCTTCTATTGCATTCCGTTCGTATAAATAAGGTCAAGTAGCATATTTCGAATACTTTTATAACAAAAATGGGTTTAATTGAAAATAGAGAATTACCAACATGTCTTGCGTGAAGAATTGCTCTGTGAAGTATTTTGTGAGCTATGATTATGTTATGAGAGGAATTTTATATTTTGTGGAATTAATATGACATTTAATTAAATTAATTATGTTACATTATAATTAATATATTCATAAATCTTTTTTACTGTAGATTAAAACAAAAAAACACATTTTGTGGTTATATTATATTACATTCGTTGTAAACAGTAAATTTATTACAAAATTATTCAACATTATTTTACTAAAATTAATAAATAAATTGCAGTTACCAGTCGTCAAATCACGGCCCATAAAGCTGTTAGTAGAGGGTTTTCAAATTCACAAGCCAATTTGGTACCACTGAGCCACCGACCCCAGGATTACATTAGATTGCATTTAAATTTATATGGGGTAGGTGCCTCATTGGTATCGAGTCGGCCTGTGGATCTTGAAAACCCTGGTTCGATCCCCACAGCCGACAAATAATTTTCACCTATTTAAATCTACCCTTGTGGCTCCCCATCCACTAACATCTTTGGGGGCCGTGATTTGATGGCTGCTAACCGCAGAGTGCCACACCCAGTAATGGGTAAAAGACGTGATGATATATGTATATTTATTTATAAATAAATATATCATCACGCCTTTTACCCATTACTAGGTGTGGCACTCTGCCGAAGCAGATTTCGGTAAGTGATATATTATTTCGCGTGAAGTGCGGTTACCATTCGTCAAATCACGACGCCCAAAGATAGTAGATTTTTAAATTGGTGAAAATTGATTGTCTGCTGTGGGGATCGAACCAGGGTTCTCAAGATCCACAGGCCGACTCGATACCACTGAGCCACCTACCCTACCTACCCCATATATTTATTATATATTTATTTATATATGTTTCAATTTAATTTAACTTATTTACACTTCAACTCTTTTGTGAATTGACCTAAATATGAATAAAAGTATTTTATATTTTAATATTTAATCTAATGCCTCTTGTCATGTTTAAATCCTCCTGATAACAACCGTCATGCCTGGCGCCCCCTTACATAATTCTAACTCCCTTTCCCTCCACCAGAGGGCGATATTACTTTTAATAGCAATGCTTTAGAGCATCTTAAGCAACCAATAACAGTCACATTTTGTCATCTAAACTATGCCTCTACGTATGTATCAATCGCGTATATAGAAATTAGAATTGTAGAATTTCTTAAGACAATATCCATCGAACAGCGCTGTGTGCCATATCATAAAACTGGCAATCAAGGAAAAAGCCTCGCGCTGATGCGAGCTTGAGACACATTACTGCTATCTAGTCGATTCCGCACTACATATAGAGTACTTCAGCGCTTGGCGGAGCGGGCTGAGGATTAGATAAGTGTTTTTCTCAAAGGCGCCCATCGTTCCCAGAAGGTCACTAACTGGGCCTAATGTTGCTAATGTACCGACGTTGTTCTGGCAAAACGCGCACGATGCTTTGAATTCGTGTATCGCGTATGAGTGGACTGTTTGGACGGTGGGAGGGACAAACAGCTGAAATATTGAACCAATTTTTTTGCAGAAAAACTGTTGTTTCATGGTTTGTACAATTTTTTTGTACGCTCGAAAATTGGGTTGCTAATATGTTTTGTAGACATGTCAATTTTCATTATTCCTAATATCTACACATTTTTAGAAATATTTGCTTTTGTAATAATCAAACCCAGTATATAAAACAGAGGTAGAACTTAATA
Source organism: Pterostichus niger (assembly GCA_947425015.1). Taxonomy (NCBI): domain Eukaryota; kingdom Metazoa; phylum Arthropoda; class Insecta; order Coleoptera; family Carabidae; genus Pterostichus; species Pterostichus niger. The sequence continues at coordinate 7,067,987 of OX380339.1, forward strand.
AAATAAATCAAAACAAATATATAATCACACCTTTTACAAATTATTGATTGTGGCATTCTGCCGTAGCAGATTTCGGTAAGTAATATATTTCTTCGTGTAAAGTGCGGTTACCAGCCGTCAAATCACGACGCCCAAAGATATTAGTGTAGATAGAGCCACAGAGGTAGTTTTTTAATGTGGTGAAAATTGATTGTCGGCTGTGGGAATCGAACTCTGGTACTCAGAAAGCAGTTGTACAAATGGATAAATATGATTGAAAGGTTGTTGCGTGAACGAAAGATTCTGACCGAGAAGAATAAACGAGCTTGTATGAATGGAATTATGAATGAGGTTGAAGCAAAAGTGGTGCGTCAGGATAGAAATGTTTGGCGAAAATTAATTGCGGGATAAATATGATGAATAAGGACAAGCGTATGATTCTTGATTTTAGATTCATTGGTTAGATTTTTCAAGTGTTTACCTGCAATTGTGTGGAGTTCACCTTGAAAAACAAGCGCAGAGGGATACTCCCTTCCTTCCTCATCTTTATATCTTCATTTTCAGTTTTTACTATACAGCGTCTAACTGCAATTGTGTTAAATGCATTTTTAAACAAGCGCAGGCGATGTTGCCTTCATTTCTAATAGATTCGTTATTAGTGAAGTGGGCGTAAGTGAAGATTTACGAAACAGGTGTACAGGAGCGAATGGATGGATGTTTGTTGCGTGATGATGGATTTTGATTGTGAGGAAAGAAAGAGGTCGTCTGGAGGAATGTGGTCGAAACGAGTATCTTGTGTCAGGATGAGAATGTTGATGTGCACTGATGCTCTATGAATGTTTCAGGGGTTCGTGCTGCCCCATTTAATGTGATATATCGTGATGTTATGTATGTATGTACTAAAATTAAATTATAATATTGCTCTTTTCTATTTGAAGAAAGGCACAAATAAAGTGAAAACACCTTCAAAAGGGGGCGCCACAGAGGTAGTTTTAATGTGGTAAAAATTGTTTGTTGGCTTTGGGAATCAAACTCGTGTTTTTAAGTAAGAATAAGAGGTCGTATGTATGAGTCCGATTTCACTACAGGCCACTTGGACTATAAATTTAATGGAAATGTCTAATAACGTCAAATATGTGCAATAAAAAATGTAGGTATAGTATATTACGCGTTCAAGGAAGTAATGTGTCCACATCAGATTTTTTAATCACGCGTTACTGAAAAGATAAAAATATAAATTAAATTAGAAATAAGCTTTACAGAAGTTATATCCCCTAAGGATTTTGTGATTTTGCCAAGTTATGTACTCGAAGTACGGGTCATTCACAGCAATTAAATTTACGCCAAAAACATGTTTGACAATTTAAACTTGAAACTTAATTACTCCTGAATTTATAGCTCTAAGTCCATAGTCTGCAATTCAGTTCAAGGCGCAAAAAATAAATTTAGTCATCGACGCGACAGACAAAAAACCTAATTAGTTTTTCTCGACAAATGTGTTCTCATTTTCATTGCTCAAACAATAGATTTCTTACTAAATTCGGCAACTGGGATTACGATTACGATTACTGTCAGTGGCGCACACACAGGAGGGGCATTGGATAAGTATATATTTTCATTTTTATCAGAAGTTAAACTTTTACAATTGAATCAGTTGTTTCAGAAACGATATTGTGTGACTTCCAGATTTAAAATTTAAAAAACTGTTAATTCATATGATTTTGAATTTTTAATCTTTGAAATTAATTAGTTAATTATATTTCAGTCAGTCTTAGAAATTAATTTTTGTCAAAATAGACACCCAGAGTCAAATTCAAAATGACTATAACTATTTTACTTTGTTGTCACTACTAGATATTGATAGTTTATTAAAAAATAATCATTCTTTATGTAATTATAATTACATGAACGTACGGGAATTAGCAATTATATTCATATATAATGTAACTGAACTTTCAAATTACCAATTACGAAAAATGTATTTTTTGTATATAATTAAATTATTTGTAATTAATTACTGCCCATCCCCGAAAAATAAATAGTGTATCATTAAGTGCAAAGTGTCTGTCTCTATTAAACAGATACGGAAACAAGACATGTGATATTTCTGTACTAATCTAAACAATGTCTTTTTAACAGGGAAAATAACATTCTATACAGGTTGTTTCTATACCTCTGCACGAAACCTTAATAACATATATAATTTGATATACTAATTATAGAACGAAAAGAATTTTTTTGAAATTCGCAAAAAGTAAGGTATTTCATTCCTATCGAACAGTTTTAGTGCCACTTGTTTAATAGTACCTACATTTAATTTTAAAAAAACAAACAAAATAAGGCATTACACAAGGTACCTACATAATAACTAATTAATAAATGATTATTTGTTGACAGTATTTATTCCTTAATTTAATTAATAACATAATTATAATTAATTAAATCATTTTATTTCCCTATGAAGTACTTGTTATTTTTATTTCCCTCTTTCCAATGGACTTGAATCATTTTGTTTCGCTCGGTAAATAATGAAACATATTAAGTAATGATTTTGATAAGAATAAAGTTTACATTCTTTACCGATTGTATATAAATATAATTTGTAGATTTTTTAAAATATAATTCTCAAAACGTACATACTACAACCTATATCAAACAAATAATATATTACGCGTACTGTAAAATTAGAGTAGATTTTATTAACTAATTCGAAAATTTTCTAAAATTATTTGAATTTCTATTTTTTGTAATCTTCAAAAATAATATCTATAAAGCAATAGAGTCGATCTTGCTTTTACACTACCATTCATATCCAGTGATGCCAGCCCTATGTAAAGACTGCAACTATATAAAAATATAAACACCAATAAGTTATATTCTTCTTCGTATTCTTATTCTTTTCGGTTCAGTACGTTATTTATACCTGTTTAATTTACAGTTTAGAACGAAATAATATCAGTGCAGTTACGTTTTTAGTTACAGAATCAATTAAATTTTGTTTTAGTTTCCGGTTTTCATATTTTAAAACAAAAAATACGGTTTCATAAAGTGTTGAATATCTAAAAATCTAATATACGCCATTAATTAGACTTTTCTTCTGGATTCAAATGAAATCCTAATGAAAAACAATCTGAAATCAGTCGCAATGTATGAACAAAGTGGCATTGTTCCCGTTTAATTAAGCATGGAATCGATCTTGGAATTAGTTGCAGTGAAATTGGGTCTCAGGTGATTTTCCTAGCAAAAGTCAATAACGAAATGGACACAACTGAACGAGTTGGAATTCAACCCTCTGTGATCGTAATTTCAAGTTTTGCGGCACCGAAAAATAAATTTCCCGGCCTGTGATTACCACTGCTATTAGTGATGATAAATTAGTATCGAATCACGAGACTTTAGTGGTTGAAATTTCCTGCTTCATAATTATTTTGGTTTAGCGTCCAATCATTTAGTTTATGTATTATTGTCGCATAGAATAATAATTAATAACTGTAAACTAATAATTTGTAACTAATATTCAAAATAGTCATAACATATCTATTCATTTGTTTAAAGTCAAATATATATTATTTAATAAATATTGAAAAGTACACTTATACAGGGTGTAACAGCGAAACCAACCACCGCCTATATTTTCTTTATTATTATAGTTACAAAAAATATTATAAAGCAAAGTTGTAGAAGACCAAGGGGGACATCTGCTTAAAGAATAAAATAATTTTTTAAACAAGTGGTTCTCAAGTTACCACACAAAATTATATTTTTTCAAATGGGATTATACATATTTTTTAGGCCTATTCGATAGAGTATTTTTTTCTGAATTTAACCATGTAATCATTTTATGTCCTTACATAACAAAATAATTGAGAAAATCAATTTAAAGTTTCGATAAATTTTATTTAACATGACACAAAACAGTAGGCCATGATCAATAACAAAGCAATAAATAAAATAATGATTATAAATCATAAACATTTAACTACCTAATACAATATTATATTATATTATTTTATTCTTTAAGCAGATGTCCCCCTTGGCCTTCTATAACTTTGCTTTATAATATTTTTTGTAACTATAATAATAAAGAAAATATAGGCGGTGGTTGGTTTCGCTGTTACACCCTGTATACAGTTCCTGTTACGGTATTCGTGTTAACGAGATAAAGTATGTTACAATGAATTAAAAATAAACATTTCTCTTTATTTCTTTATGTAATTACAATAATGTAAATAAAAATTCAAAAGTTATGTTAATCATCAGAAATTCTTCATTGAAAAAAATTAATTTATTTTCTCATAAATAAATTATTGTTTTGTATGTTTTGAGCAAACAATATGAATACAAAAAAGGAAAAAAATTAAATTAATTTCAAATTTCACCATTGATATTTCGATAATAATAAACTTGAATAAAGTTTTTAGGACCGATTTTTACATTAGAAACTCAAATACATTTCAAAGTCCAGGTAGAGGCGATACTAAAAAAACAAAACCATGTTACAATGAATTAAAAATAAACATTTCTCTTCTTTGTTTACGTAATTACAATATTGTAAATAAAAATTCAAAATTCATGTTAATCATCAGAAATTCTCCATTGGAAAAAATTAATTTATTTTCTCATAAATAAATTATTGTTTTGTATATTTTGAGCAAACAATATGGATATACAAAAAGAAAGAAATTTAATCAATTTTTAAGTTCGATAATAATCAATTTTTAAGACTGAATTTTTCATTAGAAACGCAAATACATTTCAAAGTTCAGATAAAACCAATGCTAAAAAAATAATAAGAAAATATTTTTCGGAGTTAAAAATAATTCTAGTATAATATTAGGTTATACTTGAAATTAAAATGTAACTAAATCTACAATATTATTTATTTATTTATGTTACGCTGTCCAACAGAAACTTAATCCCAATTACAGTACAGGGTCCGCACTCACCGAACCGCAGTGTAGTAGGTCATATAATATTTAGCTTGAGTGAGATTCGAACTAGAGATCTCCGGATACGAATTCCGTATCGCCATTCACACCACCGTACTGATGGACAAGGTATATGTTTATCAATTTAGATATAAGCTAATATCTCTGGATGCCGCTATATGTATATATATATATATATACCGGGTGTCTACTTTTTTTTCCGAACATAGGAAATTCAATGTTAAAATTTTGATTTAGCGATATCTCTTTACCTATTAATTTTAGAACAAAATTGTACTGAAGAAAAACTGCATCCATAGAGTGTAAGTTTATTGTTCAATTGTTTCTTATGTCCAAGTTAGAAGCAAAAGAAAATACACGCTTTAAAGCAATTATCAGAGTGCCATGAGAAATAAAATAATAATTTGTTTGTTGTGTCTGACATTATTTGACATATTGGACCAGAATTGGAAGCTTACTCTAATTTATTTATTTATTTATTCAAGCATTAAATTTAATAATAAAATTAATTATAGCATCTATTATTTTATTTTTTCTACATAATCTGGACCTATTATTAAGTTATTTCTTATGGCACTCTGATAATTGCTTTGAACCATGTATTTTCTTTTGTTTCTAACTATGACATAAGAAACAATTGAACAACAAACTTATACTCTATGAATGCAGTTTTTCATTCTGAACATTTTTCTTCAGTACACTTTTGTTCTAAAATTGATAAGTAAAGAGATATCACTAAATCAAAATTTTAACATTGAATTTCCTATGTTCGGAAAAAAAATAGACACACGGTATATATATTTATATATATATATATATATATATATATATATAAAGTTGGTTGAAAAACGAAGATCGAATTTGTAGAATTTGCGAAAACAAAGAAGAAACATTATGGCACATGATGTATGAATGCGGCGATAATAAGGAAGAAAGAAGCATGCTAGATATTATGAGCGACACAGGAGAAGGTTTGGAATGGATGAGGAAGGTACTACACAGAAGAAAATAAGTGAAATGTAAATATACAATAGAATGTAATCTGTTTTAGTTACGAATATGTAGATTCTAGGCCTAAAGGCATGAATAAAGATTATTATTATTATTATTATTTTTATATATATATATATATATATATGTATGTATATATGTGAAATTATAATTTCCATAAATACGCGTTGACAACCAAATAATAAGTATTATGAGTCACTTAGGATTCATGTAGCTATGGAAGCAAGTTATATTTACGTAATCGATGGAGCGATAAAATATTAACACTGTCTAGAAGCCTTGAAAAAATGATGAATCACATTTCCGGAATGGAAATTTTCCTGTTCTGTCAGCCTTAAAATTCAAGACATTTCTTGGTGACAGAAGACGAACTCAGAACGCGACCAAAGAAACGTAAGGTATATGTTTGATTGCCTGTAGGTAGTTAGTTAAGGAACCAAAGTGGTGTGACCTGAATTCGCACGCTATTTAGATAAAGGGGATTCCGTGCATTGTGCATGCCGCCAGTGACATTTCTCACCATTTCCCCGCGGTTCTCAACCATTTCCACCGAGTTCCCAACCTCGATCTGTGCTTAAAGCTGCGCGCAGTCGTAGGTGCTCTTGGTAAAGTTCCAATTGCTCGCAGACGCTCTGCACTTTAACATAAATAATATTGAACTGACAATGGACGTAAGTCCCGGGTACGACGCTGCGAAGAATCTATTTATGTGGAGCAAAGGCACATTGTTCATGCGTCTCATACGTTATAAACGAGATTTACTGGTTTATATATTATTTAGTAGAAATCGTTACATGTATGTTTTAACACACAACTGTTATGTTTCAAGTTTATTTAATTTTTCTCTATTTTCTTTTTACATTAATTTACTTCATATTCCAATTTATATATAAATTTCTACCAAAGTTAAACAATTCAGAGTTCATTTGTGTTATAATTAGTATTACTTCCTTGTACGAAGTAAAGGAAGTATTGTAATCGCGAAAATTTTCGGTTCTCAGATTTCAACGGAAATAGGTGTTTTGGCCCTCCCTGAATCCATTTTGACTAATTTCGTCATGCCGTCTGTATAACTCAAAAACGGTAAGCCGTAGAAAATTGAAACTTTATATTTAGGACTGTTATAACATCTAGTTGTGCACCTCCCTTTTTGGTCATTATACAACTACCGGAAGTGGTACTTTACTTGAAGCCTATAATAGATTTTCATGAAAAACTATATTCAAATATAATTTAAAACTTTCCAAATTTGGTATATAAGACTACAATATCAATGGAAATAACATAATAGATTTTTGGTTAAAATAGACTAACCGGAAGTGGCACATTACATGAAGCTGCTAACAGTTTTCCTTGAAAAAAATGGTATTATTTTAATTTTAGAAAGGAATGCTGCAAATAAAAGTTTTAGAGAATTAAATTCTGCGCCTAGCACATTAAGAATTTTTAAATTAGCTTTTTGCATAAACGAGATATCTAAATTTAAATATTATATATTTTTTTATTTTAAAAAAAATTAAGTTTGCTATGGATTAGAACAAAAAATAAAAGATTTAATGTCAAATATGTGCAATTAAAAAAATATCTATAGTTTAATACGTGTACAAGGAAGTCATGTGGTGTCCACATCAGATATTTTTTTTTTATAAATTCAGCTTTGAAAGATGCAGACTAATTAAATATTATCTCAAGTATCTTTTTAAAAGTTGATTTGACTAAGTTTTATTTATTAAATTTAAAAATATTAAGTTTCTTAAAGTTTTCACAAAATAAATAAACAAATAAATATATCATCACGCCTTTTACCCATCATTGGGTGTGGCACTCTGCCTAAACAGATCTCGGTAAGTGATATATTTTTTTCGCGTGAAGTGCGGTTACCAGCCGTCAAATCACGGCCTCCAAAGATATTAGTGGAGGAGGAGCCACAGGGGTAGATTTTTTTAAATTGGTGAAAATTGTTTGTCGGCTGTGGGTATCGAACCAGGGTTCTCAAGATCCACAGTCCGACTCGATACCACTGAGCCACCTACCCCATTAAAAAAGTTTTCACCTAGGTTTATTATAGATATTTCATATTGCATCACAAAAACTCCAATCTGTAATACTAGATTTAAGTTAAATAAATTTGCAATAGCTGCTAGTAGAAATCTCGGCTCAATATATGTTGTAGTTTTCGAGTTAATAATGGGTATAAAATTTGATTGCTCAAAAAAACGGAAACAATTAAATGTAAACAAAAAATGAAATCAATTTCTGTATATATATAATTAAAATTATGGTTTTAACTGTATAATTGCATAAACCCCGTTTTGTTTCTATTTCAAAACGTAAATCAAAACTAAAATCAGAGTCAGAATAAAATAACTCGGAATAAAAGCAAACAATTCGAAATAATTTAGAGAACCAAATAGTAAATTGTATCAGAATCGTAATTTTAAAGCTTTAGTATTTGATTAAAACTGACAAAAACTACAAATTGATCCTAAATGTAAATATGCGTTGTCGTCTACATGTCAAAATGCATTCATGTATATTTAACACTTAATTATAAACGAGTTCCATTTTGAGAATCTGAAATTTACAGAAAATTTAAATATAAGCAATTTGCATGTTCATTCAGTGGTATAATTTGAGATAGATGACCTTCGTAGCCCGAATCGTATTCGGGTGGGATTTGAAAGCTCTCGCTTTCAGAAAATTGAATGTGAGCTTTTCAAGCAGTCTGTTCTTTTCATAGAATATTTTCCTCGAAATATGCGGTGCAAAAATATTGTTTCTATTCGTTTAGTTCATATGAGAGTGGTCGTTCAATCTTTATACTTTGCTAATGCAAATTATGAATAAACATTTTATTCATATAGCATGTATTTATTAACAAAACTGACAGCTTTTCAAATGGAGTTTGTTTAAACTAGAATTAATTTAAGATTATTTCATGAAAGATACAAATAAAGTATTAAGAGATGAACGAGTTTAAATTTATTAATTATAGTTGACATGTATGTTCATTAAAAACTTAATTGCTTACCGATTCCTACGTGTATAATCGATAAATGACGTACGTAATTAAAAATTAATCAAGCTGCACTTGTATTAATTATTAATAAAAATATTAAAATTTAATTTCCTGGTTGAATGTGCGTCAATACATAATTTTTTAATACATTATTTTACCTGAATTAAAATATTGAATGGATAGTCATAATTAAAAAGATTTATAAAAATAATTATATATTTAAGCAAAATTACAAAAATAATTCATTACATATGTAAAATTTATTTACATTTAAAATGCTTATGTCTTCACTTAACGTTAGTAAGAACCAGCAGTTTTTTTCGTTTTTAAAATAATGTTTATATTTTTATATTCATTTTAATAATATTTAGCTAGAAGTGTGAAAATAATTTCTTTCATTTTATTTAGCATTTTGATATACTAAGAATATTGTTTTCATTACTTTATACCTAATTATAAAATATAAAATAAATGTCACTAAAATATAATTCAATTACATATAATAATTTAATTATTTAATTATAAATAAATTAATGTGAAACACGAAACTATAAATAGGTATAGAAATAATCATAACTATTTGTCGAGATTTTAACCCAGAACCGTTACCGAAGAATGCTCAAGATTTTTAAAAATTATTTCTACATATCTGACAATAATGTCAGTAAATTAATTTTATATAAATTGAAAAGCAGATTTCTATAAGTGATATATTTCTTCTCGTGGAGTCCGGTTACCAGCTGTCAAATAACTCACTTCTAAGGTGTCAGTGGAGGGGGATTCACAAGGGTAGTTTTAATATGATGAAAATTGTTTGTCGGTTGTGTGAATCGAGCTAAGTATTAAATTATTATAAACGAGTATTATACCATTTCTTAATGTGTTAGTTATGTTTTGGAGTTTTTTTTAATATTGTGCATATTGATTTTCGCACATAAGTAATGTAGAGTAGAAAACAATCAAATCTCGAATAAAACGCCTATGATTTCATTACTTACTGGCAGTTTATCTGTATGTATCTATTTTATTAGGTACGCAAATAGGTCTTACTCGTATTTTCTAAAGTATATAGTATTATTTTAGTAATTGTTAAATGAATTTCAAACTTTATTAACCGATAAAAAAGTAAATTTAAATAATCATTTTAATTCCTTTTTTATTCTTGATAAAGGCAACGTTTCGGTACATTATTTAGTACATTTTCAAGCAAAATAAGTAAAAAAATTACATAACAACAAAGACAAAATTAATTGTCATTCATGCACTTGGTGAGACTAGGTATAATAAAAAATATTAAATAAAACTCTAGGCAAAGTCTCACAAAATTCAGCCTCCGAGTCACCTTATGAGGGCATCGTCGGAGGCCGGCCAGCACAGTTAGTAACCATGGACGCGTTTCGCTCTTGTTAGAGCTCATCAGCATGGTATAACTCACTTCTTCACCTAGAACAAAGTTCATGTGAAGAAGCTGGTGACGAAGAACTGTGCCAGCAGAGAATAAGATCTCTAACAAACGGTAAGATGACATGTCATCTCGGAGGCTGAATTTTGTGAGACTTTGCCTAGAGTTTTATTTAATATTTAAAAAAAAAATTACATTGAACCAGTAAATTTTTCAATCTAAAAATACATTTTTGAAAGTCAGACAACATAAAACCTCAAGAGTCCAAATTTAAATTATATATATATATATATATATATATATATATATATATATATATATATATATATATATATATATATATATATATATATATATATATATATATATATATATATATATATATATATATATATATAAATATAGGAATATTAGTAACCATAGTAACAAATATTTGAGAACTATCGTGCCGTGAGCAGAGATGTGCATCTACGTGTAATCTTTAATTGTATACATCTACACGTAGACAATACGTCGACAATTCTAGCGACGTAGACAATGTAAACATTGCAGACAATGCATCTGAAAGTTGTAATATTCAACATAACCTAAATTTATTCCTTTGCAACTATTACATGTATTCGTATTCGTGAGCTCGGGTCATTATCGGTCTTTATATAATAAAACTAATAAAGCAAGTGTTCGTACATTACTAGACGAATGTCTGTCTTGGGTCTTGGGCGAACTGTCATATTTTTAAAATCGATGAACGCGCCATCTCACCAGACGGAGTTTTCTTTGGCGCTATTTTTAACAGTAACCAGTTGACAAATTTTGAACGTTTTGCCCTGCACAACTAATTTTTTTTTTTCATGTAATCCCTAGAATAAAAATCTCTAACAACATTTAAAATTCCCTAGTTCTAGGGATAAAATTTCGAATATGACTTAAGTGAACACAGGTGTTTTCATTGTCTACATAGTCTACATTGTTTACATGAAAAATGAAGACGTAGACTACATGATTGTTTACACGTAGAGAATGGCGTAGATTACTTGCAGTAGACTACACGCACATCCCTGGCCGTGAGATTTACCACAACATACATATATTTACTTTAGCTGTAAAAGAACACATTTGTCTTCCATTTTCTTACATTAAGTGATAATTCGAGTCCTCATTATTCAATTTCCCTCAAAATAAACGTCGAGTCAAAAGAAATAAACAATACTGTTTAAGTACAGAGTAACCACTTTCTTGAAAGCAAGAGCCATGAATAATTTACCCTTATATCTTTTTGTGCGGGACACGAAATGAATTGTTTTGTTTTGGGAACGAGAGACAGTAGAGCGGGTTTTAAAAACATTTCAAGTGGAACTTTACACAGCACATCACTTTTGTATTCGCGAGTGTAAGTTTGCGCGAGCGCGCGTGTGCCACATCCGGCGGATACTGTGTTATGCGCACGGACGTCGGTAACGCTGAGGATGCTGTGAGATGCCGGCGACGGCCCACGCCAAACTTGTCCGACCAACGTCAATTTTCTACCCGGTGCTGCGGTTTTACTTTGTGTGACGATAATCCTCTTTGACGAAGACTAGACAACAGAAAGTTTTTTATGTACATCTTTTCCTTCAACAAAAATTAGGTAAAAATATCACCCTATTTGTTTTCCAGGTCTGAGAATATGGAAGGAAACTCTGCATCATAATAATAATAAATTTATACCGAGACTCATTCAAACTAGAGATAGGTATGTCGCATCTTGTTTCTTATAATGGTTTCAAATCTGATTACTTTATGCCATCATCAGGAGTTCCTCAAGGATCAAATCTTGGACCGTTACTCTTCATTCTATTTATTAATGACATCACCAACTACATAAATTTTGCAAACCCATTGTTATACGCTGATGATTTAAAATTTTTCTCCAGTCTGATGTTAATAATCTACTAATTTGGTCTTCTTCCTCAAAATTACAATTTAATATTAATAAATGTAAAATAATGACTTATTCTATGAAACATAACCCGTCTAACTATAATTATCATATGGGTGGTATATGTCTCGAAAGAATTAATCAATTTAAAGATTTGGGTGTGTTATTTGACTCTAAATTATCTTTCACATCACATATCAATAATATTGTACAAAGATCTTATAGAAATTTTGGTTTTTTAATCAGAAACTCTCAAAACTTCAATAAAATATCAACACTCAAATCTTTATATTTTTCTTTCGTTAGACCGGGGCTTAAATATTGTCTTACTGTCTGGAACCCTTTATACAATAATCTTAGTGTTGATATTGAACGAATTCAGAGAAAATTTGTAAATTTCTGCGGACGTAAATTCTGTTATTCGTTCAATATCTTGACTTACAGTTATTCACAATCCTTGATTGAATTCAATCTTATTACTTTTGAAAACAGATGTAAACTAATATCTTGTTTATATCTTTTTAAATTATTAAATAATAATATTGATGATATTTCAAGCCTAGCCTGAATTTTCATTAATGTTCCTAGACCCTCCAGATCTTGTAAACATAATGTTACTTTTAATACCACTTTTATGAAAACAAACTATGAACTTAGAATCCCTATTAGACGATTATGTTTCATCTTTAATAACTGCGAATGTGAAATAGATCTTGATAGTTTCAGTCAGTCATATAATCAACTTAAATTTGTTCTATCTAGATTTTTTTTTAACTATTTAAATTTCTGTTGATGCTTTTGTTTTCAAAATGTATTTTTCTTATACACAGTTCTGTAAATCCCTGTCTAATAATCGTTTTACTTGTAAATTTAATATTTTGTATCTCCGACCCTCTGTTATTGGGATACTTTGTATCCTGTAGAGTGGTTGTAAATTAAATTAAATTAAATTAAATTAAATCTTTCGATTGCTCCGGATCAACGAATGTCGAAAAATATTCAAATCACTATCCCGGCTCTTCGAGACCTGGAACATTTTATACATCGTTCTGATTTTCGACAGTGCAGCGGCTCAGTCGTTTTCAGATCGGATGCCCGAACCGTATAGCGAATGAATGACTGAAACGATAGCACATTACATTCGTTAGTTAATATTTTATTTCTTATTGCAATTAAAATTATTTAGAATGAGTTTCTCTAAAATACAAGTTTACAAATAAATTGCCACACCCATTCTGACCTATGGATCTGAAACATGGACTGAACAGTACAGAAATGAGGTTTTTAAGAAAAATTGAAGGAAAAACAGTAATGGACAAAGTAAGAATCAAAGACATTAGAAAAGCGCTTCGAATACAACCATTATACAGTATAATAGAAGAAGGACAATTAAGATGGTGGTGTCACATCCAAAGAATGGAAGAGGAAAGAACAACAAGAAAAGTTTACGAAGCAAGAACAACGAAGAAGAAGAAAAGAGGAAGTCCTAGAAAAACTTGGACTGAAGAAGTGAAGAAGGCCTTAGAAAAGAGGGGAGTTAAGTGAGTGGAAGCAAGATCTCTAACCAAGAGAAGAGAAGAATGGAAGGAAATATGGAAAAGAAAGACAGTAGAATAGCTTTCGCGCAGCCTTACACCCGAGAGGGTAGAAAGACCTTAGGATTAAGTAAGTAAGTATAATGAGTTTCTGCAAAATTAGCTCAATATGGAAACATCTTACTGACGTAAGTGACAATAAATTAAAATGTGCTTATTGTCCCCAAATTCTTAGTGCTAAAGATGAATCAACAGGAAACCATAATAAATAATAGAAAATTTAAAAATTCTACAAAACTTTTTAATTTATTTTGACATCTATAGACAGATATCTATAGTTTACAGTTTACAATGTGTGATAATTTTTGATAGTGCCAATCACTATGTGGTTTTGTTAGTTAAATCAGATTCGTCCGTATATTATCGCTAATAGACTGAGCTTTACTGAATGCGGACTCACTCGGAGCATCTAGCAATCGAAACACTAAGCTGCTACCTGGATCCTTTTCATTTTGCGATCCGGTTCACTTCGTTCATAGGCTTAAATAAACGGATCGTTCCCGATTCATCCATCTCAAAATCCAGCTATCAAATTATTATTACACATGAGCTTTTTGTTTTTTTTAAGATAAATTTATATTTGTCATGAAACCTTGTTATCCAGTTATTGGACAATAAAAACTGTTTTAATAAAATCACGACATCGTAAGTGGAAAACTTTTTAACTAAGGATATAACTGAAATTATTGATCAATGTTGGATAAAGTGGCAGACAGTACTTCAGTCAGATATAAGAAATTAATATTTATCTTATATACGCAATTTATGTTGTTATTTCTATGTACGCGTATTATACTATATCTACATTACTTAATCTACAAACTTAATTACAAAAAACAAAAATCTGATGTGGACACCACATGACTTCCTTGTACGCGTATTAAACTGTAGATATTTTTTTAATTGCACATATTTGACATAAAATCTTTTATTTTTGATTTTTTGTTCTAATCCATAGCAAACTTAATTTAAAAAAAAACACAAAATATATACTATTTAAATTTAGATATCTCGCTTATGCAAAAGGCTAATTTAAAAATTCTTAATGTGCTAGACGCAGAATTTAATTCTCTAAAACTTTTATTTGAAGCATTTATTTCTAAAATTAAAATAATACCATTTTTTTCAAGGAAAACTGTTAGCAGCTTCATGTAATGTGTCACTTCCGGTTAGTGTATTTTAACCAAAATCTATTATATTATTTCCATTGATATAGTAGTCTTATATACCAAATTTGGAAAGTTTTAAATTATATTTGAATATAGTTTTTCATGAAAATCTATTATAGGCTTCAAGTAAAGTACCACTTCCGGAAGTTATATAATGACCAAAAAGGGAGGTGCACAACTAGATGTTATAACAGTCCTAAATACAAAATCTCAACTTTCTACGGAATACCGTTTTTGAGTTATGCGAGATACATACGTACGTACGTACATACATCCGTACGTACAGACGTCACGACGAAATTAGTCAAAATGGACTCAGGGAGGGCCAAAATGCGTATTTCCACTGAAATCTGAGAACCGAAAATTTTCGCGATAACAATACTTCCTTTACTTCGTACAAGGAAGTAAAAAATATATAATTTTTAAAATTGCATATCTCGCTTGTACAAAAAACTAATTTAATAATTCTTAATGTGCTAGACGCAGAATTTAATTCTCTAAAACTTTTACTTGCAGCATTTATTTCTAAAATCAAAATAATACCATTTTTTTCAAGAAAAACTCTTAGCAGCTTCATGTGATGTATCACTTCTGGTTAGTCCATTTTAACTAAAACCTAGTATGTTATTTCCATTGATATAGTAGTCTTATATATCAAATTTGAAAAGTTTTAGATTATATTTTAATATAGTTTTTAATGTTATATAATGACCAAAAAGGGATTTGCCCAACTACGACTTACCGTTTTTGAGTTATGCGAGATACATACGTACGTACAGACGTCACGACGAAATTAGTAAAAATGGATTCAGGGATGGTCAAAATGGATATTTCCGCTGAAATCTCAAAACCGAAAATTTCGCGAATAAAATACTTCCTTTACAAGGAAGTAAAAAGTTGTTTGTTTTTCATAAAAGCAAAAATTCTATTGTACTTTTTTGAGAACATCTGTTGCATTCAATTAAAAGTCAAACAATGATTCCACGTATTCAACTTGCGTCAACTAAATTTCATTAAAACAAAAACAAAGCAATGGTCAGTATTCCGGAAATCTGTCTCGCTGTCGACTGCAGCGCCATATCTCTTTGTGAAACATTCCACTCAGGTAGTCGTGCATTGTCCACATACACGCTGGTTTTAGTTACCAAGTAATTTATTTTATCTTTTTTCTGTTGAAACTAATAAATTTTTTGCAGCAAACCGTTTGGTTGGCTGATAACGCGCGTATGGACTTTGTCGTAATAGTTGTGTTAACTGTAACTAGCTGCAGTTGCAGTTGGAGTCAGCGTCACCAATGAAAGCTTTGATGCCAGGCAGCTTCAGAGCTTCCAGCTCCGGAGTCCGGGACTGGAGCAAAGCTCACGACGCACTGGAGCAGAAATAACAAACTGCAATATGTGAGATACGAGATTCGAACTAAAGAGTTTTTCGCCTGAATCTTTCTTCGCAAAGTTTGGTTTCTTTCGCAGGGTTTTCGTTCTTTCTGATGTTGGAAATATAATTTTTATTGTGTAACTAGTTTGTTATTTTTATTGTTATTATTTTTATTCGGAAATAAATACCTCGAAATCATTTTTCTTTCTAATTTCTAACTAGAAAACATTTTATAATATATTTTATTTTTTAGTTTCAGTTAATACATGTTCAGTGAATGCGTCAACATAATTTGGTAAAACATTGCGTGTAATGTAATAATAATATCTGTTTGATATTGTTAATTTTCCTAATGTATATTAAATCAAAGGATGCTGGAGCGAAAATTAAATAAAAATTATATTTCGAATAACATGTGGAAAAAGGTATCAGAACTGATATTTTATATGTTTATTTTATTAATTATTTTTCATATATTTGTTATTTGAATTGTAAAAAAAAAAACTAAACCAAAGTTTGTTTTTTCTATTTCCCGGAAATACGTATTTCTTCCCTCATATGTGAGTCGAATAGTGGCTTCTCTCTTACTAGGGAGGAAAATAACAGTTTTTCTCCCTTATTTATTATTGGTTTTAAAGCAATTGTCAGCAAAGTTTTATGATCGTTTCCACTAACGAAACTTAAATTGTATGCCAGATTTAACTAAATAAACGGAAATCGAAGTAAAATTTTAAATTTGTTAGTTTATGTCAAATTACAAATGTAAGTTTCTTTGGTGCAAAACGGTCATTAGATGTATTCATATATAGTAAATATTTTAAAACTTTTATTTAAATGTCTTGAAAGAATGATCGTAGATAATAATCATATGTATATCTCTGGAGTAAACTGCCATCTCCTCCTTTGGGCGATTGTATTAACCAAGGGAGAAAATATTTCACTTTCATCCTACGTTATAAATAGTATGTTATGCATCAAGGGAGGCAAACAAGCGATTATTCCCGAGTGTGAAGCTGTCGAACCGAGACGTAAGCGATGACCGAAGGCTCGAGCTGAAGTCGAGGTTTGCCAACTTCACACAAGGGATAATCGCGCCCACCCGTGAAGTATATTATACTTTTCGTGCACAAAAATTACTGTCTTATCGGGACAAATGTCAAATATGGGTTGCGTAACTAGTTACCTAGGAAACGCCGCAAACAGCTAATCTCTCTAGGGAGAGAAACATGGTACCTAGGGAGAGAAACATGCTACCAGAGGAGAGAAACATCCAACCTAGGGAGAGAATTATAATGTTTCTCTCCCTAGGGGTGAAAAACAGTGTTTCTGTAAAATTAGGGAATAAAAACGTGTTTCTTGTGCATGTGTTACGAAATAGTATATTGTGTGGCAAGGGGTGAAACAAGACGATTTCTGACGAGGGCGAGAGTTGACTGCCCGAGCGAAGCGAGAAATCGTCTTTGTTTCATCCCGTGCCACACACTATATTTTTCATATCACATGTACTCATTTTATTTGTAATTTATTAAAATCTTTGACAACGATTTGACGACAGCTGTCAGACTATTATGATTTTAATCGCTTTTGTTTATTACAAATGCGATTCTGATAGACATGAAATAAAGACATAAATAATAAATAAATGAATGTGCCGGGCAGAAACAACGTTGTTTCTGACACAGTCGCATTGGTCTGAAATTGTCTTATTTCGACTGGCAAAACAGAGATCAAAACTCGCTGTTTCAATGCATGTGATATGAAAAATATATTGTACTTCTCACGACCCTATCACAAAATAAAATTGTCTTTCCTCAACTGAAGAAAGTGATACCACAGGGAAGAAAAATAAAGTCATATCCTTGGCAAATGCAAAACACTGATATAATATGGCATTAGTGACATCCAGATGGTAAAAAAAATCGATGAGCTGTGTCAAATAATTTCAAAATAAATACTGTTAATGTTAATAAAAGTGTGAAATATTTACAAAACGAATTTATAAGTTTATAATACCAACAATATATTATGAATTATCATACTTACAGCAGAACTACAGCTTTGTTTTGAATTCATCATTTAGCATCTAAAGTTTGACAGCAACAGGTAACAAAGAAAGATATATGTATAACGTTCATTGTGTATGTTCTATTTACAAATCAACTATCTCAGCTTGCTTCACTTTAATCTTATCTCATTTTGATAACTAGTGAGGTGAGTTGTTGATAAAAAGAATGCAACTAATAGTTCAAAAATATGTTTGCAAACGTACATAGATATTATCGCATATCTATTAAAATCGTATTCTGAAGTCCCGCCGTGCAAATGTAATGAAAATTCGAATTTTTAAAGTGGCAGCGGTAAAAAACTTTATACAATATTCATAGTATAAAATACAATTGAAAATCGTTCTTTTATGTTGGAATTCAAATACGCATACGTATATATTTGAAGAAATAACTAGAATGAAATGATTTGATATTAGTTTCGACAGAAACGTCTGACATGATTTAGTGGAATAGTTCAATAGGTACATTTAACAGGGCAAAGTTCAAAGTTTCAAGGTCGATAGCAAATCATCAGATAAAATTCTTGTGATGCTCCATTAGAATATTTTAGTTTGTTCTTTGTTTTCTGTCTTTTTACAATTTGGGTTTCTTGTAAAGTTTCTGTCGTTTTATCATTTCTGATGTAGAAATGTATATAAACACAGGGACGGATTTATAATTTACGGAGTTTGTGTGCGTTATATGTTTGGGGCTTAATTAATTATATATTTAATGATTTAATAATGCATACAATAATTATATAGGTATGGTTAAAATATTTACCTTGTACGAAAATTATTACATAATATGGTAACTAAAAACTATTGTTACAATCTAAAATATAAATTATACTTGTTTGAGATATAAAATTGTAATGTTACATTATTTTATTGAGAATTCACCACACGTCACTGTCAACCAATAAGATCACGAATTTGTTTAAAAATGAACCAATGAAATGTACATTTCATCGGAAATTCATCACTAGTGAAATTGATATACGAATAAAATAAATGATATTTTCAATATTTTCATAAATGTCAATTTAGAATATTAAATGTACACGAAAAAAATGTAGAATTTTCATCACTGTAATACCTAATTAATAATGTGCAAATAAATACCTAACTATTCTTGTTAATTAACTCTTGTTTAGTAAATTCTCAAGCCGAATACAACTCGTAGTATGAAAATTGACAGATAATATTTTGACATAAATATACATTCGTTGTTACGGAAATAGGAAACACAACTCGTGCTTCGCACTCGTTATGTTTCCATTTCCATAACAACTCATAATTTATGTCAAAATATTTTCAGCAATTTTCATACTACTTGTTATATTATATATGACAATTGCACTCAACTCAATTTTACTAGTATAATTATGTGTTAAAATTCAACAAAATCCGATCATAATTTCCAATTATTTATTTATTACATAAATTATTTTTTTTTAAAATGTGAGCCGTCATGGGACGCCTGGCAGATGTGAAACATCGTGTGTGTACAAGTAATATGCATAAAAGATAATATTATTACAGGAATTAAATATAGCCTAATGAAAAAATGAAGTATTACGAATTTCTTACAGAAAATTCTACTTACTGATGACTTGGTAGTATGCCATAGTGTAGTTTCACTTTCTTTGCACAAGGTTGATCACTTTGATCTTCTGAGTTATCACTATCACACATATTTTATTGTCAAAAATTAAAATAAAAAATTAAATAAAACGCAGGTTATGTGTACCGTAGTACAACGTCGAACTGAGTGAGAAGCCACACCGTACACTCTACTACATATAAAATATATATATATATATATATATATATATATATATATATATATATATATATATATATATATGTATACCTCAGTATAGCGTGGCGACCCGTCGCCACACCGTACACTCTACTACACATAAAATATATATATATGTATACCTTAGTATAGCGTGGCGACCCGTCGCCACACCGTACACTCTACTACACATAAAATATATATATATGTATACCTTAGTATAGCGTGGCGACCCGTCGCCACACCGTACACTCTACTACACATAAAATATATATATATGTATACCTTAGTATAGCGTGGCGACCCGTCGCCACAGCAAGCGTCGCCACGCCAACAATTCGGTTTACAAGTGAGCCTATAGATGTTTCACATCAAAAATGTTTTGAAACGAACCCTTAAATTTTGACGTTATAAATAAGTCATCCTTCAGGATGTAATATGTCTATATCTTTCCTTATGACGCAATGTACTAATAGTTACAGAATGCTGATATGTTGGCAATATATAGATTATTTAAGAAAATCAAGGAGTGTTATTAAGTATGTATATTTATATTTGGAATTTCAGGCATGAAATTCAACTCATATCTATAAATTCGCTTCTGCAGACACAGTTATGGTCCAAACAACAACATGATTACAAAATCTTGACTTTAATGAATAGAAACCAAGTTTTAAATAAGATCATTATGCAGATTAAGAATTTTAAGTATAACAAACATAAAACGTAACGATCCTCTTTGACCTTTGCATAAAATGTCTCACTTGGCGGCATCACGTTTTTAATTTCATTAAAATAAAACACACAGATAAACCTGCAAACCTACAGCAATAATATTTCCCTAAAAAAGACAATAAACTTAAACCCAAAATGTGAAAAAAATATTCTCATTTTAGTACGTACGTACCCACCACAATTCCAGAAGGAATAAACTTCCGCCCGGTAAAAAATAAACCTTCGCGTCAAAGTTTACGAGGCGGTTTTCACCGAAGAACGAACCATACATTTCCGCTTCTTTCGCTCGTGTGCGTGTGTGCACTTTACAGTTTGTATTGAATGGTTCTCGCCTCTCGTGCTTAGCCGTTTAGTATTACCTAAACAATCTGTGTAAATCCGCCAGACGCGACAATGCATTTGACAAGGCGCGGAGTTTAATTGCGTCCGCAGGAATAAATTCCTGCTGGGTTAACCTGCACTATCGGATGCGGGTGTGCTACCGGAAACGCTAATCCTGCGCAGGAATAGGACAATGCTAGATGTATATCGTACTTAGACTGAGATATATAAATGAGAATGGATTGCAAAGTGTAGTTTTAATGCTAAGCACTCATTTTAAGAAGACTCGAATTGGAAAATTTTGTGGTTCGGTTATGGCTAACAGCTTTTATATCAATAAAAATTCGGTTTTGTTAATCGGTAACGGTTTTTTGAAAATATTATATATGTTTCTGTTTTTAAAAATAATAAATTTTGGTTTCATTACGGTTTCGATCCTCACAGCCGACAAACAATTTTCACCAATTTAAAATCTACCCTCGTGGCTTCTCCACCACTAATATCTTTGGGGACCGCACTTCAGGCGTAAAATATATCACTTACCGAGATCTGATTAGGCAGAGTGCCACACCTAGTGATGGGTAAAAGGCGTGATGATATATTTATTTATTTCTGTATTTTTCGGTTACGATTTTTACGGTTTCGATTCAAAATGCCTTTTCAAAAATCTTATATATTTACACGCACTGTATAATTAAAATATATGTTTAAAGTAACCAATTCGCAAGCTTTCTAATAATATTTTCTGCAAGTTTGCGATCTTGCTTTCACACTACCATTCATATCCAGTGTTTCCAACCCTATTACGACTGTAATGACTTAAACTTTATAAAAATATAAAACTAATAACTTATATTCTTCTTCGTATTTTTACTATTTCAGTACGTTATTTATACTGGTTTAAATTTACAGTTTTAGAACTGAAATAATATCGGTTCAGTTAAGTTTTCGGTTACTGAATCAATTGAATTTTCGTTTCGGTTTTTGTTTCCATATTTTGAAACAAAAATTATCAGTTTTGGTTTTCAATTACGGTTTTATTAAAAGGAAAATATCGGTACGGTTTTCGGTTACGGTTTCGTTACGGCTCGAGCAGGTGGTTAACATTTGGTCATTTGATTTTTGCAAATAAATGTTTCCGATAAACAATTATAGTCAGAAACAAGTAAAATAGTCATGTATATTAAGATTAGACTTTAAAAACTTTGAACCAGAAACAACCAAAGTTTCAAAAATATTATTATGAGTTTTTAATGACATTAAGTCTGAGTATTGCGATTTTTATTTAACCCTCAGTTTCTGTTTTCGTCTAATTGATAGTTAATTTTGAGGTAATATTTTTGGTGGATACTAAATTGTTATATGTATATTTGAAATACATATTATTATTATTTTTTAACTAATAAATATATTACTTAATTAAAATGTTTGTTAATTACTGCCTAGCGCGAATATATTTCATTTGTGCTTTTAATATAAATATTAAAGCTGCCTAACACATTTCTTACAAAATAAATATAAAAAAAAATTTTATGTTCGACTGCATCATATTACCTTGTTTTACGACACTGTTTACTGTCCATAATTGGGTACTTTATTGGACTAGTACGATAAAAATGCAAAATTGGACTGCTGTCAATGTCACATTAAAACAAAATTCAAAAGAAATATTTAAACTCCATTTTCTGTATGTATTATATGTGTCTTCATACAATTGTTAGATATTCTCTTGCATTACATGCAAGATCTTTTATTTCTTTTGGAACGTCTTCAATATCTTCATCCATCTCAACACTATTTTCACTTTGACAATTTGATAAATAAAGCAACAAATGCATAACAACGAAGCACACTTTGAGATGCAATTAAATGTTTTAAATATACTTATTGACAATCATATTTTAAGAGAAAATATTCTTCATGCAGTCGAACATAAAACGTTGTATGCAACTCGAACATAATCGGACTTTATAGACTCGCCTTATTTATTAGCCTCGCTCGCTGCGTTCGCTCTGCCATATAATTCGGCTCGTCCAATAAAGACTCAAATTATGTACTTGTTACATAAACTACTATAATAAATCAATCAAATAAAACTTACTCTAGAATCACAAGTTGATTTTCAATCTCCTCGGAACGCGCAGAGCTATATACACATCACTTTCCTGATGTCTACTGAAACAAAAAAAAAATACGTTAGCGTGAATCAATCGTAAGGTTCTGTTTTACATCAATTGTTGACGTTATAAAATGTCAATTGTTTCATAACTGTCATTCAAGAATTAAGAAAGAATTCTTTACATAACTAGTTGTGTAATAAATTTTGACAGTTTGAACTGCCAAAAGAAACATTTTAAAATTGGTTTGTAAAAGCGAAAATAGATTTTAATTGCTGCTCAACATACAATTTGCCATTATTTAGGTATAAAATTTAACGATACAATTGGCAATCAGAGCAACATAATAAATAAATTGATAGATTAATAATAATGAGGTCCTTTACTAGAGTTACAAACTAATAAATGCATTATTTGACCCCAATACTTCATACCAGAGCCGATCAACATTTGAAAATATCTGATGTGGACACCACATGACTTCCTTGTACCCGTATTAAACTATAGATATTTTTTTAATTGCACATATTTAACATTAAATCTTTTATTTTTTGTTCTAAACCATAGCAAACTTAATTTTTTTAAAAATCTAAAAATATATAATATTTAAATTTAGATATCTCGTTTATGCAAAAAGCTAATTTAAAAATTCTTAATGTGCTAGACGCAGAATTTAATTCTCTAAAACTTTTATTTGCAGCATTTGTTTCTAAAATTAAAATAATACCATTTTTTTCAAGGAAAACTGTTAGCAGCTTCATGTAATGTGTCACTTCCGGTTAGTCTATTTTAACCAAAATCTATTATGTTATTTTCATTGATATAGTAGTCTTATATACCATATTTGGAAAGTTTTAAATTATATTTGAATATAGTTTTTCATGAAAATCTATTATAGGCTTCAAGTAAAGTACCACTTCCGGTAGTTGTATAATGACCAAAAAGGGAGGTGCACAACTAGATGTTATAACAGTCCTTAATATAAAGTTTCAATTTTCTACGGCTTACCGTTTTTGAGTTATGCTAGATACGTACGTACATACGTACGTACAGACGGCATGACGAAATTAGTCAAAATGGATTCAGGGAGGGCCAAAACACCTATTTCCGTTGAAATCTGAGAACCGAAAATTTTCGCGATTACAATACTTCCTTTACTTCGTACAAGGAAGTAAAAATGTTATTTTTTCAGGTATTTGGGTTTTTAATGCCATTAAATCTGACGTCAGAGCATTCCGACCTCTATTTAACCCTCTTTTTCACACATCTAATCAATTCAGTATTATTTCCTGTCTGCTCTCTTTGTCTAACTGACAACTATTTTCGAAGTAATTGTTTTGTTTATGTCGTTCGAGACTGATTTGATAAGTATGGTTTCAAAACATATCTAATATTATTATTATTTCTTATTTATTGGCTGGCTTATGATTAGGTTTATACTAATTAGTGAAAAGAAACCTAAACTAAATATTGTAGATCAGGAAATTGTACAAGTGGCAAGCAAACTTTTTATTAAGATAATTGTACAGTTTATTTATATATCATTCTGATTTAATTAGTATGAATACACATTTTTAATTATTTCCTACGAAAATTATTCTCTCTTTATAAGTTTTTATAAATCATAGAGTAAATTATTAATTTGACTACAATTATATGTGAGCTCTGCTATTTGAATGTGACGACACAATTTTTTTTTTGTTTTGAAATTATTACGACTTAATTAATAATAAGTAAGGATTCTTAAAACTATTATTGATTCCTTTAGATACAGTTTCATAAAAATAGTTATTTTTGTATTAAGTGCGCAAAATGTTTTTTTTCTACGATTGCTATGAAAAGTTGACAATTACGTTCTCATTTGTCATCGTAAAGTTGAGGTTTTCTGTGGACCAATCGAAAAATATCTTTTTTGTGCGTCTCCAATGGCAACGCGTGAAAAAGACGTTAAATGTGCGCTTATTTCAATAGTTACCAGGGATACAAACAAAATAGAAACTTGTCATATTGCCAGTTGACAGAACGAATTTATTTTCTGTACGTATTCATTTTTTAATAATTTTAAGATGCAATCGTAGAAAAAATTATGTGTGCATCACGATCGTAAAGTGTCTTTGTTACTCGCCTTCGGCTCGCGCTGCAATAGTGTAAGACTTTACGCTCTTAATACACAAATAACTATTTGTTGCGCGTGAGAATATTACTTTTAGTCAAGACCGTAGGACGAGACAAAAATAAATCATTCCTGTCCTATATAACAATAGAAGATAGAGCCAAAATTTATTGTAATTGTAAAGTTTGGAGTATGAAAATATTTGGTATAATTCGTGTCTAAATTTTGTTGTTATGGACGCTAACATTGTTTAACATATTGTAATTGTAATTAGTAAATGAGAAACTGTGAATGCAACTTGAGAACTAGATGCATAAATGACAGTGTCTTCCGCATATATCTTATGTAATAAAACTCTGAGAAATCTCAAGCATGTGAGCGCCCCATAACACCAACAAAATAACAAGTACTTGTACTGGAATTATGAATTCGTGCCATTTGAGTCGTAAATACTAGACATAAATTCACTTACGACATAAAATTTTATATATCTGGAAATTTTTATTGACGATGCAGCCGTGTTGAAGCCCGGTATGTGATAACTACAGCTATATTCTTACAGTTCACGCCCATATTTCGCGAAAACTTTGAGCTCTGTGGACCGATGCATTATGTACTGCTCGGGGTGCTTGCAATGTGTATATGCATTTAAATAGAGCGAAAACTTTCGCGAGCACTTCTCATAAAGTTGACAGTGTAATCGGACATTCGTTTTACGGTTCATTGTCGAGAACGGAGGCGCAACTCTGACGTATCATATCTGTTTGTCCGGAAACTTTGGCATAAAACAACGAAGGCTGTGCTGCATCTCAACACTTTGTTTTTTGTTCTTGACGTAAAGAGTTTAGTTCGTCCAATAAAATGATTGCAGATCTCAGAATGTAGGATTCTTTTATTGAATTAAAAGGGGATTCTGAAGATATTTGAATTTATAGTAGCATCAAGTATCCATGGATCAAGGATATTGAATGGAAACGGAAACTTGATATTTACTTTTATGTTACCACAAAAGTGTTAAATCAGCCGAACTATAGAATGCATTGTTACAAATAAAAATAAATATAAATATGACCACACACGGGTTTTACGGTTTCTTTGTTTGGAGTAATGCATTCAGCAGGGTGCCGAAAGAATTTTTTACCTAATTCCGTTATGAAAAGTCCTGTTTTAAGTCTATTTTTGACGTTATAAAATGTCAATTGTTTTATAAATGTCATTCAAGAATTATGTAAAGAATTCTTTACATAACTAGTTGCGTAATAAATGTTGACAGTTTGAACTTTCTCAAAAATGTTTGCAAATAACGGAAAAAACTTATTAAAATTTTTGGGATTTATATACATTTAATAATTTTAAACAGTTCACGGCGAAATTAGCAGATTCTTCGATATCAGAAGAAAGGTCTGTCTCGGATTCAAAACTCAGTTTCAATGATGACATAAGCTTTAAATTTAAACCTTTTATTCATTTATTTTCATGGCAAAGCTTTGATAAATTGATTTATTGATTTTGAAATATACTGAGCTGTTATAAACCTATAATTTTATGTATTTTAAAAATTATTTTAGCGGAATTAGATAAAATTTTGTACGTAATACGTCATGACAACGTGATATTGTTTGACTCACATAATTTTCAAAACTCGCTTCGCTCGTTTTGGCAAGTATTATGTTCGTCAAACAATATCAACCTTTTCATAACTGGTTACGTAAATAACTATTAATACATATTTTAATAAAGTATTTCATTTTATCGTGGAGTCTATGAAACAAAGATGTCTACTCTACAAATAACATTTGTGTCGTGAGTGCAAATGTATTTTTTTTAACTGACTTGTTACAAATATACATACTGTTTTCATACTGTGGTTTAATTTCTATCTAATCAAAAATTCTCGATCAAATCGTCATTGTACCCCATTAAAGGAACAATAAATTATTTTTATTATTATTATTAATGAGGCAGGTCCTCAGTGGTATCAAGTTGGCTTGTGGATCTTGAGAACCCTGGTTTGATCCCCACAGTCGACAAACAATTTTCACCAAATTAAATCTACCCTTGAGGCTCTCCCTCAACTAACATCTTTGGGGGCCGTGATTTGACGACTGGTAATCGTACTTCACGCGAATAAATGTATCACATACCGAGATCTGCTTCGGCAGAATGCCAGTAATGGGTAAAAGGCGTTAATAAGTGGCGTACACCAAAAAAGAAATCAGAAGGTAATATATCTGAGTTCGCCGTCATGTCTGTCGAAGGTTATTTGTTATCAGTGGCTTCTCGATTGTTCCCGAGTGAAAAATTTGATCAATTCAAAATAATTTCAGTTTTGATTAGGTGGCCATGGTTGGCGCATACACTAGCCGTCATGGTATATAGATAGAATAATAAATAACGTCTGAAAAGTAGTTGATGGATCGTCTGTCATTGTGGGTAACAAACTCACTTCCGGTCGGATTAGTCTCCATGACAGCCGCACTCACGGTGGCGGCGCTGCTGCTGCTCGCATGTGCGTAGCGTAGATGGCACTGGTGTCGCTCATCGGATCGTGCTCATGATTGATGTGGCCACGCCATTGGTCAACAACGAACATGCTGAACGAGCATTATTTTTTAATTTTCTGATGATCTCGTGTGTCCAAAACACTTTTGCTTGGTTTATGAACGCGTCAACTTTATTTATTATCATATATTATATACTTTAAGAACTTATATAAAATAAAGCTTCTTTTTATAGGAACTTGTTAAATTCAATTTTATCCAAAAAAAATATTGCACTCTTATGCACGCAACAAGACATACCATACTTGATTCCACTGTTATTTTACTAGCTCAAAACAAAAATATTATTTAGTACAGATAATTTAAATCAGGGTTCGTAAATATCATGATATTTATAATAAATATCAAAATATCTGATATATATCCTATATATATCACTTTTTGGATATTTATTTTTTAATTTTAGTTTTTGTACACATTTAGAAAAACTGAAAGATTCGAAAAATTTCACTTCTCCGGAGGCTATATCTCAAAAACTAAATAAGATATGGAAATGCGCTCAACGGCGTTGAATTCCCCGTGTCCGAATTGACTTATAAGCAAATTTTCATACAATTTTATGCAATTTAATATTTTTAATTATTTCCTAAGGTATTTTCAGATTTTAATTCAATTTTCCCAAAATCCTTAATCGTAGGATTATTAAAACGAAAATTTACATACATATGTATTTTGACCCACTGAATCCAGTGGTGCAATCTACAAATGCATATGACTTCTGGTTTTCGAGAAAATGTTAAAAAAACGCTTTTTGCGATTTTTTTGGCGGAAAATTGAAAAAAAAAAAATCGCTGAAACTATTTTTATAAGTTAACTGAAGCACGAGAAAATTAATGCCGTTGACCGCGTTTTCATATCACATTTAGTTTTCGAGATATAGCCTCGTAAAAGTAGAAAAACTGAAAAATTCGAAAAATTTCACTTTTCCGGAGGCTATATCTCAAAAACTAAACAAGATATGGAAATGCGCTCAACGGCGTTGAATTCCCCGTGTCCGAATTGACTTATAAGCAAATTTTCATACAATTTTAAGCAATTTAATATTTTTAATTATTTCCTAAGGGGTACCCCTTTGGTTTTTTCAGATTTTAATTCAATTTTCCCGAAAATCCTTAATCGTAAGATTATTAAAACGAAAATTTACATACATATGTATTTTGACCCACTGAATCCAGTGGTGCAATCTACAAATGCATATGACTTCTGGTTTTCGAGAAAATGTTAAAAAACCGCTTTTTGCGATTTTTTTGGCGGAAAATTGAAAAAAAATAAAAATCGCTGAAACTATGTTTATAAGTTAACTGAAGCACGAGAAAATTAATGCCGTTGAGCGCGTCTTCATATCACATTTAGTTTTCGAGATATAGCCTCGGAAAAGTAGAAAAACTGAAAAATTCGAAAAACTTCACTTCTCCGGAGGCTATATCTCAAAAACTATTTGATATTTTTATATAATGGATATATATCATTGCAAAAATATGACGATATATATCAAAATAAATATCATGATATATATCGATCGATATATATCTTCGAACCCTGCTTTAAATTAATACATAAAGAGGTGTAATGAAATAACGGTGATAAGATGAATTCAATAAAAACCTAAAAATACATAATTTAATAGTTTTCAATACAGAAATTAGAATGATTATTTTTTCTAGGATCGTGCAAAACGTCATTATATATTCATTTTCAGTGCAAAAGTAACCGTTTATAAAACGTTTTACCCCACGCTGCTAATAACAACCGTATAATAAAATAGTTGCTACAAAACAAACTTTACTACAAATTATTATTCCGATTTTCAAAAAAGTTTTAACTAGTCCAAAATTTTAGATTAATTAAACGTATTCTAGTCCGATTTTTAAAAATGGATTCAAATCATTTTCCGAAATCTAAATGATAAAAGATTATATTAGAATTTGTTTCATTTTTTAAATATGTGTTATCTTACTTTGACATACAAAAATTAGGATTAACTAAAAATCTTTTGAAACTTGGGCGGAAAATGGCATTAGTAAAATTTGTATAATTAGTTAAAACCCGAACGTAAAACGAATTTCAATTCATGTCAATATATTATCTGACAATTACCATATTACTAGTCTAATTTTGTATTAGAATTTAACAAGCAGCAATTTCTTCTTGAGAAATAGTTCCCCATCCTGAGTTTATCATTTCGATATATTTTTTCAATTAACATTTATGAAAATCGCATTTATTTTATTGGTAACCAATGAGTTGTGAAGAATTATCACTTATTAACAACAAAGACAAAATTAATTGTCATCCATACACTTGGTGAAACTAGGTTTAATAAAATATAAACTAAACACTTGGTTTCACAAAATTCAGCCTCAAGTCACCTTATAAGGGCATCGTCAGAGGCTGGCCAGCACAGTTAGTAACCATAGACGCGTTTCGCTCTTATTAGAGCTTATCAGAGTTCGAATCTCATTCAAGCTAAAAATTATATGAACTACCACACTGCGGCTCGGTGAGTGCGGACCCTGTACTGTAATTGGGATTCAGTTCCTGTTGTACAGCGTAACATAAATAAATAAATAAATAAATAAATATACGTGGTAAATTTTCATGATTGTATAATAGAAACAATATATCTTGTTTTCTTGTATTGCTAGTTATAAAACGATAAAGTAGCGAATATCAGGATCAGTCCGTATATTTTATAACGTCACAAAAATTATAATTAGAGAAGAAACACTATTCATAATTATTAAAATAATGTTTGTATATTTGTATTATTTGTAAAAGCAATACATAACAAATTTAATTAAATAAAGTTCGTTATTTGTTTTATATGTATAAAACAAGTTTTTAAAATATAATTAATTCATATATAAGACGAAGATGCTATGGCGAAAACTTAACATATATTGTGGTCTAAAGAACATACCTCCATTTAGATGAAAGTAAATGAATTTAATTAAAATTATAGCGAACATGAACAATACAGCAGCGTTTAAAGTAGTTGGCGCTGTTAGAACTGTTATAAACAGTGCAATTCTAAAGTAAAGTTATAACTAAGACCAACAGTTTCATACGTAGCAAGACACATCAAAATAGAAAATAAAATTTACATAAAATTAATTAAATTAAACCGCAGTTATTCAACTAGCAACTTATAAACAACATTTTCAAACTATTTCAATATCAGAAATTCAAATTTAAAACAATTTTGATTCTAATTAATTCTATGATTAGTATAGAATTATTACTCACTTTGAAATTTGAATTAAGAAATATAAATAAAATAAATAAATATATCATCACGCCTTTTACCCCTTACTGGGTGTGGCACTCTGCCTAAGCAGATCTCGGTAAGTGATATATTTTGTTGCGTGAAGTGCGGTTACCAGCCGTCAAATCACGGCCCTCAAAGATATTAGTGGAGAGGGAGCCACAGGGATAGATTTTTAAATTGGTGAAAATTGTTTGTCGGCTGTGGGGATCGAACCAGGGTTCTCAAGATTAAGTTTACACAAATTAATAAGGGGGAAAGAATGGTTTATTTTAGAGTTTAATTATTTGTCTTTTATTTTAAATTTGAATTCACAAAATATTTTAAAAATAATTAAGACTTAATGAATACCAAATTAAAACTTTGTAAATCTGTATATTATTTTTAATTTAGATAAAGTTTCCTAAAAAAAATATAAATAATGATGGACCCCATTAACTTTGATCTTGTGTCATGTGAGATGTGTGAGTGTTTAAAAAAAATATAATAGGATCTAATTTACCACGAACGTAAGATTGTTTATTGACTTGACTCAATGGAATTGAGCCGCTCTGATGATTTGAGAACTCTGATTCAATCCCCACAGCCGACAAACAATTTTCACAAATTTAATTCTACACCTGTAGCTCCTCCTCCACTAACATCTTTGGGGGACGTGATTTAACGTCTGGTAACCGCATATCACGCGAAAAAATATATCACTTAACGAAATCTGCCACGGTAGAGTGCCACTCCCAGTAATAAGTATAAGGCGTGATGATGTATTTATTTATTATAACTACACTTGTGGCTCTCCCTCATTTTGAATTGACGGCTGGCAACCACATATTACGCAAGGAAATTTATTACTTACCGAGATCTGCTACGGCAGAGTGCCACACCCAGTAATAAGTAAAAGGCGTGATGATATATTTATTTATTAAAACTACACCTGTGGCTCTCTCTCATTTTTAATTGACGGCTGGCAACCGCATATCACGCAAGGAAATTTATCACTTATCGAAATCTGCTACGGCAGAGTGCCACATCCAGTAATAAGTAAAAGGCGTGATGATATATTTATTTATTAAAACTACTCCTGTGGCTCTCTCTCATTTTTAATTGACGGCTGGCAACCACATATTACGCAAGGAAATTTATTACTTACCGAGATCTGCTACGGCAGAGTGCCACATCCAGTAATAAGTAAAAGGCGTGGTGATATATTTATTTATTAAAACTACAACTCTGGCTCTTTCTTATTTTGAATTGACGGCTGGTAACCGCATATCACGCAAGGAAATTTCTTATTTACCGAGATCTGTGTGGCGAAGTGCCACACCCAGTAATGGATAAAAGACGTGATGATATATTTATTTATTTTATTTTAATTCATACTTAAAGCTTGTAAAATTTATTTACTTGTATAGACCATAAATTTTCAAACAAAAAGCTAATAAAATTTAGGTATATTACAATAATATTAGTAACATTTAAACTCCAAACAATTAACTTACAAATAAATTGTTCATTTTACAAAAAATCATATGAAATGTTTATTGATTCTGCCAGAAAAAAAATAAATTTGAAAATAAATGACATTGGAGTCTGTTTACGTAAACAATAAAAGCAAACACAAAGTTTCACGAACAGATGAGAATCAAATGATGAAAGAGCGGGGTGAGATGTAGGCTGCTGACATTGCGAATACTACGTCTGTTAATTATTTTGTTGGTTATGTGGAATATTCCTTTTCCATCAAATTGATATCGTCATCGTCTGGTCTGGTGTTTAAATTTACGCAGAGTTAACAAACATGAATAAAAATAACTTATTTATGTAAATATTTATTCCTTTCTGTTCATTTACATCATATGTTTTGAATTTATTATTTTTCTGGTTTAAAATACATTTGTAATTTTAATGTTTTGAATTTTTAATAAACTTTCAATAAAATTAAGTAAATAAATGAAAGACATTAAACTGCTGTAATATATTTATTATGAGTAATGGATAAATAATTATGGTGTAACTTGTTATAATATCTTTATATCTGTCATTCCTGTCCCATTAAAAATTAAGAAACAAACTTAATACAGTGCAATAAAAAGTACTTTGTTAGGACTAAAACATCAATAATAAAGATAATATAATAAGTTACATCACAGCTTTATTCATTAAACATAACAAATAATTTATCAAGCTATTGTTTCAATTATGACCCAAAATGGTAGTGAAGGAAAAACTTTTGTCGACTGTGGATATTAAATTTATGATCTTATTTCCACTGTTCGATATGTTGTTTTTAAATCAAATTTTTACCTAAAAACTTTATTTCATTTATATTGTGTTTTAAGCCGAAAATGTATAAACTCCAATCCACAAACTCATCCGGCTCAACGCCCAGTCCGCGAGAGAAAAAGCTAAATTTTATATTAATTTATAATATTTTTGGTAGTGCTCTCTTTGTTCATAGATATAACCCTTAATTTATCATTGTAAAACGAAATTAAACGATAAAAAACATGATTAATATCGAACCCTGACTATTTCAAATAATCGGAGGTGTAAGAAAAAAGTTAATTGATCTGTTTTATCATACAATAGTAGTAGTAGGTCTTGAAATTGATTTAAAAAATAAATTGTTTAATAACACTATCTCATAATTTCATACTTCACATCGCAGATCTACTTTTCCTGAAATTACATAATCATAGAAATTTCATGTACGATTAAGTAATAAACCAGAGATGGAAGTATTAATATCTTAAACTCGTGGATTAGCTAACATAATTGTTTTACGAAACTGTCAAACAAAGTTGACATTTACGTGCACAATACTGCCCGCGAAATTCAACATTTTTGTAAAAAGCCCGACAATAATTCATTATTGGGCTGTTAGCTAATTTGGCGGGCTGTTTTAAGGTTTTAACCAAACAAATACACAATTAGAAGATACCGCCAAAAAACAAACAAATTGCTACTTTTTCCGAAAACGTCTCCTTATATATATATACCTACCTAATAACATACCGTCAGTACGGTGGTGTGGATAGCGATATGGAATTCGAATCCGGGGTTCCCGAGTTCGAATCTTACTCAAGGTAAAAATTATATAAACTACTACACTACGGCTCGGTGAGTGCGGATCCTGTACTGTAATTGGGATTAAGATCCTGTTGTATAGCGTAACATAAATAAATAAATAAATAAATAAATAACTATAATTTCTAAGTTAAGTTTGTAATAAATTTAACATTTTCTAATGAACATTATGGAGTTGCGAGTAACTTCTCTGCCTTGGCCATCGAACTTTTTCTTTAACGCACACAAACTATAATTTCGCGATCTAGATACACAAATAACTATTAAAGAAATTTATAAAAAGATATAGGTCGTACTTAATCAGTAAAAAATATTAGTTGAAAGTTGGCGAGTTAAAAAGTTTATATAACCCATCTTTGAACAATGTTATAATTTGCACAATAACTTTCGTCTAGATCTAGATTTTGCAGTCTAGACTCGACGGTACATAAATATACCTCGTAACTTTATATTATCATATCTATTGAGAACACAAACTATGTACAATATATTCCTTACACACATATATTAATTATAAACTATATACTTCAGAGCAACGGTTCATAAACCGTCCTACACGTACCACAACTAATAGCTCGATATATTCAAAAGATAAAATAGCACAAGAGAGAACTCTGAATATTCCTCAAAATTAATTTACTATAATTTATTTCCTAAACAGGACGAATAATTATAAGGCAGCGATCGCAGTGAGTACTTTATATTCGATCAATTGACGTCGATTAACAACAATCAATCAATATTTTACTGATTATGTTACAATTAATTAATAGTTATTTACATTGCAAGACCGTTATACAGAAATTTACAGGCGAGCATAGAGAGGTAACGGGCGAGCGCCAGTGAGCCTGTTATCTGTGTGAGCCAGTAAATTTCAGTTAACGGTCGAGCATTGTACAATGTTTTATGTGCATTTGAATCGCAATATATGTATATTTAATCAAATTAATTGCAATAGTATAACGCAATAACTAAAATGTTCAATCAAGGTAGACTTTGAAAATCTGACAGATTTTGTTTAATCAAAAAATATTTAAGTGTCAAACGTTTAAAATTAGATATGTGTCATGATAACCAATGTCAACAGCCCGTTATAAATTTTACACGGGCTAGCACTAGTCTCGTAACCACTAGAGACAGAGTTAAGTAAACAGTTCATTACGATTCAAATGTACGTAAAATAATAAAGTCGTTTGATGAAAATTATGTAAATGTACTCGTATTGCCAACTTACAACAGTCAAGTCACTGGTTTGTTGTGTTAATTGAAGAACATATACTTTTTGTTGCATTGGTATGCTGAAAATAGTCACCTTTTCAGAAATATTTAAACATATGATTAATGTGTATACCTATAAATTGTTCATTTGAAATTAGAAGTAACTCGCATTTTATAGTTATTTGTGTATTAACAGCGTAAAGTGATTCTTTGTTACTCGCACGGTAATTGCAGCGTGAACGTAAGAATTTCAGAAGCAAACATTTCTTCTATAGAAGCAGTACTCCATCGAAATTTTGCCATATCGATAGATTTTTTACAATTGACCGTTATGAAAATTGAATTTATTTTATTGGTAAACAAGATTTGAGTACAGTCAAAACTTATCACTTAATTTTATTAGTGGTAAACTATCAAACTAACTTTCATGTCATTGGTTAATTTTCAGATAAATTTGTGATTCTATTGGTTCACACATATACGTTGTAAATTATCTTGATTTAAGATGTATTTGGTAAATATTCAGCATAAGCTATTCAATATAATATTAATGTTTTGAATTTTAAAAAATATAAGATATGGCTAATTTAAATACAATACTACGTAGCACAATTGTACATACAAAACATATAAATGAATAAATAATAAATACAAATATTTCAAAATTATCCTTAATTATTACTCAATAATAGTATTGAATAATTATTAATGTAAACGCCAGACTTAAGTTTAATAGATGACGAAGGGATTTGAGTAAATAGAGTTGGAAAGATGTAACTTAAAATCCCTGTAAGTATAGTAGTATTGGCTGGTAGCACAAGCTCTGTTTTTGAGTATTCTAAGAGCACGATTTTAACATGTTAGAGATAGCTAAAACACCCAAAAACACTGCCCTTAAACACAGCCAAAAACATAGCTTGTGCTACCAACCATTGTTTTTATGGTATTTAATTATATTCCTAAAATAGCATACGTGATAATGAGTCCGAATTGATAATTTGGCATAAAGATACCTTGGTGATTTATTTTGAATTATACGGTGTGCTGAACATGCAGTATGCAGTATACAGGTTTTTTTTAATAATTAATCAGCTTAATTTATTTAAGTATGATGTGATATGCTCTCGTCTTTTCCAACTAAAAATGAATCAGGCAACAGTTTTGTACTTTTTGTATTCTATTTGCATCTTTCGATGTGATGTGTGACCAAGTAATTAAATATTGAGAATAGAAGACTGCTGGATAAAATTGTCACTCAGTTTTCAAGTTCATAGTAATATTTCAGAGTTAGAATTAGTAGTTATAGTACCTGTCAAACCGAATCAATACAGTTACTGTTACTATTTGGATGGCCCAACAATAGCTGCAAATCGCAAAATTTAATTTTTTACCAGCGAACAAAATTGATTATAAATTATAAGAGTAACTGTTAAATATTAGCTATATGTTTAAAAGTGTTAGGGATATTACAATTTTTTGTCAGTTGTCCAGCTTTGACGACTATAAGATCTGGTCATTTTAAAATAGAAATTATAACAAATATAATCATTGCAACTGACGCATACAGTTTTTTATAAATATTTTTATAATTTGCTTACCTAAAGATGATTTTTTCAAGGATTTCTCCATAAACACAAACACTAAACACTCACATAGAAAGCAGTTTCACTACTAAATTATATTATATTTGAAAGCCTGTTGAAGCAGATATTTTTGTATCGTACCTAGTGAGTGTTTAATTAACATTGTTCAAACTTGTTCTACGCTACGATAGCTGTTGTGTTTAATAGTTTACTGGTAAAATAATAATTTTGCTGTCTACATTTATGTTACATAGAAAATAGTATATATAATATGTAAATGTTACGGCAAAATTTTAGATATAAAAAATGTTTAGAATTAAAAATTATTTTTTAAAATCAAATATGTTTCATTTATGAAACAGATTCAAATTAAATCTAATATTTGTTTCTACTTATTCACTGTGATTACCGTGATTAATTTTAGGTTCAGCACATTTTAAATTAGAATTATTACAATTTATTTAATGTTTTATAAAGTTGTATATATTAAGATTATACAATGAATCAATCACCTACATTTTCACTAATAGACGGTTTTATAAACGACAAGTTAATTTAGTTACAAAGTAAATAAAATTTATTCATTTAAATGATAGTCGAAAATAAAATAAACAAAATTGATTCGAATTTGTTAATTAAATACATTTACTATAGATTTTTATTAATTCTGTCCTTTGTAAAACCGGGTATTATAGAAAAATTTATTAATTTTGAAAATTGATAAACAAATTAAGGTGGCTCAGTGGTATCGAGTCGGCCTGTGGATCTTGAGAACCCTGGTTCGATCCCCACAGCCGACAAACAATTTTCATAAATTTAAAAAATCTACCCCTGTGGCTCCTCCACCACTAATATCTTTGGAGGCCGTGATTTGACGGCTGGTAACCGCACTTCACGCGAAAAAATATATCACTTACCGAGATCTGCTTAGGCAGAGTGCCACACCCAGTAATGGGTAAAAGGCGTGATGATATATTTATTTATTTATTTATTTAAATTAAACAATTAAATGTAGTTACAATTTCTATACCTCCATTTTAAATTTAGTAAAAAAATATATTCGAACAGAATCGCCAAGCCGGACCATGCACCCTAGACATAAAGACAATACACTACACTCCGCCCAGTTTCTGGCAAGAGCTGGACTGACCTGCTTATACCTTAAATAAAAGACATAGTGCAATGCAAATCAGCCGACGCCACGATACACAAAAAAAGTTTAACGTTCAGAGGACTCCCCAATTTCAAAGTGAAATCAGTGTTGGGTGACTTTTTAAAGTGGGATTCTACCACACTTGGTTGCCTTTTCCAAAATGCAGTTTAGGGCTGGCTTACTACTAGATGAGTTGTTTTCCCAATTGTTGTTGTTTTTTGGTGTTTTTTTACTTCCTTGTACAAAGTAAAGGAAGTATTGTAATCGCGAAAATTTTCGGTTTTGAAATTTCAGCGGAAATATCCATTTTGACCATCCCTGAATCCATTTTGATTAATTTAGTCGTGACGTCTGTACGTACGTACATATCTCGCATAACTCAAAAACGGTAAGCCGTAGAAAATTGAAACTTTATATTTAGGACTTTTATAACATCTAGTTGTGCACCTCCCTTTTTGGTCATTATATAACTTCCGAAAGTGGTACTTTACTTGAAGCCTATAATAGATTTTAATGAAAAACTATATTCAAATATAATCCAAACGTTTTCAAATTTGGTATACAAGACTACTATATCAATAGAAATAACATAATAGGTTTTGGTTAAAATAGACTAACCGGAAGGGATACATTACATGAAGCTGTTAACAGTTTTTCTTGAAATGGTATTATTTTGATTTTAGAAATAAATGCTGCAAATAAAAGTTTTAGAGAATTAAATTCTGCGTCTATCACATTAAAAGTTTTTAAATTAGCCTTTTGTGTGAAATATCTAATATTAAATATTATATATTTCTTGTTTCATGTAATTCAGTTTGCTATGGATTAGAACAAAAAATAAGGGAAAAATAAGAAATGTAATGTCAATGACAAATTACGTCAAATATGTGCAATAAAATACTGTAACTATAGTATAATACGCGTACAAGGAAGTCATGTGATCATCACATCAGATTTTTTATTCACTACATTCACTAGTGACCTGCGAATTGTTTGGCACAATAAAAAGATCGATAAATTAACGTAACAACTTTTGTTCAGATTAACTGAACTCGTAGCGCTTGTAGATTTCGAGATCCCAATGGTGATTTCAAATGCATCTTTGTACAAAAGACAGTCTTTATACAACCTCTCAAGAAACTCTAACGAGGTGAAAATGACAAGAAAGTAAACAATAACTAACAGAACTAACTTTGATAATTCTCTATCGTTTAAATTAATAGATTGCAGTTTTATTTTCCAGTTTTATTCGCGAGTATTTTAAAAAGTATCGTTAAGGTTTATGGCGTAAATATTCATGATTCAAAGATGTATTTTTATAACAACTGGCTAACGATGCTATAAAATGGGGTGCATATTCGAATTTTAAGGCTCGTTGAATCTGAAAAACTTTTGCACATTCATTCTTATTTCAAATGCACCCTCCACTTTCATCCCTAATTGCGTATCTTTTAGGAAACCGCCCACAAACTGCGAGGTGCATTAAAATTTTTATGGTTTCGACGGTAGCAACCTGTGGTTTCCCCCATGCTTTTATCATAAGCTTTCGTAAACCATAATTTGAACGCTAATTATAACACACCCTGCAGAAGGGGTGAGAATTGTTCTTTATTAAGATCTAAGAAGGGGGAGTTTGCATCATACGTTTTAGTTTTTAACTAGACTTTGTCATTTATCACATTATTTATGTGTATTTAAATTCATTCAATAATATTTTCGGTAATATATTCTAACACGAGCGGAATTGGGTGAATAAGTTGATCTTTCTGGATTGCGTCAATTTTAAAACGAAAGGAAGGAATGCAGTCTTGAAATTTTATTAAACATACCGCTATTAAAGTTTAAACTTAATTGAACGCGAAACATTATAATTTAATATGATCATGGAAACAGAATTATTATTTGAATTAAATTTTTATTAATTATAATACTTAATTCACTTATCTAGTTTAAAATTAAATAAAACGCGAACACCGTGTGATGTGAAGATCTACATCTTCACGCTTTGAGTCGATGGACGAGACTGATGGTTTCCACCAAAACACTTGCTGTCCTGGGTACGATACCCACATCTGGAATCCATCCCTCTCGCATCGGGGTGGACACAGATGTCTCAAGTGTTTTGGTTATATGTATATGACACTCTGGCCCTGCAGATAACGCGAATATGAAATCTTGTTGGAATTCTAAGAATATTAACTATAACTGTCTCTTTTTATAATTTAATGCCCTATATTCGAAAACCAAAAGATCTCACACTCAGTCTTAATGGCACATGTGGTCACGAGTGTCAAATTACACGAAACCAATCTCACCTAAACGCAACATAACAACAATGAGATAGCTCATATTGTTACAATATTTTATAAATAGGATCGGATTGATATTATTTCTAAGTACAGTACAGGAAACGAAGTAAAACATAAAAAAAGATGGAATATCGTTCAACGCTTGTGTTTATTACTTAACAAACAAGATGTTATGCATTCAAATCTTGTTGATTTCAACAAAAAATAATAAATATATCATCACGCTTTTTACACATTACTGGGTGAGGCACTCTGTCGTAGCAGATCTCGATAAGTGATATATGTTACGCGTGAAGTGCGATTACAAGCCATCATATCACAGTCCGCAAAGTTATTAGTGGAGGGGAAGCCACAAGGGTAATATAATTTGAAGTAAAGTTTGCAGCTATGGGAATCGAACTTGGGTTCTTAACTCAATGGTACCTGTCAGAAGAGGATTGTTAGAATCATTGCTGGTATATCGCATCTTGAATCTTGCAGGACTCATTTCCAAAATCTTAATATCCTAACACTTACATGTCTATATATACTTGATATTGGAATATATATGTACAAAAATAAAGGAAAATTCATTTCACAAAATAACATTCATGATAAAAATACCAGAAACAAGGGTAAATTGAGAAAACCCTTAGTGAAATATAATTGCACCCGTAACTCTCCTGATGTCATGGGCGTGGATATCTTTAACAGTATTCCTTACGATATTATAATGTGTAAAAATATCTGCAGTTACAAGAAGAAACTAAAAGAATTTCTTGTGAAAAACTGTTTTTATACTATTGACGAATTTTTGTACCGTTCTTAATGTTATTACTTATTTACTTATTTACGACGCTTTTTATATGTACCTACATCTCAAAAATAAATATTATTATTATTATTATTATTATTATTTTTATAATAGGCTGACAAGATGCCACTGAACTATCTACCCCATAGCTTATATTAAAATAAATACGATTGCATCAGTAGTTCGAATTCCACTATGAGCTGTACAGATGTAGACCTCATGTACTGTAATTGGGATTAAGTTACTGTTGTTGAACAGGCCAATAAATTCCTGCTCTACTACAATTGTTTCGGTTATTATTTAACTTTATTGAGACAGATAATGTTGACATAATTAAGAACAAAGAATATAGTTCAATCCATGAATCTCTGCACGTTAACCCTACGCTGTAAACTAAAATATCATACTCACACTTTCAACAAACTAAAATACGTCTGTATGTTCAATAACAATTTTATTTCTTCGTAATCTAGTCATTTATTTCTAGATTGTTTTTATAGTTTTGACTTTTATGATGAGTCGAAATGTGGATTCGAGAACCCGGATTTGATTCCAACAGCCGACTAACAATTTTTACCATATTAATATTACTCCTGTCATCTTTAGGGAGGCCTAATTGTTGTAATCTGTATTATTGTTGTAATCAATATATTGTTGTAATCAACATATTTTTACTCAGTGGTATTGAGTCGGCCTGTGTATTTGAGAACCCGGGTTTGATTCCAACAGCCGATAAACAATTTTTACCGTATTAATATTGTTCCTGTCGTCTGTAGGGAGGCCTGATTGTTGTAATCTGTATTATTGTTGTAATCAATATATTATTGTAATCAACATATCTTTGCTCAGTGGTATCTAGTCGGCCTGAGAACCCGGGTTCGAGTCCCACAGCTAACAAATAATTTTCACTACATTAAAACTACTCCTGTGGCTTCCTTTTAAGTAACATCTTTGGGGGTTGTTATTTAACGACTGGTAACTGCACTTCAAGCGTAAAAAAAAGGTTCCCATTTAAAATAAGAAAGTTGCATCCTATATTTTGATAATCATTGGTCTAAACAAAATGGTTTCGCTCATTAAAGTAAATAGCAATTGTTTGATAATTTAACCGACTTCGTAGCTCTTATACTTCTCGAGATAACAATAGTGCGCCACTAAATTGGAACACTCTGTATACTCAATACGTTTATAATTAAATTATATTTTCCTGAATTTCGTTGGTTTAGATCTCGGAAGCCTTTAATATTTTTTTAAATAACCTTTTATACAAATGTGAAAATGAGTTATAGTTTATTGCAAAATAAAGTCTTATTCATACATGATTATCATCAGATCGTTTATCTTTATGTAGTCATTGTTAAGCCCAATTTAAATTTAAGTTATTACATAGGGATTTTATAGTGTATTAGGGTTTTTTTGTGCGCTGCAATTGGCGTCCTGCGAGACGTGGCGGTTGCGTCAGATTTCGGGTTAATGTGATTCACAGTTGTTTTTTAAAAGTATTGTTGTTGATATATAGTATGTGATTTTATATAAAGAATAAAAAGAATATAAAGCACTGCTATAATGTTTTGATCTATCTTAAATAAAGAAGATAACGAAGAATATAACCAGTAAATATACAGTCCACAAAGTTGATATTGAAGAAACAGTCATTATTTAAAATTCCCAACTGCTTAGAAATCACGTATCCAATGTACAATATAACAGTGTTCGAATATTGTTGCCATGCATTGTACTAACAGTTAAGTCTTCAGTTGATCTATTCTATTCGATAGATCTTCCACGACCCATCCTCATTTGGACCTCAAACGACCCTCATCTGCCTCAACATGACCCTCAGCTTCCTGCGCACTCCTCCAGCTCCAAGCGCACACCCGGTGTTAGTTCACGACGTTCTCGTCCGACGCTACAGCGCTGTCATCGCCCGTGGCTGGGCGCCTGCCAGTGTCCTGCGTGATTCCGCACTGTGCGCACCAAGTTCCTCCCCGGACGCTTTCCGATTCGCTCGAGTCCGCTTCCGCACATACGATCTCGGCATGTGCATTCGAACCTGCAGTTTCACGCACTTGTGTTAGTGCAAAGTTAAGGTTAAGTACATTGTTGTGTGAGTGACAAGTGATGAGGAAAACTTGGTGTTGTGAGTGATAAGTAGCCAGGATTATTAGTCAATGTGTGTCGATATATACGAGGGATTTTTGTAATTAGGATACGTAACCGATGCATAGTTTTACCACAGGTTTGTAAACTTCATACGACATCAGAACCGACATCATATCAAAATAAAAAGTCATCGCTATTTTTTCGTTTGTTTTACAACATCAATTATAAAATATGAATTAAGAATAACACATTTCAAAAATACTATTATTTATAGGTGTTACTTTGTTATGATAAAATGGTTAAATGCTCGTTTCATAATCGAGCTTTAATAAATATAGTTGCACCCGAGTTACTCTAAAAACCCTGTAACTTAAGTAACTTTTACACTTTAATGACCAGTAGAA
The DNA here is from genome assembly GCA_947425015.1 of Pterostichus niger. Classification (NCBI taxonomy): domain Eukaryota; kingdom Metazoa; phylum Arthropoda; class Insecta; order Coleoptera; family Carabidae; genus Pterostichus; species Pterostichus niger. The sequence continues at coordinate 7,112,010 of OX380339.1, forward strand.
TCGCTGAAAGTTGAATTTTAAACTTAGTTTAAACAAATAAAAGCAAATCGAATATGTCAATGATTCCATGTTACAAGTAACTTCGCTGCGCTTTTATTTATTTAAACCAAGTTCAACTTGAAGTTGTACAACGGAACATAAATAGAAAGAACTGTAAAAAATACTGACAAATATTTACTGGATGCATCGTCCATCAAAATAAAATCAAGTAGCGACAACTTTTCGGGTGTGACCAAACAATGTATGTATCTGTGTAAAGGTTATTGAATCTGATACATACTGGTGCTTAGTTGGAAATACAATAACATCAATCCGAAACCAATTTGAGTTTATGCTGGACTATCAATTTAATTATTATTATTAATGTATCGAATATATTATTACAAACTGAATTAGATATTAAAATGTTTAAACATTGTATTAAATTTAGCAGAGATTTCGATTAAGCCTTTAAATATTTTGGATAAATATGAATCTAAATTCGTTTTATGAATTTGGGGTTTTTTTTTAATGGGTAAATGTAGTTTTAATGAAGGTAATATTTTTTAGAAACGATGCAGTAACGAATAATATACCTCATCTTTCATAATTAATAACTGTTCTTAAAGAGAATTTAATTTAATATCTTCATTTTTTGTTTGTATAATGTCTGCCTCCAGTTTTTCTTCAATCTTTATACTCTAGAGAATGTAATTATGTTGGTATCAAAGTCGAAATACTACTTCTTCCATCTCAAATGTAATTGTATATGATTCGCAGTTGTTCTTTGACTTTATTTAACGGTTATGTAAATAATAATAACTTTAAACTGATATAAAATTAAATGTAACAAAGAATATCTGCTCAACTACTTTAGAATTTGGTGTATTAATTCTTCAAAATTGTTAACAATATTTTATGATAAATAATACATGTGTGTAGGTATACAAAATGAAATAGATAATCTGTGGTAGTATTAAGTTGAAATTAGCATATTATATGGTTAAATTTTGGGTGCTGTCTGCTAAAATTATAGCCTCTAGTGCCATATTAAATTCAAGAATACATGCATAACATACACAGCTAAATTTGTTGTAATAACTTTCAGGATATTTTATAAAATCTTTGTTCAAGTTATGGCAAATATTTTAATTTCGCATCTTTGTTAGAAAAACCAGAATTCTCTTTCTTTTGTGCGACGGAAATATCTCGTAGAAAATTCTTCTCTTTTGACAAAGATATTTTAACTGCCAACAAAGTTGTCCGAAATTTTTATTTCCGTTTATTTACCGTTGAGTCTATACTTTTTTTGATGTTCGGAAGCGAGCCAACAGCCGTGGCCTTACATTTTTTATCAGAATCGAACTTTTATTTCATATATTGATTCTAACATCAATAGCACTTGAAGCCTACACAAGTTTTTACTGAAGGCAGTGAGAAAGCGTGAAAATCAAACAAAAATAAAAATATTGTTTGCTTATCTATAACACTAGAAACAAGAACGTGTACAACTGAAGTTTACGTTCTATGAGGACGTTTCACAAAATATTTTGATCCGATTGTGGGTATCGGCCCAATCAGATAAAACAATGCATCCAATTCAGTTTACTTTTCTATCAAGATTTCGGAATTTGGTAAAATGGTTCTGAATTAGACATTTGTTTTTATGAAAATACGTAGTATCCAATTTAAACTTAAACTCCAAAATTTTATTATATGCTGATGATTTAAAAATATTTCATTCTGTAACTAGTGTCGGTGACTGTGAGGCTATACAGGAAGATATTGATAGGTTTTGTGATTTTTGTATCAAACATAAATTAATTCTAAATTATTCTAAGTGTTCACAAATTACATTTACAAGAAATAGAAGTCCTATCCAATGTAATTATAAAATTAATAACAATATCATTCAATCAGTTTCGCATATAAAGGATCTTGGTGTTACATTGGATAGCAAGCTTCTATTTCATATACATATAGATAATGTAATAAAAAAATCTTACCGTACGCTCGGTTTTGTTTTACGTACATCTAAAAACTTTAGTAGTCCATGTACTTTATTTAAATTATATTTTTGTCTTGTACGCAGTCAACTTGAATTTGCATCTGTTTGTTGGTCGCCACAATATTTTATTTACAATGAAAGAATTGAAAAAATTCAACACAAATTCTTACGTTCTATGCGTTATAAATTTCCACAAAGAACTTTAAATTTAATATCTCTTGAAAACAGAAGAAAAGTATCCGACCTGTCATTTTTATACAAAATTATTAACAATATATTTAATTGTAATAATTTGTTAGATGTTATGCAATTTAGAATTCCCAATTATTGTATGAGAACTAATGAACTTTTTAAAATTGTTGGATGTAAAACAAATTCTGCATCACATTCTCCACTTAATCGAATAACTTCTATGTATAATACTTTGTGTAATTCTAATTGCACCATAGATATATTTTCTGATTCCATAAATGTATTTACAAACAACGTGAAAACAATTTTTTTTGCAATGTTTAAATTTTGTTTGATTAATCTTATTTTTTATTATGTATTCTATATTTTAAGTTAATCTGTTTTTGTATCTTTGTGCTGCTCTGTTATTGGGACTTTGTCCTGTTGGGCAGCTGAATTTTCAAATAAATAAATAAATAAATTAATTAATTAAGACTCTTTCATTAATATTTATCATGTTAAAACATCCGTAGTAAAAACATTTAAAGCATAAACAATTAAAAAGAGAGAAGCTCTCATCGAAATAACTATTACTATTACTATGATATTAGATTCAAATTTCAAAAAATGAAGTCAGCCTAGTCGTTTTAAACTGAAGACTGAAGACACTAACATTACAATTATTAGCAGTTCAATTATCAAAAAAGTATTAGCTAATCCTGAATTTTAAATTAGCTAAGCTAAGACTAGTCCTATTTGTAAAAGTTATTCTAAATCACTTTCCGAAAACCAAATAGTACCAATATTATATTCGAGTTTATTTAAACGTATTTGAGAACATGGTTTAGCTTCATTTGGCTAATACAAAATTTAGGATTAGCTAAACCTCTTTATATCTCTGTTTAGTCTGGCTAATTATTCAGAATATTGCAAAAGTCTCATAACATTAAAGATTAAATACATTAGAAAATAATACATTCGATATGACTGTTAGTTAAAAAAAAATTTAAATGCCCTCAGTTATGGGTAAAAGCGTGATAATATACTTATTTATTTATTTATGTTACGCTGTACAACAGGAACTTAATCCCAATTACAGTACAGGGTCCGCCCTCACCGAGCCGCAGTGTGGTAGTTTATATAATTTTTAGCTTGAATGAGATTCGAACACGGGATCTACGGATTCGAATTCCATATCGCTATCCACACCACCGTACTGACGGACGGTATATATATATATATATATATATATATATATATATATATATATATATATATATATTTATTTATTTATTTATTTATTTTTTATTTATTTATTTTACAGATATCACAACAATTTACTAAATCGATTTGATATTTGTCAAATGATATTTTTTACATGATTATTTCGTTGATGTTAATTATAAAACATATAATTAATAAATAATAAATTTAATTGGTTTCCTATTGCACAATACAAAACATAAGTAAAGATGCGTAAATAAATTACTGGTTTGATCTGTTTATTTAAACACAGTTAGCCGACGCGACGGTTTGGTCAAGATTTGTGGACATATTCAAGTTCATGAATTTGTTTTAGTTGTCAAAATGATTATAGATCTAAAAATGGCCATAAACCTTGGTTGAACCATCATCTGACTATATTCAAATAAACATAGTAAACCAGTAGGCCATTTAATCATCCTTAATATACCGTCTTGACTTATTTCATTAAAAAAGAAGGTAAAATACATATCTTATATTAACATTCTAAAACTGTTCACATGATATTGAAACTATAGTTTCAAATCGATTCATCATTAAACTAGATTGGATTTAATCAATCCTAATCTTTATTACTTTGTGTACATGCAATTTTTAATGTTAAAATTGGATTCAATCTGAATTGAATTCCATTATGTGAACATAGTATTTATTTTTAATATTTTAGAATATAGTTATAAATTAGAAGTGATAAATAAAGCCCGGATATTTAGGCACTTAAAAACACCCAAATAAGCAGGCATATATGCCGTTAATTACTCTAAAATATGCGGGATTTTAGGCAACCTATATGTAAATAATTTGTTTAAAAAAAAACGAATCCTTTTTCTAATATTGGTATTCGTATCTACTCTTCATTAGAAAAAAATCATCATTTTAAACAAAAATTAACGCAATCTGAAAAATATTGATAAAATAATAATGTAGGGTTCTCATTTTATTAACTATTATACAAATTCAAATTATGTAGTATACTTTGATTCACATAATATTACGAGCTATTGCTCTATGAAATTTTCGGAAAGGGACTGTCTTCGGTCTGTCAGAACTTGCCTGTAAGCTGAACACTTCGTTAGCCATCACAAAATGTGTGACGGGCATTCTTATATTTAGCCATATCGTCTAAAGTTACCTCAGCTCCATTGATAATGGCAAAGGCACAATTGGATTGCCACGTATAATTTTGACTAAAACACGTTTTTTTCTTTCGGCATTTTAAATTCAGACACAAAAACTTGATTTAAGTAAGTACTTTAAATATTATAGGTTAGGTTGAAACACTATGTCGAGTGCTGAATTAGTCAACAAAAGTTAAAATAGGCAACAAAAATAGGCAAAATAGGCTGTATAAGGTAAAATAGGCACAATAACCAAAATATAGAATATATATACACGTAAACATATTACCTATGTATAGAAAAACTAAATTGCCTGAAGTATATTAAAATATGATTCTAGGCAATTGCCTAAAAATCCGGGCTTTAGTGATAAATGAAGGATCTTTAAATATATATAGATTAAGGATTTAAATTATATATTTATGCCACTGTATAATTTAATTTTTCGTTGGTTTGAAATAATTATGAGGTGAATATCCTAATAATTTCGATTATATAACCTAGTGTTATAAAATATTCAATTTATTGCTTTTAATTTAAATTTTCATATAATATTTACGATATTCACAGATGGCACTGTATGCTTTATTACATTATATCATTATAGTACAATATTAAACTAAAATTAACCCGCATACAGATCCGTAATAAATGAAAATTAATTGAACAGAATAATTGAAGTAGCACCTGCATTTAGATTAATAAGTTTAACTACCTTCCAGTGTAATACCGGGAGTAGATAATTTTAGTTTTATTGTTGTGTTCAGCACAAGTTTGATAACTTGTATTAGTTACGTGACGTTACTGAGTTTACGTTACAGTGTAAACCAGGTATTTGTACCTGAGGAGGAATGCTTCGTACTGTCTATATATTGTTTGTTGAGGAACCCGGGTTAAACAACAAATATTACAAGACATGTTGACGTGCAGTCTAAGTTTCATTCGCATTGTTTCTGAAATGTCCGACACACATCACTATGATTGGTCAAATATTCGAACACTTTGTTGGATCGTTCGTCGATAATATATTTCTTGAACAAACCTAAGTTTTTATTTTGTAGTTATTGGCAACATGACAGCTAACAACGAATGAAATGTTAAAAATGACCAAGATGATTGAATGCTATATTTTGTTATAAATATTGTTCCTAAATTTATACGTCTACTTTTCTGTACAATTTTGCTAGAACTAATTCTCACCAAAATTGTCCGTTGAATTCAATGTGCAGGAATTTTAACATTTATTGTTCGCAATTGGATTTGGCTGATAATTTTTGTTCTTTTAAAAGGAGAGTAACGGAATTGTTAACGGTGTTGTCAACGTGCTTTTTATTTTGTTATCTCTTTAAATATTTACTATCTTCTATCATACTCGTTTATTAAATTTGTTTAGTTTTTTTTAAGAAATTTCTCTACAAATATAAAATATAAATAAATAAATATATCATCACGCCTTTTACCCATTACTGGATGTGGCACTCTGCCTAAGCAGATCTCGGTAAGTGATATATTTTGTCGCGTGAAATGCGGTTACCTCAAAGATATTAGTGGAGAGGGAGCCACAGGGGTAAATTTAAATTGGTGAAAATTGTTTGTCGGCTGTGGGGATATAAGTTGTTAATATTAATAGGTACCTGCTTGTAACATTTTTTGTAATTATTTTTATTTGTTCATTATATTCCTTATTATTTATCTGTTTTGTGCTCTTATTCTGTAATTTTGTAATATTATTCCGTTATTGGAAATCTTGTTTTCCTGTTGAATAATAAATAAATACATATGTTGGTATTTTGTCTTTGGAATGCGACGTAGGTAACAAAAATTGTAAGTTACCTATGATGAAATTATGACTTTTCTAAAAAATGTTGTAGTGGTTTTAAAATTGAAATAAATATCAATGTGGTTGACAATGAATTAGAAAACAAAAAATAAATATATTGGTATTATTTCTCAGGAAGATATACAGAGTGGTTAATTTTGCATTGTCCAGTTTATATATACCAAAATATTAAAGATATAAGACTTGTGTAACAGAACCGAACCTATAAAATAATACAAACATTTTATTCTATAGCCTACAAATTTCCTGAAAACAATATTTAACTTTGGTTTTTAACTGTATACAGAACTCGGTTCTAAATTAATTTCTCTTTACAAAAATGTATAACCAGGGCCAGGGATTTATCTGTTAGGCAAGAAAGGTAGCTTCCTAGAGCAGCAAAAAATACTAATTAGTTTGAATAAACTTGGAAAATAAAACAATAAATAAAGAAACGAAAAAGTTAATACATATTTCCTTAAAGATTTAGATGCCTCGTACATTCATGAATGAATTCATTTAATAGTGCATTTAGAGAACACTGCAAATTTACAAGTATTCGTGAGAAACAGGATTAAAAGCCAGTTGTTCGAATGAAAGTTACAGTTACTATTAGTAACTAATAGCTGTTCTAATCTGTTCTACAATTTATATGCAAGTGACCCTAAAATAAATATTTCCCAATTTTAACATTGCGTTGCAAATTTATTTGGGAATTCCTGTTACTGATACGTCTTCTGAAAGATAATTTTAAAAATTGTCGAGGATTTTAGATAGTCCATGAACCAATATCGTGTTCTAGTCTGAACCATTTTGTCTTTGGAATGCGACGTAATACAAATTGTAAATTATGATGAAGTTATGATATTTCTGAAAAAGTTGTCGTGGTTTTAAAATTAAAATAAATATGATTGTGGTTGACAATGAATTAGAAAACAAAAATTAAATATTTGTGAGACATAAAGAAAAGGTCAAAATGAGTTGAAAAGTTTTATACAACATGGACTAAAAAATAATTTTTTTTTGTGATATGGGTGATTTTTATATAAATTTAATCGCTGCAAAATTTGGATTATGTACTGTTTTATTTTACATACAAATGTTTAATAACAAAAAGTGTTTTTTTTAAGTAACAACTTTTATTAAAAATGTGACTCTTGAACAGTAAATAAATGAAAGTTTCTTTAAGGCATTGAAACTGGATAGAAATAATAAAGTATGAAAAATAATTGTTTTCGAAAGGATATTTTGTTATTAAATATAAAAGTAGTTTCGTAAGGTTCAGTTTTTGTTTAGTTTTGTGGTCGTCTTCGTTCTTTAGTAATGCAATTTCTTATACTTTTTAATTAAAGATTTCATGAGGTCTCGGGAAAAGTATCAGGATTATATTATTATACACTTTGCAAATTTTATAAATTCTAAGACTTGGAAGGCTATGTTTACCTTAATTTTTTTTTCTTGAGAACCCTGGTTCGATCCCCACAGTCGACAAACAATTTTCATTAATTTAAATCTAACCCTGTGGCTCCCCCACCACTAATATCTTTGGGGGCCGTGATTTGACGGCTGATAACCGCAATTCACGCGAAAAAATATATCACTTACCGAGATCTGCTTAGGCAGACTGCCATACCCAGTAATGGGTTAAAGGCGTGATGATGTATTTATATATATATATTAATTCTCCTTAAAACAATATTTAAAAGAAGCGAAAATAACCTGCTCTAAAAGTACAAGAAATTTTGAAAATTAATTCCAAACATTTCTTTAATTTTTAATCCTCTTAAAAACCCATTTTTCTTGGAGTAATTCTTTCCAAAATTACATAATTCTCTGCACCATCTTTCTCATTAACTTAATACAGCAATTCACACAATTTTCACCTTTATCGCGGTTCAATTTAGCGAGCAATTTTCTTGGACGTCTTCTCGGTGTTCCCGGTTTTCTCCGTTAGGTGCAAAGTGTGCATACACGTGTGCAAGGTTAATAGCCGCGAGCAATACGACTTAAATGAGGACGTGGAGTGAAGTCACTGTGGATGCGAAACCGCATCAAATCCACTTGTACTCGTGGAGAATCTTCTCGGCAATGCACTTTCTCGGAGAACTGGTGCAGAATTCCGAATCGTTTCTTAAGAGGAGATCATTAAAACTTCAACCTGGAATATGTACTAGATCCAGTGAGCTAAATTGTATGCATATTATTCGACGAGATTGTTTTGTATATTTTTAGGTAAGTTGTTACGAAATTTAATTGTAGAATATGTTTAAAATAAAATATAAATATACGAGGGTCGTTCAATAAGTCTTTAGAAAATCCAAGAGATGGTGCTCGTAGTATCGAAAATGATTTTTTTCCAGTAAGCAGCACTCCTAACTAGTCAACTGTTAGAGTTTTAGTTTTAGCCGTCACGTAGTTTCATTGTTGTTGTCAATTGTAGTAAAAAACTTTTGATTGTTTATAATAATGGATAAAAGTGAGTTTCGAGCGGTGATTAAACATCTGTATTTAAAAGGCTTAACGCCGAAAGAAATTAAAGCTGAGTTGGATGAAGTTCATGGCACATCTGCTCCTGTGTTTGCAACTGTTTACAATTGGGTGAATGAGTTTAAACGTGGCCGTACATCCACAAAAGATGAACATCGTTCCGGACGCCCAGAAGAAGTGTCTACCCCCGAAATGATTGACCAAATCCACGATATGGTTTGAAGTGACCGACGAATCAAAGTGCGCGAAATAGTTGAGGCTACAGGCATATCACAAGGCACAGTCGCTTTAATTTTGCACGAAAAATTAGGTGTGAAAAAAATCTCGGCAAGATGGGTGCCGCGGTTGCTCACAGTGGAGAATAAACGCAATCGTGTGGTGGACTCTGAGGCTGTTTTGGCGCTTTTCCGTCGTAATCCTGAAGATTTTCTGCGTCGATACATAACTGTGGATGAGACTTGGATACATTACTACACTCCAGAGACAAAAGAACAGTCAAAACAGTGGATTTTTAAAGGCGAACGGGCTCCGAAGAAGGCGAAGACGGAGAAATCGGCTAGCAAGGTTATGGCAACGGTCTTTTGGGATGCACGCGGAATCATCTTCATCGACTATTTGGAAAAAGGAAAAACGATAACAGGAGCGTATTATGCGTCGTTATTGGACCGGCTGAGCGAAGAAATAAAAGATAAACGTCCTCATTTGAAACGCAAAAAGGTCCTTTTTCATCAAGACAATGCACGTGTGGCGATGGCCAAAATTATGGAATTAAAGTTCCAATTATTGCAACATCCACCGTATTCACCAGATTTGGCCCCCAGTGACTTTTTCTTATTTCCAAACTTAAAGAAATGGCTTGGCGGACGAAGGTTTACGTCCAATGAGGAGGTCATCGCCCAAACGGAAGCCTATTTTGAGGAGCTTCCGAAATCCTACTTTTTGGACGGCTTAAAAAATTTGGGAAAACGATTAGAGAAGTGTATAAAGCTAAAAGGAGATTATGTAGAAAAATAAAAAAAAATCTACCCAAAAAAAGTGTTTTTTCTACTTTTTTCTAAGGACTTATTGAACGACCCTCGTATCATCAAGCCTTTTACCCATTACTGGGTGTGGCAAATGACAATTAGGGATATATTTCTTTGCGTGAAATGCGGTTACTAGCCGTCAAATCAAAGCCTTCAAAGATGTTACTGGAATGGGTCACAGGAGTAGTTTTATCGTGATAAAAATTGTTGGAATCGAACCAGAGTTCTCAAATCCACAGACCTACTAGTTACCACTGAGCCACTTACCCCATAGAATATGTGTAAGAATAGATAAACATACATTTGTATCCATGACAACTCAATTACAAACCAAATACAGGGTGATCCAAAATGTTTGATCCCGCTGCCTTGTTCTGATTTTTTGTTTTGAAAATTTTCTCTTTTTGACATTCTGAAATTCATTTAACATTATTACAAAAAAAGTTTTAAGTTAAGCTACAAAGTAGCAATCGTAATTAGCCGCTTTTCAAAGTAAGCTACTCTATTGTACACTCTGCGAAAGAACTAATTAGATTTTGTTGATAATAAATAAAGAATAAATCGATAGTTCGAGTTTATCAGTTTATAAGTCGAGATGTATACAAAGATTGGTTTATAAATAATTCTCACTTGTCGATCATCCGTCACATTATCTTTGTTCCAATTTAATTGAAAGGTTTTTTTTTTTCGACTTTCGATAGAAATAGTAACATCATTTGTTATTAATTATTTTGTCAAAAATATTATATCTATTCTAAATTTGTTTATTATAATAGAATCAGAGCCATTTCTAGAACTCCGCACGCCCGTGTGCGGATTGTAATTTTGTACCTCTTTCCGTTTTTACTTCCTTGTACGAAGTACAGGAAGTATTGTTACCGCGAAAATTTTCGGTTCTCAGATTTCAGTGGAAATACGCATTTTGGCCCTCCCTGAGTCCATTTTGGCTAATTTCGTCGTGACGTCTGTACGTACGTATGTATCTCGCATAACTCAAAAACGGTAAGCCGTAGAAAATTGAAATTTTATATTTAGGACTGTTATAACATCTAGTTGTGCACCTCCCTTTTTGGTCATTATATAACTTCCGGAAGTGGTACTTTACTTGAAGCCTATAATAGATTTTCATGAAAAACTATATTCAAATATAATTTAAAACTTTCCAAATTTGGTATATAAGACTACTATATCAATGGAAATAATATAATAGATTTTGGTTAAAATACACTTACCGGAAGTGACACATTACATGAAGCTGCTAACAGTTTTCCTTGAAAAAAATGGTATTATTTTAATTTTAGAAATAAATGCTTCAAATAAAAGTTTTAGAGAATTAAATTCTGCGTCTAGCACATTAAGAATTTTTAAATTAGCCTTTTGCATAAGCGAGATATCTAAATTTAAATAGTCCTCCATCTAACATCTTTGGGGGCCGTGATATGACGGCAGGTAACTGCACTTCATGCGAAGAAATATATCACTTACCGATATCTATTTCTGTGCTACTTATAATAATTGGCAAAAGGCGTGATGATATGTTAATGGCAGGTACATATTCAAATCTATTGAAATAATACAACATTAAACAAATGAAAATCAATAAAAAAAAACAGTAATTAAATATGAAATATATAGGTTTTCATTAAGAGAAAGTAATTTAAATAAATACAAAACAGAAAACAAAACAATTCTTATACAAAATTTGCCAATACATATTTGAATATATATTTATAATTTTAATTTTTTTTATAAATTTAGAACGTAGATCTAGCAAAATTATGTTGAAATGGTGTTATTACCATAAAAATAAAGTGGTAATGAACAATTCATTGCAAATGCATATTTTCAGCGATTTGAAATTATCGCTTTAACATATTCATGAATGTATAAAACTTTAGCGAACTTATTAAAATTCATATAACACTAAAAATAACATTAAACTTGTTACTAGGGATATAAAAATTTAAATTCATCAAATAATTTATACGATCCATCCGCGGAAATAGTTTTCATGAAGGTATTATATTATCCGTAAAATATTACCTCCTTGTCAGAATCCTATTATAACAGCGTGAAATTTTAGGTTATCCTGAACTGTCTACCTCGACTGTCAAATATTTATCCGCAGGTTCGCATTAGGTCAGTAAATTTGCTGGTATGTCCTGCGGGAAAACCTGTTTACAAATAGCTATAGTTGAGAAAGGGAAAGTAAATGGAGCTGCGGCCTAGCACAGATGAAATTTTGTTCACTTTATGGACTGACGTAAAATTACAGTAAACAATACACCGGAAAGTTAACGCTAGCATCTAGTTCTCAGGACCCTTTATGATACTTGTAATTGTTTACATTTTAGATACATACATACGCTCAGTGGTATCGAGTCAGCCTGTGAATTTGAGAACTCGGGTTTGATTTCGACAGCCGACAAACAATTTTCACTACCTTTGTGGCTCTCCCTCCACTGACATCTTTGGGAGGCGTAATTTGACGGTTAAGAACTGCATTTTACGTGAATAAATATATTACTTACCGAGTTCTGCTACAGCGGAATGCTAAACCCAGCAATGGGTAAAAGACGTGTTGATATATTTATTATTTTATTTAGGTCCCAAGGATCGTCAGTTCGAATCCGCCTGTAGACAATGTGTGATTTGTCGTTAAAAATGGAAATACAGTTACATGTATTTTTCTACTTCCGTTAGAAAATAGACGTTTTATTTCACTTATTTAAGTTAGGTAATGAACTGCATTATTTAACTAGTGAAATAATGAGGTTACATATCAACAGATATCTTGGTAGATGAATTCTGATGCGTTATTCTTTTATTTTTTGAATTTATAACTGTCATTAATATGTCAAAATGTCATAATTTCAAAAACGCTCTTTCGTATTTATTAGAACGGAAGTGGAAAAAATATTGTATGTAAACTAGTAAGGAAATAAGGTTATTACCTTACTTATGTATTTACATAACTCGGCTATGCCTCGTTCTGCAAATTCCACATGCGTAAGGTAATAACTTTCATTTCCTTACTAGTTTCATAAATAGCTATTGTCACACTCGAGCGCTAGAAGCTAGTCATTTATACGCCTTAACTAATGTAGCATTCGACTACGAAAACGGCAGTACGGCAGTGTAAAAACTGCGGCTCGCTGTGTCCGGTAGACCCAGACCCGATTTGAGCTGTAGTGCCATCGGAAGAAGAAAAATTGTATTTATTTAAATGTTGATAATTTTATAGTTTATATAAATTAATTCCAGTTTCAAAAAATGTTAACGATAGGAAAAATTTGATATTTTAAATAAAATAAAAATAAATATATCATCACGCCTTTTACCCATCACTGGGTGTGGCACTCCTCCGTAGCAGATCTCGGTAAGTGATATATTTTTTCGCGTGAAGTGCGGTTACCAGCCGTCAAATCACGGCCTCCAAAGATATTTGTGGTGGAGGAGCCACAGGGGTAGATTTTTTTAAATTGGTGAAAAATTGTTTGTCGGCTGTGGGGATCGAACCAGGGTTCTCAAGATCCACAGGCCGACTCGATACCACCGAGCCATCTACCCCATATTTGATATTTTAAATAAGTAAATAGTTGTGGGATGGACTCAAAGGCTTTCTGTCGAATATATTAAATAGTATCGAGTTGGCCTGTGGATATGAAAACCCGGGTTCTATTTCCACAGTCGACAAACTATCTTTACCAAATTAATCTACCCGTGTGGTTCCTTCGTCACTAACATCTTTAAGGGCCGTAATTTGACGGCTGGTAACAGCACTTCTCGCGAAGAAATATATCACTTACCGAAATCTGATGCGGCAGAGTGCCACACCCAGCAATGGGTATAAAAGGCGTGATGATATATTTATTTATTTGTTTAAAATTAGAGCAAACTTGTTTCATAGAAGAAATATGAAAGAACGAGAAACACCATTTTTTACTTCCTTGTACGAAGTAAAGGAAGTATTGTTATCGCGAAAATTTTCGGTTCTCAGATTTCAGTGGAAATACGCATTTTGGCCCTCCCTGAGTCCATTTTGACTAATTTCGTCGTGACGTCTGTACGTACGTATGTACGTATGTACGTACGTATGTATCTCGCATAACTCAAAAACGGTAAGCCGTAGAAAATTGAAATTTTATATTTAGGACTGTTATAACATCTAGTTGTGCACCTCCCTTTTTGGTCATTATATAACTTCCGGAAGTGGTACTTTACTTGAAGCCTATAATAGATTTTCATGAAAAACTATATTCAAATATAATTTAAAACTTTCCAAATTTGGTATATAAGACTACTATATCAATGGAAATAATATAATAGATTTTGGTTAAAATACACTAACCGGAAGTGACACATTACATGAAGCTGCTAACAGATTTCCTTGAAAAAAATGGTATTATTTTAATTTTAGAAATAAATGCTTCAAATAAAAGTTTTAGAGAATTAAATTCTGCGTCTAGCACATTAAGAATTTTTAAATTAGCCTTTTGCATAAGCGAGATATCTAAATTTAAATAGTATATATTTTGTGTTTTTTTTGTAATTAAGTTTGCTATGGATTAGAACAAAAAATAAAAAAATAAAAGATTTTATGTCAAATATGTGCAATTAAAAAAATATCTATAGTTTAATACGCGTACAAGGAAGTCATGTGGTGTCCACATCAGATTTTTTGTTATCAATACACTGAAAAATGTCAGCACTCTTTAATAAAGCTATAGTATTATTAAATTCGGGTCTAAAGCGTGACTGAATATATGGAAGAATGTTCAAATTATTATATTTTACAAATATTTTTACCTGAAACTGACAGGAAATTATACATTTGTCGGACCTTTAAGACACAAGAAAGCTTTGCTTTGCTGCCTAGTCAGGAAAATAACATATTGCCTGCCTAGGCAGGTAATAAAAGAAACATGAGTGTCTAGTTACTTAGCAACATAAAATACTGACTGAATATGTAAGTCAAATATTTCTTTTAATTTAAATTAATTTAAAAATTTATTATTTTTTTATAAGTTTCAGGTAAAATGTTGGTCAGTAATGCGTCGTACAGGATTCATAAGCTGTTTCCGGCCTCGCGTTCGCTCGGCATGAAACTATCTACTCATCCTATAATTGAACACTTTCCTGACTTTTTACGTAAATAACTATTAACTTAAATTAATTTAAAATATTTATTATTTGCTTATAAGTTTCAGGTAAAATGTTATATGTAACACGTCAGTAAAGCGACGTACAGGATTCGTAAGCTGTTTCAAGTCTCGCTTTCGCTCGGCATGAAACTATCTACTGACTTAATACTTAAATAACTATAGAATGAATTATTTTTTCAAAAATCTTAGAAGGCATTGTTAAGACACTAATGCGACGTAGATCGTTGTAGGATTTTGGGTTATTACATTTGGGGGATGGGAATGTTAGTGGTTATTTAGGATGAGCTGGATGTATCAAGAAGCTCGGTCAGAGTACTAAATCATAATTAATTGATTACTATAACTTCAACTAAGTGTACATAATATTTTAAAAAGTTATATAAATATTACAAGTACAGCAAAAGTATAAAGTTTACAATTATTCCAGAATGTTAGCAGTAAAAAGTTAGTTTGTTTCGTGCTGTTTGCAGCACGCTGTTACAAAAATAATGAACTACTTTACAAACTGAAGTCATTATCTATAAATGAAGGTCCGTAAGAATAGTAATTAAAACTAAAGAATAAATCGTAACGGAAATGGCAATTTAACCTGAAATACATTTTACATGCGCAGAATAAAAAAAATAGGTAAAACAATTACCGCAACTCATTTAAAGAGTTTTTGTTTCCGCTTGTAATGGGAAAAGCATTAGCGGTGAAAAAATCCACAAACGTTGTTATTGTGTTTTAAAATTCCATCTCCCAGTCTTTTTATTACTTTTGATTTCATTTTACATACATGAGAATTCAATAGGGATATTTGATTTTGAAATCTGTTCATATTGGATTAATACTACAATTCACGTATTTGAGCAAATTAAAATAAATCAATTTTAATATTTGACTCATATGCGATAAAATATACAAATATTTAAAGTAATATGATTTTTGGTGGAGTTTGTTAGCAAGACAGCTAAAGTAAAAGCGCACACGAAAAACAAAACAAAAAATAAATACATGCCAATATTAATTTATAGTATTTAATTGTATTATATAATTTTATCTACTCTTATTAAATAATGTATTCATTACTTATGACATTTATGATCAGTAATACTAATCATTATTGACAGTGTTAAGTAATAATTCATTACTCAACACTTCACGACCAATCACACGTCTGAATTTTCATTACTTAACACTTTAATAGCCAATCAAAAAATAACGATAATTGCAGCGCGTTAAGTATGCTATGAAACAGAGAAGCGCGCTATTGTTAATTATCTGACAAAATTAGTTTAAAACGTTTTTGTTTACAATAATACTGTAATTTGTGTGATTATACATGTGAGTTATGGATTCTGAAAGCGAACAAAGTGAAATTTGTACTCCACCAGATATTGTAGAAGTCGCACACGTACGTTTCTTAAATTTACTGCCCGAAAAATCAAAAAAAAAGTATGAACAAGTTTATAAAGTTTTTATGGATTGGCGAATACGCAAAAATGTAAATTCCTTTTCGAAAAATGTTCTTATAGTATATTTTGGCGAACTTTCTGATAAATATAAATCATCGTCATTATGGGCTACTTATTCCATGTTAAGTAGTGTTAATATTTATTAAATAAAAATAAAAACAAAAAATTTAAGCAATCTGACTTATTCTTAATGTAACATAAAAAAATAATTGTAAAATCTTATTACATAATAACATATAGTCGTAGATAAAGTATAGTATTCTATTCGCAAGTAATAGCTATTACTCACTCAAATGATTTACAACACTCACCTTCGGCTCGTGTTGCAAACTTCATTCTCTTGAGTAATAGCTTATATTACTTACTCATTGAATAATATACTATTATATTATTATTACTATTATATTTTTATGAAGTAGGAGGCTCAGTGGTATCTAGTCGGCCTGTGCATCTTTAGAACCCTGGTTCGATTCCCACAGCCGATAAACAATTTTCAGATAATTAAATCTACCCTTGTGCTCCTCCTCCACTAATATTTTTGGCGGCTGTGATTCAATATTTGATTCATACACGATAAAATATACAAATATTTAAAGTAATGCGACTTTTGGTGGAGTTTCTTGTGACATTAAATATTTGAAGATACAGTAAGTTTGCAGCTGTCACCTATTTATTTTTTTAAACAAGATATATCCCTATATATTTTGTAACTATATCATTATCTGTTAATGATAGATACGTAAGGTAATGACAACTTGTATTATTCATGATGAATTTTTGGATTAACATAATTTTTGTATTCTGTGATCAGAATAATTTACCCTGGCGATTATATGTAATTTTCATGTAATTTACTAACTTATTTACGTAGCTATTATTTCAAAAATAATATAATGATATTTCACCAACAGCTGTATAAAAATTGTGGTTATAAAATAATATTTTTATACTGGCAACTCTTTACGAAAACAAAATGAATAAAAATAAAAATGATAGAATAAATGGTTTGGATTACAGAATATCAAAATGGTGGTAATCTATTGAAAAATCATGGAAAAAATAATAGATGTTTTTAAATTATCGACCAGGAACAGACAATGATCGAATAAAAACATATTATACGTATCAAGTAGGTGATTCACAAGTAACACTACCCAACTGTCACTCACCGATTTAAATAAAACTTGGCACACTAATAGAACTCTAAAAGATATTGAATCACTGTCTTTTTTTCTTCTGGAAGTTGCTTTTTTAGGGGTACAAATCGCTCCTGAAAGGTGGTTAAAGCAAGAATCGCCATAAATGAAATTAAATAATACCGAAATATTACACGTTCAACATTTGTTACACAGGGATTTTTGAGATCGCCAAAATCTATTTTTGGGGACATTTTGATCATATGCACTTTTTTTAAGAAGTTAAAAGGGGATGGGGGAATGAAATTACGATATTCAACTGAAATAGAGTTTTAGGTTCAAAACTAGTTACTTGGGGGTTATTTAGGGTCGCTGAATTTATTTTCGAGGTTACCCCTGGGTAACCAATTTTCTAACTTCTTAGAATTCGGTTGTTTGGTTGAGTTTAAAATGTCATTGCCCTTTGGAATTAAGAACAATTCCAGGGGAGAAATCGTAAAATAAATAGAAACCAAGTGATTTGCAAAGGTCTGAAGGAAAACCGTCGTGTCGAAGCCGATGAAAAATGCGTCTATAGTTGTTTTAAACCTTATTCTCGTGTTATTTACCGTTGTGCTGTATCACAATGAATAATACGAATAACTTCTCGACAGTGATCGAGAGCAGTCTCGAAAACAAAATAAATTGAAAGCATTTTTAGTAAACAGTCTCCTTTCCCACAATAATTACTTTACTCCGGAAAATCGATACTGTATTCTCGTATTGGGAATTGGAAATTGGGCCGTGTTTTGAAGGAAGCTCCACCGGAAAAGTTTGTGTTAATTTTCTAGTTGCCATGTAAACATAACACATATAAACAATGGATGCATTTTAAATACTTAACAACAGATTTTGATTTGGGATTAAAAGTTTATGAAGCGTAGTTTCAATAGTTTAAAACACGAAAAACAATATTAGTTTTTTTGTTTGACATTGTTTTGTTAAAATTTAAAAGCATTTAATGAAAAATTATGTTTATAGCTACTAGTTATTTATTATTTTAAAATATTTTGCGTTATACAAATATTTATGGTCTACTATATATATTTTCTCTCATTTATTTGTATCCGTATGAAATATTAATGTATATATCTTTTTACAGTTAAATTTTTTTAAATTAAATGCTGTTTTTAATTATTTATTTTAATAGTTTAATTTTGTATTGCTACAATTTTGCATTATATACATATATCAAATTCATAAATTATTATATGTCAAAAATTATCTGAAAACAAATGGAAAATTCTATTTATTTTATGTTATTTGCACATATTTTATTGTTACAAAAAATATATTATTTTTATTTATTTTTGGCATAATTTTGTTGTGTTTAAATACATAAAACAACAAGCAAAATATAATTTCAAACTCATAAACTTTTTCATTCTTCAAACCAGAAAAGAATTTTTATTTGCTTTTCAAAACTGAACATAAAAATTTCTTTTGGCAAGTAGGCACTCATTTAATTATAATCAAAAACTTTAAAAAATCAAATAATGTTTTTATGCTTTCATTTCATTAAAATTCATGACACTTCAATACAAAACTTTTATGTTTTCGAAAATTTCTCTTTCCATTCGAATATTCAACACAGTAAGAATTTAAGAATAAAATTGTTTTTGTTTTCAAGTTTTTTCTCTTCTCTTAACAGTTACTTCAGTTGGGTCTCAAGTGACAACTACTGTTCAAATTCAACTTTTACAGGAATTACTTTTCATTAATTCCTGTATAATACATTTTAAGGACTTGATTGTCAAGATAAGAACTGTTTGGTTCTGTCAAAAAAGTCTGAGTTTGATCGTATTTCACAACCCTGAGATAAACTGACGAGTTCTTTGATCGAATACAGATTGCTTTTTGAAAGAAAACCTATAAGGGTCAATTGTTCACATGTATGTTAACTTAACAGAAGGTTATATAACTATAGAAGGTTATATACCTGTAGCAATGTACTACTGACCTTAAAAATGTAAAATTTTAGAAAACAGTATAACAATTAATTTTGTATAAGTACGTACATTACTTTTACAACTGATTTAAAAGCGGTAATGTTTTTACAATTTAAAAAGTTTATAGAAACAAAGTCTGCCAGCTCGATAATATAAATATATCATCACGCCTTTTATCCATTACTAAGGGTGCACGTGAAGTGCTGTTAAAATCTGGCTTCGAAGATTTTAGTGGAAGAGAAGCCATAGGGATAATTTTAGTGCGGTGAAAATCAGTTTCTCGGCTGCGGAAATTAAACTAGCTTCCTCAAATCTTGTGAGCCATCGATCATATTTACAAATTATTAATATCTGAAATATCGGGTTTTACTTGAAATAATGAGAGATTGAAAAATTAGAAACCAAGTAACAGATAAAAACAACTTTTCTCCATAATTTTCTTTCAAACTTTTACACATATCTTGAGTTGATTTTGATATCAATCGATCAATCGATATCTTAGGTTAAATTATATACATATACACCCATCAAATAGGGTAACACGAACGCTCGAAACATTCACACAACATTCACTAATCAGGTTCATTAATTAATCATCAAACACATCATCCTCACCCCAATCACATTCATAGTTTCCATTCATTCCTCACACTTGGAATCGTTCATCACGCAATAAATCTTTAATCAAATTCATTCGCTTTTCTACACCTATTTTATAAACCTTTCACTTATGGCTACTCCTCCAACAACAAATCTAAACAAACAAAAATATATAGCGAGCGTTCACTTGCGCTTGTTTTTAAAGTAAATTCCACACAATTATAGTTAGGCACTTTATCTTTTATTCTCTACATGCTCAAATCATCTTAACTAACTTACGCATATTCCTCTAATAACGAATCTAAAAAGATAAGAAAGTGAGGAAGCATCGCTCTGAGTTTCATTTTGAAATGAATTCTATACCGCAGGTTAATTTTCTAAAGGACAATTTTATAGAAATTATTTTTTTTTAAATCTGCAATATTTTAAACCAAGTCAATTTAAGGCAATTTGGTATATGAAATATTGTAGTTGTTATTGGCACTTATGAAATTGTTCAGATTTAGAGGTTGTATTGAAATTTTGATGTTCTCAGCTTGATAGGTTCAGTATATCATCCGCTACTACCAACCGTCTAAAACAAAATGTATACGCTCTTTCGATATGCAACTGGGTTTCGTAATTACTTCCTTATGAACGTAAAATAGAAACAAAAATAATTGTCTTTTGTAAATAGGGTTTTTTATTTGAAATTTTTCTTTCTACTACTAGTTTTAAATTAAGAAATTACATTTTAATTTTATAATCTTTTATAAAGAAAAGATTAATTACAAAGCTACAAAATAAAAATAGAATTGGAATACTGTTCATATATCATTCATTAGTATAACAGTGAGAAAAAATACTGAATTTTAAATTGTATTAAAAAAATCAACGCTACAAAAAAAATATATTTGTTCAAATACCTACAGATATTTTTATGTAAATATAAATTTAACATTTCTATCTCCGCTTTGCAGTTATTTTATAAATGCATGTTTATTTATAAGTTTGATAAAAATAACATTTATGAATCCTGTGGGATCCATCATTAAAGTTATCTTCATAATGACTTATGAATACAATATAGAAAAGAAAAACATTAAAATATCAAGTTTAATCAAAATCGTATCGATTTAGAGATTTTTGATCTATACAGACAAGATTTGCTTGTATTAAGTAGGTAAAAACTTGAACATTGAGTTCGATAGTTATTTTTAAAATACTGTCAATATAATAACAATCGAAATACGTTGTTGTTTTCTTGGCAAACATTGAAAAATACCTACATGAAAGAATCAAAATGAATTATGTTTATCCTGTCCCAGAAACAAATTCATTGACGCAATTGTCAATCTATTTGACAAGAGCTACATACCAGTTTTTAATTAATTAAATAAATAAATAAATAACGCCAATAAATAAATGTCAGTAATTTATTTTAGCTACGTGAAAGCATCAAAACATTTTTTGTGTGGTTCAATAAATCACTCCGCGTTGATATTCAATCACGTACTCTGAAATTGTACCAGAGAAAACAGAATCCGAGGCTAGTCATCAACTTTTACTTCTTTTTCTTTACTTTGTAATTAACAAAGTTTAATTTATCACGAAGGCTGGCGTATGGCAAACCGACATTCATTAATAATTTAGCAACACCGAGTTAACTTCTATGTCCTGCTGACAATATTATAGTTCCTTAATAATAAGCAGAAACGCGTTTTCTCTTTTCGAAGCTCTGACACGTGTGTAAGTGTAGGTGTCGCAGCTTTCGAGCTTTCGTAGCTTTCGATGGTTTCGAAACTCGTGGCTTGTCAACGTGTCTCTTAGTTTCTGTTCCATGTAATTATTACGTTATCGTGCGATGCTGAAACACGATGACATGAAATATGTGAAGGAAAAATAATTAGTTAAGATGACACAAGCTAAATGAACTAAGGGAATTTAGACAGTGAGGTGATGAATTTCGGTCTGTAATTACAGAGGATAAATAAAATTCCATTATAGTGCTTTTGTAATTAATACTTTCGTGCAGATATACTTTGAGAATCTATCGAAAGTGTCAAATGAAAATGAAGAGAAAATAATATTTTATTGTACATCACATAAACTTTAGTAATCTAATAAATATTGAGGACACATTTATCAATTTATAGACGCCGACTTTTCATTTTGAATGTGAAGCCAAAAATATTTTAAAATAAGCTAATTAATAAATTTTTAAAAGCAAAAATCGATTTTAAGGTTTGTTTTGAAAATAAATGGTTTTTATTAAACTGTCGTTTCTACTTGGGTTTGAGCCATGATCAAAGTTTAGATAATCAAAATCAAATAAACTACTTTTGATTTACGACTTTGAAAATTGCCCTATCCCGAGTTGAAACTTTAGTATAATAGAATAGTTATTTGTGTATTAAGAGCGTAAAGTGATTCTTTGTTACTCGAGCACGGTAATTGCAGCGCTAGCCGAAGGCGAGAGCTGCAATAGTGCCAGAGAAACAAAGACACTTTACGCACGTGATGCACACATAACTTTTTCTATGATTGCATCTTAAAATTATTAAAAAACGTATACGTACTGAAAATATATTCGTTCTGTCAAGTGTCAATGTGACAAGTTTCTGTTTTGTTTGTAGCCCTGGTAACTATTGAAATAAACGCGCATTTATAATCTTTTTCGTGCGTTGCCATTGGAAACGCGCGCATTTAACGTCTTTTTCGCGCGTTGCCATTGGAGACGCTCAAAAAAGATACTTTTCAATTGTTCCACAGAAAACGTCAACTTTACAATGACAAATGAAAGCGTAATTGTCAACTTTTCATAGCAATCGTAAAAAAAGATATATTATTAAAACAAACCTTGAAATAGTTTGTTTTCATGATAAAATTTGTTATATTTCGGTTTATCCTAAATTAATAATTTTATTGCCAAAACTGTAATATAAAATTACAATAGTTATTTACAATTCACAAAGGCCCAAATTCCATTTCGAACCTTGTATAATATTAAACAACAATTTATAAAGCAAATATTTATTTTTGTTATTTGGTTTACCATTAACAAATTCTATTAATACTATGTTTAATTCGGTAATTGGTCATTTATTTAAATATTTGCAACTACAGACTTTATATAGATATTACAAAACCACTGGAGCCGCTAATGTATAAGCGTGAAGTCAAAAACATATTTGATATTTGTTGGTATCCATATTAGGACGACCGAAGTGTTTTATATCACAATATTTAGATGCTTTGGTTTTATATTCAGTTGCTATATAACAAGACTTTAGAAAATAACTGAATATACAGTTCCGAGGACGAGATGTATTGCGAAGGAAATATTACGACTTCGTAGGTCCATATCCAGGAGATTGTATATATTAAGATTATACAGTGATTCAATCAACAACATTTTCATAAAATTTACTCTAAATGTTATTAAAATAACTAACAAAGAATTTAACCCCTAAACCTTAATAAATGTATTAAGGCTTAGGGGTTAAATTCTTTGTTAGTTAGTTCTTAGCCTTAGATTTCTTACATTTATTTTATATTATTAAAAGTACTTGTTTGTTTATTGATATCTATGAATACAATACAATTGTCTCTGACCGACATACGCAAAGGTTTGTACGAAACACGTTTAGTAACGCTATAATATGCAATGTTATACAGCGTAACTAAGGAAAATTGATTGGTCTATTTTTCGATGAATTGTATAATCATAAATATATTTATTTATAGTTATTATATTATTGAGTCCTGGGATCGAGAGAAAAACATTGGAATAAAATCAAATATGAATCATATGGCGACCATAGCTTAGTTGGTTAAAGAATATAACGGAGTTCATAGGTTTCAAGTTCAAGTGTTAGCGGTACAATTTATCTCTTTATATTCAATTATAAAAATAATTAAATTATTAGTTTAAACGTGTAGGTGGCTCAGTGGTAACGAGTCGCCCTGTGGATTTGAGAACCCGGTTCGATGACCACAGCCGACAAATAATTTTCACCAAAATAAAACTACCCTTGTGGCTCCGGCTTTACTAACATCTTTGGGGGACGTGATTTGACGGTTGGAACTATACTTCACGCGCATAAATATAATACTTACCGAAATCTGCCAAATATAATAAATACATCAAAATTCAAATTAAAAAATTGTAAATATATCATCATGCCTTTAACCCATTACTATGTGTGGCAGATCTTGGTTAGTGATATATTTATTCGTGTGAAGTGGGGTTACCAGCCGGTAAATCACAGCCCCCATAGAGGTTTTAAATAAATAAAATAAATAAATATATCATCAAGCTTTTTACCCTTCACTAGGTGTGGGCACACTAGCAAAGCAGATTTCGATAAGTTATATATTTATTTGCGTGAAGTGCGGTTACCAACCGTCAAATCACGGCCCCCAAAGATGTTAGTGGAGGGCGAGCCACAGGGGTAGATTTAATTTGATGAAAATTGTTTTTCGGCTGTGGTGATCAAACCAGGGTTCTCAAGATCCACTGAACCACCTAGCCCATATAGATGTTTTAATGTGGTGAAAATTGTTTTTCGGTTGTGGGAATCGAACCCAGGTTCAACTACCCCAAAAAATTGATTATCTATTATTTTTGATTCCTTTCATTGGTTTAAGTACGAATGTATTTAAATAGAACAAATATGATTCGTCCTATTTTGTTTAGATAAAATCAAACCATATAATTTATCTCATAATCCTTAAAGCTACCATTCTTTCCTTATTCTGCGGTTACACCCACTAAAATAAAAGAAGCACCAATTTCCCAGCGCACCCCTAATCTTGTTGTTCTTCATTCTCGTTGGAGTTGGCAGTGCCCTCTCTCGCTTCCTCTGCCCTTCGCCCTCAATAAACCTCGTCTTATCCACGATCCTTTCACCCACCTCCCACCTCCCCGGGTCCCGTAAGGGCACATCTGGCGGCCGCGGCGCTAAGTGTAGTCGCATTTACATTCCGCGGTCGGATTTTGCATCGGTCAGCCTTAAGCATCCACTGGAAATATTCGACGCTTGGGAATAAGAAAAACGTGCGAGGAATCTCGACAAAAGAACTTGATGTTAACTTATTTCTCTCGTGAGGTTCTGTTTTTGCTACGAATTAAAGGTTACCAAGATTTATGGTGCTCAGGGAAATTTTCTTACGAGATGTTTTAGTTATTTAACAATTTTCCCAGGCATACATCATCTGGGATCTGGTTTACTAGGGTAAAAATGTTTTGAAAGGGAATTTCTGCCTTCTGTTTTGCTGACCGTTCAATGAATTTTTTATCGCGGCCTGAAGCTTTCATGTTTACTACCAGGCCATGACAGACATACTTTTGGGAAACATTTGTTATAGAAACGAAGTAATTACGATAAAAAAGTAAAATTCATTGCGCTTTGCACTGTTTTCAGGACATGTAATCATTTAGAGCCTATTGCGTTAGATGATTTAGTTGGATTCAACGTTTAGTGGATAAAATTAGCTTTTTTGTTTCTGTTCACAATTGGTTCACTATTATACTGAAAATAGTTCAATAACAAAGGCTAATTGTTCAACCATTTTTGGTAACTTTTTATGTTTCAAGATTGGTACTACTACGCAACTATACGTTAAATGTCATTTAAGAATGATTACCTCAAGTATTTTCAACGTCAGATAATTATTTCGTTATTATTAAGAAACCCCAATAAAAAGAACAAGTGATATAATTTAGTAAGCTATAAACTAAGTATTTAAATCCCCAAAATATTAACATCTTTCTTTTCAGATTTTATTAATATAACTACATAATTTGCACGAAAATTACTATTTATACGTATGTGAGGTAAAAAGGTATATAAAAATTGCTCGCGTCTAAAAAATTCCACGATTAATAATTATTTTATTTCTTCTGAATTTACACATCACACATAAATTCCTAGATTGTATTTCGATATTTCTGAAATTAAAATTTTAAAAGTTAGTGTATTATGCAACTGTAAAAAAATTTACATTTATGAGCGCAAATCTGTTCGCAAAGTAAGTCTATTTTCATACTTTTATATTTAAAATACTAAAATACCAAATATATGCCGGAAATATATTTTAAACAATCTTAGTGTAATCTTTTTAGGTTATAAATTTTCATTGTTGTATTTTTTTATTGTTGTAATTTGTCATTGTTTCAATCTTTAATTGTTGTTTTCTTTCATTGTTGTATTTTTTATTGTTGTAATCTTTCATTGTTGTAATCTATCATTGTTGTAATTTGTCATTGTTTAAATTTTTCATTGTTGTTTTCTTTTATTGTTGCATTCTTTCATTGTTGTAATCTTTCATTGTTGTAATCTTTCATTGTTGCAACCTTTCATTGTTATAATTTTTCATTGTTGTTTTCTTTTATTGTTGCATTCTTTCATTGTTGTAATCTTTCATTGTTGTAATCTTTCATTGTTGCAACCTTTCATTGTTATAATTTTTCATTGTTGTTTTCTTTTATTGTTGCATTCTTTCATTGTTGTAATCTTTCATTGTTGTAATCTTTCATTGTTGCAACCTTTCATTGTTATAATTTTTCATTGTTGTTTTCTTTTATTGTTGCATTCTTTCATTGTTGTAATCTTTCATTGTTGTAATCTTTCATTGTTGTAATCTTTCATTGTTGTAATCTTTCATTGTTGCAACCTTTCATTGTTATAATTTTTCATTGTTGTTTTCTTTTATTGTTGCATTCTTTCATTGTTGTAATCTTTCATTGTTGTAATCTTTCATTGTTGTAATCTTTCATTGTTGTAATCTTTCATTGTTGTAATCTTTCATTGTTGCAACTTTCATTGTTATAATTTTTCATTGTTGTGATGAAATTAATAGTATCACTAGTATGTCATGTTATATTTTTGTAGTTTTGCCTAGATATACTTCAACTTATGTTATTTGTTTTTAATAAAATGTTCGACATTACATTTATTTCAAATTTAATTTATAAAATTTAGAACGAAATTCTCCCCACAAAATTGGATAGATAACTCAATGGTACCGATTCGACATGTGGATTTAAGAACTTGGGTTCGATTCTTAAAGACGACAAACAATTTTCACCACCTTAATACTACCCTTGTGGCATCCCCTTCACTAACATCTTTGAGGGCTGTGATTTGATGTTTGGTAACCGCACTTCACGCGCATAAATATAGCACTTACCGAGATCTTGTTGCATAAATAACAGTGTTCAGATCCAATTAGTCATATATCATATTAAATATGAATCGATACTTAGGCCGACGCCTTCTTCAATGAAAACTATAGTTAAATTTTTTTAAAAGCTTCATACACAGATAGGGATGATTTCCATAACGAGCATGTAGCAGTTTCACTGTTACCATCTACATCAACCTCAGCAGGGGCGTATTTGGGGTACTTGGCGCCTGGGTTCTGAAGAAGAATGTGGCGCCCCGAGGTGTGCGCCGCAGGCGAAAATTTTGGAGCACAAAAATGCGATATGGTACTCAAAATACGTGGAATTTTATGCTCTACGATAAAGAAAGAGTAAGACAGTAAGCCGACACGCCGTACTATGCGCAACTTGCGTGTAGATTTAGAGCAATAAGCAAACTCATGACAAATAATGTTATTCACCTTAGCGTAGAATAATAGAACTTTGTTTGTCTAGAAAAATAACTATTTTTTAAATAAATATTTTATTATATAGTTTCTCATAAAATTAAATAAAAATACAAAAAAAAAACAAAAAGAAATTAGTTCGCTACATAGGTACATTCTAATATACCTAAACCTAATTAAAACTATATAGTTTACATTTTACAATTGCACATAATAGCACAAACAATTATACAAATAACAAAATAACATATCAATACATGTAAATTAAATTTACAATAAAAATACTTAAATACTATACCGCGCGTTCCACGTAAAGGTTGGCATAGGGAAATAACATTGGAAAAAAGGTTTTTGTAAATAAAAAGTGTCCGGTAAAAAATTATGGTATAACATTGTACATGACCATACTAGACCTATCCACACACATTATTTCATACAGATTACTTTATTTTAATGCCACAAATTAGAGAAATTAATGAAAATAGTTCGAGAAAATCGAATACTAATTATGATTTTTTGTGACAGTTTTGTCATAGAAACAGAAGTTGTCACTATAACCGTCAAGATTTGTTGTGAATATTAAGAAATCTTGACAGTTAAAGTGACATTTGGTATTCATTTAATTACATTATTTATTTTACAAATAATATTAAGACGCAGTATTTGTGTTCTTTTAATATACTCATATTTATTTTAACTTTTTGCCGTCTGCCGCCCTTTTCTGCTGGCGCCCGGGTTCTGGGAACACCAAGAACCCTGGGTTGGAATGCCCCTGAACCTCAGCTTCAACTAATGAATGAAAATAATGATCGATAGAGTGTATGTTTGCTGGCCAATATTTACCAATTACAGCAAAAATTCGCTATATGCGATTAACAGTTACACCCCATGATATTTATATGAACTGGGGGGATGAACAGGTAAAATGCGAGAGTAAAACATTTTTATTTACTTTTTCCAGCTAAATCTGCATCCCTTTACATAATGTTGTTAGGGAGGCGTTGATACAATAACTGCCTTTACACCAGCGTGAATCCCTCGTGCTGTAAAAATACGGACGGCTGAAATTACATATGCAATTATTTCTTATGAGCTGAAATTAGCAGTTAAGGCAAATATTGTTAGTGTTGCGGCTTTTTTTCTCAGTTTATTACCAAAAATAAAATATTATGACATACACTTTTATATGTGAAATATTATTAAGCTTTATAATTGGCATTTATGATAAAAAATCTTTAATAACATCAAATCTACTTAGATATGTTTATTTATTTTATATTCAACCGGTAAATAGTGTAAACTTTATTCTTATATGGGGTAAGTGGCACAGTGGTATCAAGTCGGCCTGTGGATTTTAGAACCCGGGTTCGATTCCCACAGGCGACAAACAATTTTCATTACATTAAAACTACCTCCTCCACTAACATCTTTGACGGCTAGTAACCGCATTTCACTAAAAGAAATATATCATTTACATCTGCTACAAAAGATTGCCACACCCAATAATGCGTAAAAGGCGTGATTTATTTCAGTTTCAAATAAAATATAATTTTTAAATATTCATAATTTAACATATATATATATATATATATATATATATATATATATATATATATATATATATATATATATATATATATATATATATATACGTGTGTATATACCGGGCGTTTTTCTTATCAATAAACATAGGGATATATCATTACCATAGTTACAGTTAAAAAGTTTGACAGCAATACATTAGAGCGTTTATTTTAAAAGTAAACATGGGGAAAATAATATTTTCAGCAATGCATTGAAGTGTAATAGTGTATAGTCTAAAAGAAACATTTTAAGTTTAAACAAATTAAATGAATTTGAATTACTTTAAATTACATGAACTAAACGTTAGGTATAAATTTAGACCCTTAAAACAATCCAAAAGTTCTTTTGTGCAGAGGTTTGTTCTCAAATTCTTCGTTTAAAAGCTCGTACATACAAATAATGAGAATTTTGGGTTGAACCAGTTCAAAAATCGAAAATTATTAAAATGTGGTTCTATATAATTCAGACCACGAGAAATCGAATGGCGCATCTTCATATCTTTTTTAGTTTTTGAGTTACAGCGATTTTTGACTTTTTTTTAAGCTCAACTTTGAAAGCCCATAACTCAAAAACTAAAAGAGATATTGAAATGCGGTTTGAACGAGTGTATTTCTCGTGCGTTACTTAACTTGTATAGGTATTTTGAAAATATTGAAAAATTTGCAATTTTTTTCAAAATTTTTCTTTCTCAATATTTCAAAAACTTGAGAAGATAATGAAAATCTGAAAACACCAGTGAACTTCTCTCGTAAAAATATATAGGTATGTAAATTTTTACAACAAAATTCGCACGAATAAATTTTTTATTACAAAAAAAAGAAAAATGGCCAAAAATCGTAAAAATCTTAAGGCTAACCCCTTAAGAAATTTTCAAAAAACAGACATTTTCAATTTTTTGTAATAAAAAATTTATCCGTTCGAATTTTCTACTAAAAATTTGCATATGTATTTTCACGCTAGGAATTCACTGGTATTTTCAGATTTTCATTATTTTTCAACTTTTTTAAATATCGACAAAAAAAATTTCGAAAAAAATTGAAAAATTTTCTACATTTTTAAAATACCGGCACTAGTTAAGTAACGCACGAGAAATACACTCGTTCAAACCGAAATTCAATATCTTTTTTAGTTTTTGAGTTATGGCGTCTCAAAGTTGAGCTTTCAAAAATCGCTGTAACTCCAAAACTAAAAGAGATATTGAAACGCGGTTTGAACGAGTGCATTTCTCGTGCTCCGAACTATATTGAACCATATTATAAAAAGAGGACAGTTTTATTACTTTGACAACTATAGATGACAGAAATGTTATTTTTCCTATGTTTACTTTTAAAATAAACGCTCTAATGCATTGCTGTCAAACTTTGTAACTGTAACTATGGTAATGGCATATCTCTATGTTTACTGATAAAAAAAAACTCCCGGTATATATTATATATTATAAATTTCTGTTTGTCACGAAAACTTGTTACCTAACAATTTGACGAGAAAACTGTTTTAATAAAATCACGACACCGTAGGTGGAGTGATTTTAGTTTATAAACATTTTTCGAGGCAAATTGCTGTCAGGTTACAAGGTTGTGTTGTCAAACTGAAATTTATCCAAAGAAGATAAAATGCTCGAGTGTAATTTGGCGAGATAATTTAACTACATTTTATTTATGAACAGGTTTATTTAAAACTGCAATTAGTAAAACTACAATTATTATAACGACAAATACTGTATATGACAATATTGTAACTTTTTATCCACTGTCAAAACGATAAATTTGTTTTTTCTTTTTGTCTTATTTTATATTGGAGTTAAATTATCATTAAAAATTGTTGATAAAGAAGGTTCTTCACTTTATCTCTCACAGTTCCGCACATATTATCGTCAAATCTGATAATGTAAGCTCAGTTTCTGTTAATATATTTAATATGAATATAAATTTTTGTTAATCTATTGTCCAGTGTATTCATAACAAAATTTAAATGCCGATCTGATTTGAAAATCTTCTTAGTAATGCAATTAATTTAGAAATAAATCAACAAAACTAGATATCTGCATAAACACTCCGTTGCAAACCAATTACAACGTAAAATTATCCAATTATACATATATTTCCACGTGTAATCATCGCGATATAATAGTGCACGTAGCATTACAATCGCACGTGTGTGGCCGCAGTAGTGCAGTGCAATAGCCGCATTTATGCTGCAAATGCAACGTTGCAAATAAAGCAGGTTTAATAGCTGAAAGATACACCGAATGTCCATGGAATATGTTGCATAGGTAGGCGTTTCATATTGAATTGAGAAATCAGAAAACTTTTTTAAGATGTGATCATTTTTATCCTTGATTTCACCATAAATAGTTATTTTTGATTCTAGATTGCGAAATGTTACTTTTGCATTCGAGAATGCAAAAGCATTTCGCAATCGAGTATCAAACAACGTTTTTTCGAAAACTATGTCTCAAAATTAGTAATAATGTAATGAGAAAATTTTGACGTTTAGGATTAATTTTTGTGACATCTAATGTTTCCATGACAACAATGTATGTAATATAATTGCTATCAAATCTGGTATTCTCTGACCAGCAATTGACAGCTGGTTGGCAATAGAAATCAAACAAACGTTATAATTTTTTTCTGCGGTTTATTGGGATTAGCATTGCATTTCGCATTGCATTTCTCAAGAAACTATTCCAGTACACCAGTTAGCTTCCTCAAGCGGGATAAATATGAATAATAGCTCAATTTGAACATTAAATATAAATTTTGTTAAAGAATAGAAGTATTGTTTCTAAGCAAAAAATAAAGTGACAAATTTTATTAAATTGTGAGTCTTTCTTCTATAAAAAAATTGCAGGATGCAAAAAACTTTTGCATTCTGCATGCAAAATTCTTTTGCGTTCTGTAGACAAAAAACACTCATTTCGCGTATTGATAGTTGTCATGTAAATTTTAACTTTATATGACAGATTTCGAAAAAAATATTTATCGTTGCTCAAAAAATTTTACATTTTCCCTCTTTCCACCCCCGAGGAGGTGGGTGGATGAGGTTTAAATTTGCAAATCAATTACAGTTTTTTATGGAGAATGCAATAGTGCTATAAAAATGAAAGTTTTTAAAACTCACTCCCACCCTGCCTACCATAGGGGTTGGAGGGTATGTTTTCATATCATACCTGAATAGTTTTATATAAAATAAATTAATACGTGTTTTGTAACTTTATCATCGAATTCTTCGTTCTCGAGATATTTAAACGTTTCCAGACTTTTTGGACACCTATATACATCTCGTGAAAAGAATATTTCATTTGTAACTGCGAGATTAAGTGTAAGAGTAGCTTCAAACTGAATTTTGCCTGAAGAAAAACATATAAATAAATATTATAAATGCGAATATACGAAACATATTTCCATTGAAACCCGGTATGTGTACTCTGACTCAATGGATGTGATCAGACGAGTGCGACATTGAACTCTTTCACAATGTAAAGTACACTCAAATGAATCAACTTTCAAACAGTAAATACCATATATGCTGTTAGACTGATAGGTAGTTGCACATGTGAAATGTATTTTCACGTAAATTGGAATGTACCTAATATTTTAACAAGAATTTTGTTTTTGGAATTTCTGAGGAACGAAAATTTTAAGAATATTTGGTAGAGGCGCCGAGCTATAATCAAACTGATTTATATATGTAAAAAGAATTGAAACTAAATTCTAATTTTCATCTATGATTTGAGACAAGACAATAAAATATCTTTTTTTTTTAATCTAACTTTGAAAGACAACAATTCATCACAAACAAATATTTAATTATAATTTTGTCTTTCATAAATAAATAAATAAATATATCATCACGCCTTTTACCCATTACTGGGTGTGGCCCTCTGCCTAAGCAGATCTCGGTAAGTGATATATTTTAAGATAGATGCGCGGTTACTTCAACAGTTACCAGAGGTACAAACAAAACAGAAACTTGTTATATTGACAGAACGATTTTATTTTCAATGCGTATACATTTTTTAATCAATTAAGATGCAATCGTAGAAAAATATTATGCCGAAACGTCGTCAAATAATAATAGAAACATTAAAATTTTAATTATTTAAAATTTTTTTTTTTTTGCTAAAGTTATATCCCTTATATTCTATAATTTTATTATTATTTTTTAAGGATCGATAAGTCATTGAAACTTTTAATTTTTCTTAGTTTCTCTACAGATTATCATAATTTCTGTATTATGTGACTAGAATAGTTTTTCCTAGTACTTTTATTTTATTTTCTTGCGTTTTTAATAATAATAATAATTATAATAAAGTTTATTTGCCCAACAGTAAACCAATTACAGGACAAAAAATAATACATGAATTTCACAATACATACTATGAAACAATAATAAGCAAAATATATAAAAAAACTAGAATTAAATACATATACATTACATTTAAGCAAAAATGTCATCATAATATATGTCAGCGTTTCGGCACATGATGTAAACGGGTGAACGCTGCAGTACTTCAGTATGTGGTGTTGGAAGATGGAACGTTCTTGGGAATCTAGAATTCAATCGTGGTACTAATATAGAAATACAAGATAGTAAATGCGGAGCATCTATTTTATTATGAAGAAGCATCCAAAGGAATCTAGCACTATACTTTTCTCTTCTGTGAGTTAATGACTGCATGGAATGACGTAGGAGGAGAGATTCTTGATCAATACCTCTGACGGGATAAATATTATCTATTTTAAAAGAAAGAAATTTGAGAAATTTTCTGTGGATGCGTTCAATGGCTAAACTTTGATAAGCATAAAGAGGGAACCAAACAATGCTGGCATATTCCAATTTACTAACTACGTATGCAAAATACAATGATTTAAGTAGTGATATATCAAGAAACGTTCGCGATATCCTTATTAAGAAACCCAAGGTCTTACTTGCAGAGGAACAGACGTTATTTAACTGTTCAGAGAAACTGAAATTGTACGTAAAGGTGATTCCAAGATCTTTAACTGATTTCTTACGTACCAGTGACGCTTCACACATGAGATACGGGTATTGGAATGGAGTTAAGCGACGACAATAGGATATTACACAACACTTGTCTATGTTTATTTGAAGTTTATTATTGACACACCAATGTACTAGGATGTCAATATTCTGTTGCAAAATCCGAGCATCATCAAGTGTAGATATATTAAGATATAATTTAAGGTCATCTGCATAACCCAGTACCGGGCAAGAAAATGTTTGAAGTAGTTCATTTAGAAACAAATTAAATAATAAAGGTCCTAGGTTCGATCCCTGCGGAACACCGGACGAAGCTGTAAATTTGAATGAACTGAAGCCATTGTAATACACATAACAGGTACGATTATTGAGATAAGAGCTAAGAAGTTGTATTACGGAAGGAGCTGCACCAAAGGCACTAACTTTTGTGAGAAGTTTACCATGATCTATAGAATCAAAAGCACGGGAAAAATCAGTATAGATTGTATCAATTTGCCCACGCACATCTAAAATTTCCGAAGTAAATTGGGTGAAGGATGCAAGGTTGGTTGTAGTCGATCGACCCTTCATAAAACCATGTTGATCAGGTGAAATTAAAGAAAATGTGTTACTATACAGTGTCTTATAAATGACCATCTCAAAAAGCTTGGCAAAATTGTTCACTATTGATATGGGACGATAGTTCTTTATACAATGTTTATCACCTTTTTTAAAAACAGGAGTAATACGTGTTTTCTTCCAACGTTTGGGAAAAGAACAAGTTTTAATTGCAAGATTGATAATGAGAGATAAGGGATTAGCAAAGGTATAGCGACAGTCTTTAATCAAGAAGCTTGGAATTTGATCTTCACCGGCTGAAGATTTGCTAGAGAAAGATGCCATAAGAGGAAGTAAATCATCAACACTAATAGATTGAATAGTAAAAGGAGAACAATTAGTACTAACGTCTGGAATACTGTGCGATGTACTACCTGTAAAAAAACCACAAAAGAATCTAGCAAATGCATTGACAATATCTTGCGGTGTGTCGTATTCAGAAACGTCATCATTGAGTTTACCTGGAATTCGTGAAGAATTTTGTTTTGAATGAACATATTTCCATAATTCTGAAGGATTATTCTTAATATTTACTTCTACATTACGCATATAAATATTGTATGCCGCATCAATTTGCAATTTGATTAAAGATCTTAATCTTTTAAATTCATCTAAATATATTAATGATTTAGTCTTAACCCATTTTTTTCTAAGATATTCTTTCGTTTTAAGATTGTATTTTATTTCCGTTGTGAACCATGGTGGATAGTTGGATTTGATATGTTTATGTTTGGGTACAGACTTGTCTAATACTTCATATAGAATATTATAAAATTTATCTCGAGCATTATCAACATTATGGTACTCATTGAGACAAGACCAGTCCAATGAACAAATATCATCATACAATTGATTAAAGTTAGCTTTACGAAAATTATAAAAAATATTATTAGAAGATGGGAATTTAATCGGTTTAGGCGAAGACAATACTTCAAGATCAAGTAATAACGCAGGATGATAAGCGTCCTCAGAAACAAGGGGAAAGTCACATTTTTCAACAATTAATTTAGTTGCTAAATTGGATAAAACAAGATCTAATTTTTTGTGGTTAATGTTGTCTATATGATTATACTGTTTAAGATCCAGTATATTGCAGACGTTCCGGAAGGTCCAAGATTTCATACAATTTAATGTCATATTGTAGAGATTAGGAAGGTTAAAGTCCCCTGCAAAGAGAATGATTTCATTTATAAAAAGAAGTTCAAGTGCATCCATATATATTTCAAAATCATTGACGCTAATATCTGGAGGAAAATAAATTGCACAAATTACTAGTGATGATTTGTCAAAATTACATTTGCATGCAACAATATCAATTAATGGGTTAATAATCCGTAAACTAGTGGTATCAAATAAACTATATTTAATATGATTTGCTAACGCGATTAAGACACCACCACCCCTAGACCGTCCAACAAGGGAAAAATTTCTGTCACAGCGAATGATTTCATAATTTAAGGGAAATAGCTCAGAAGTGTTAAGAGAATTGCTTAACCAAGTTTCTGTTAACAAAATAACATCGAAAGACACAGTACAACAGTTAGTATAAAATAAGTGAGATTTTGAATTGAGACCCCTGGTGTTTTGGTAATAACAACGTAAAAAGACAGGACAACTGTTGGGCAAGTTTAGTTTTCCGAAACTATTTTAGGGATACCATTAACATACTTAAGAATAATATTTGTTTCTCCATTATCTTTGCGATTTATTAATTCCTGTTTTACAGACTTATAAAGTTCAATCTGCATTTTAGTCCGATCACGTGAAACGGACAAGCTAGTCATAGAGACGTTGGATTTTAATTTATATAAATTTTTAAAAAAATTATTAACAACATCACGACAGGATAATTGAATTTTAATTGGTCGAGAGCGAGCTGATGTAGCATCAAACCGACCCAGACGACTTACTTTTATTACCGAAGAAGTAACACCTGATTCAGATAGTAAGTTATTGACTAGGATTGTATCAGCATCTAACTGCTCTTGTTTAGAAACGGAATTAATCTCCACAGATCCAAAAATAAGAATATTACATGAGCGCTTTTCGCGATCAGAGATTTCCTGAATAATAGTTTCAGTTGATATAAGTGACGGAGAGTGTGTGCTGCTATTATTGACTGCATGAGAGTTTTTTAATTCTGTAATGTCATTTTGCAACTTAATAATTACAGCTTTTAGGCTGTCTAAGTCATTGCCGATATTAATGCAGTTAATACAGTTCCACTTCAGACCAGATTTTGAGCTTTGAATTCTACGAGCTTCAGGAGCAGATATATCAACACACTCTATATTGAAACCATTTTTACATATAGAACAAATTATAAATCTATGAGGTTGAGTTGTTTTTTTGCAACAGTTACAAATA
This sequence comes from Pterostichus niger, assembly GCA_947425015.1. Taxonomy (NCBI): domain Eukaryota; kingdom Metazoa; phylum Arthropoda; class Insecta; order Coleoptera; family Carabidae; genus Pterostichus; species Pterostichus niger. The sequence continues at coordinate 7,149,371 of OX380339.1, forward strand.
TCCATTTAATAAATCAATAAAACAAAACAAAAATTAAAACAAAAGCCAACAACACCCTGTGTAAGATATAAAACTAAAACATCCAGTAAAACGAATCGATAAATCTGCAGTTGGTAGATGTTTGATAGTTTCATTAATTGAATAATTTAATTAGCAAAGAACGCACAAGCAAGAGTGAGCAACGCTATGACCCACAAAACAATAAGAGTAAATAAAAAATCACTAGATGAGAAGTAAAATGAAGATAACTCACCCCTCTTATAGTAGATAACAAAAACACAACCACCTGCGTGCGAATTAGATAAAACGGAATGCACTGATACCAAAAATAAATGTAAACCTAAAAGAAATACCAGCTAAAATAACGATAAAGTGAAGAGCCGAATAGACACGTCAGTCACATGTATCGTGAAAAAAAATAATAATTTTGTTTACTTTATACGTAGTTGTTATTATAAGAATAATATAATGACAGCTTCGTAAAAAGTGAGATTAAAGAGTAATATTTATAAAAAATATTAAATAAACACTTGGCAAAGTCTCACAAAATTCAGCCTCCAAGTCACCTTATGAGGGCATCGTGAGAGGCCGGCCAGCACAGTTAGTAACCATAGACGCGTTTCGCTCTTATTAGAGCTCATCAGTATAGTATAACGTATAACTCACTTCTTCACCTAGAACAAAGTTCACGTGAAGAAGCTGGTGACGAAGAACTGTGCCAGCAGAGAATAAAATCTCTAAGAAACGGTAAGATGACATGAGAAGTGAAACCTAGTTTCACCAAGTGTATGAATGACAATTAATTTTGTCTTTGTTGTTATTTAAATTGCTATGCGTAGCTTTTTCTTTTTTCGGTAGATGGCATTACTGGTTCGACAGAACTTCTATTATATATTTATTATATTTATATATATTTATTCGCGTGAAGTGCGGTTACCAGCCGTCAAATCACGCCCCCAAAGATGTTAGTGAAGGGGGAGCCACAGGGGTAGATTTAAATTGGTGAAAATTGTTTGTCGGCTGTGTTGGTTGGTTCTTAGTTGATATTTTTTCTATATTCTTCTCCCATGTTTTCGTGAGTTTTTCACTTTTCCTTTTTTATCTTATTCTCGTGTTCCACACTAATTTTGTCTGTTTGTCTTCTGGCATTTTTATATGTGAACCGCTGCTTATGTGTTCATTTCTTACCTTGTCTATCTTGCTACTACTTTTCTTAGATATTTCATTTCTGCTGCCTGCATCGTGCTTTTTATTCTTTGATTCATTACCCATGCTTCACTTCTATAAATCAAAGTTGGTCTGTATACTGTTTTATATAGTGTGATCTTTGTCTTTTTAAATTAAATATTATACGTTTTAGTTATTCTCTTGTATTGTTCATTGTTTATTTTCTGTCGGTTTTTCTGTTACGTGTTGCAGGAAACAGATAAATAAACAGAACAAACGTCATGTTGTCCGAGTAACCAGAGAAACGTGACAAATATTAAATATATATTAGTTTGATATCTCTTCTGCGTTTCATATTATGTTTATTTATACGCTGTGTTGTTATGATAAACCGCACATTTTTACTTCGTAGTTGCTAAAATTCTTCGACGCATACAAATGCATATATTTTTCGTGCCTCCGTCCAGAAACACTTGTTTCACGTAACTCGAAGTCGTCTAGAAACAGTCCGTTTTTGGCGTAGGCCAGAAAAAATTAGGGACTTGGGTTAGCACTGGCATCAACTGGTTGTCAGTGTCAAAGGTTATAATAATAATAATAATAATTTATTCTCAAGTTTAAGACATTACAAAAATGCATCACCAAGTCAACAATAACAAAAAAAACGTAATAGATAAAATTGTACATAGTTTTTAAGATTATAATTCAACACAATCTACATATTCTTTTATATTATAGAAACAATGTTTTTGTAGTATACAATTAACAGATTTCTTAAATACATTTAGGGGCTCATCTCTGAAGTGAGCATCAAGTTTATTAAAAAATAATGGTCCCCAATAATCTACATTATTTTTACATTTGTTTAAGCGCCTAAACTTTAAAACAATATTATCTTTACATCTAGTTCTATATGAATAAAAAAAGGATTTAAATTATCAGATATAATAATGTATCCAATTTAGAGGAAGAATATTTTGATTAAATAATTGTGCACCAATGATTGGAAATGAAATGTAGTGCATTAAATCATTAATTAGATTTTGATGCATAAAATTGGTTGTACATTTCATCAATCGGAATATATTAATATCATGTTTGTTGACGTTGATAAACTGTCATTTAGTTAACTCGTTTTATTTTATACACATTTCCTGGAAATCATTATCAAGTAAATTATATTTGATTAACAATTTTCAGTATATAAATAATCGTTCTTCTACCTACAAATGCTTATATATCAGTGAAATATCAATAATTTAATCAAAATTTATTTTAAACCTTTAGGCGAGACGAAACTCTTCATTATTTTTATAAAAATATATGTAATACTGTAATATTATTCTTGGTTGAGATATATTTTTAATTAGTATTATTTTTGTAAATTTCTAAAGTCAAAAGGGAAAGAATAATGTACGCTTATTATCAATATAAAAATGTTCGCCATTATACAGTTTTGTTTAGAGTTCAAAGAGATGCGTTTGTAGATGAAAACTACGAAACTATTCTCTCATTTTTATTATAAAGGTTACATGTTTCATATGATATAAATATTACAAAAATTATTGTCAGTCGAATCGGATCAAATATTTAAACAAGATAATAACCTCATTTAATGATCCACAAATAGTAGTAGTGTATATATTTGTTTAGTATAACTAAATGGTCAGGGCAGTGCAAAAATCTAAAAACATAAATAGCAAAAGTATTTCAAAATAAAGTATTAGACCATCGTAATTATTTTAAAATGTATTTCAAATATTTTATTCAAATTGGGCAAGATCACATAAAATTTTATTCGAAATATTAAATTAAAATATCATGTATCACAATCAATATATTATTATAATCAATGTATTATTGTTGGCAAAATATTATTGTAATCAATATAGCATTATATTCAATATATTGTTTAACAATATGGCGTTCGCAATTTATTATTGTAATCTATATATTGTAGTACGCTATTTATAATTGTAATTCATATATTCTTGTAATCAATATATTGTTTTAATTTATATATTGTACCGACTGTATTGTTATAATCAATGTATTGATATAACTACTATATTGTTATATGTAATTTATTGTTATACTTAATATAATGCTGCAATTTACATATTATTATATAAAATAAATATATAATCACGCCTTTTACCCATTATTGAGTGTGGCACTCTGCCTAAGCAGATCTCGGTAAGTGATATATTTTTTCGCGTTTCGTTTCATTTAGGTACTAGTACTACTTGGCAAAATGAAAGTACACTAATATTTTTATTGAAACACAACTTCTAATAGCAGAAGTCTTTAACTGTAGTTTAGTACCAATAACAGCATATATAAATTACACAGGGTGTGAGGTAGTTCAGTGGTATCGAATCGGACTTTGAATTTAAGAACCCGGGTTTTATATCCACAGCCGATAAACAATTTTCAACACATTAAAATTATCTCTGTGGTTCTCCCTTTGCTAACATTTGCGCTGTTTGACAGCTGTTAACCGTACGTGCGATTGCTAGTGGAGGAGGAGCCACAGGAATAGATTTAAATTGGTGAAAATTGTTTGTCGGCTGTAATTAATATTATTGCAATTAATGTATTCTTGGAGTCAATTAATTGTTATAATTGATATATTGTTGTACGCACTGTATTGTTATAATCAATATGTTGTAACAAATATATTGTTGTAATCAATATATTGTTATAATTGATATATTGTTTTACCCACTTTATTGTTATACTCTATATATTGGTTGTAACATATATCTTGTTGTAATTAATATATTACACAATATATTGTCGTAATCAGTATATTGTTATTGCTACTGGGGTAACTAGTTTAGTGGTATCAAATCGGTTGATAGATTTTAGAACCCGGTTTCGATTCCCACAGACGACAAACAAATTGCACCGTATTAAAACAACCTCTGTGGTTTCACCTCCAGTATCATCGTCGAGAGCTCTGATTTGACGTCTGGTAACTGCACTTCACGCGCAAAAATTTATCACTTACTGAGATCTACCACGGCAGAATTCCACATTTAGTAATGGATAAAAGGCGAGATAGTATATTTATTTATTTTTTATTTCAATATATTGTACGCAATACATTGCTATACGCAATAACATAATTAGTATATTGTTTTAATTAATACGAGGGTCGTTCAATAAGTCCTTAGAGTAAGCAGCACTCCTAACTAGTCAACTGTTAGAGTTTTAGCTTTAGCCGTCACGTAGTTTCATTGTTGTTGTCAATTGAAGTAAAAAACTTTTGATTGTTTATAATAATAGATAAAAGTGAGTTTCGAGCGGTGATTAAACATCTGTATTTAAAAGGCTTAACGCCGAAAGAAATTAAAGCTGAGTTGGATGAAGTTCATGGCACATCTGCTCCTGTGTTTGCAACTGTTTACAATTGGGTGAATGAGTTTAAACGTGGCCGTACATCCACAAAAGATGAACATCGTTCCGGACGCCCTGTAGAAGTGTCTACCCCCGAAATGATTGACCAAATCCACGATATGGTTTTAAGTGACCGACGAATCCAAGTGCGCGAAATAGTTGAGGCTACAGGCATATCACAAGGCACAGTCGCTTTAATTTTGCACGAAAAATTAGGTGTGAAAAAAATCTCGGCAAGATGGGTGCCGCGGTTGCTCACAGTGGAGAATAAACGCAATCGTGTGGTGGACTCTGAGGCTGTTTTGGCGCTTTTCCGTCGTAATCCTGAAGATTTTCTGCGTCGATACATAACTGTGGATGCGACTTGGATACATTACTACACTCCAGAGACAAAAGAACAGTCAAAACAGTGGATTTTTAAAGGCGAACGGGCTCCGAAGAAGGCGAAGACGGAGAAATCGGCTAGCAAGGTTATGGCAACGGTCTTTTGGGATGCACGCGGAATCATCTTCATCGACTATTTGGAAAAGGGAAAAACGATAACAGGAGCGTATTATGCGTCGTTATTGGACCGGCTGAGCGAAGAAATAAAAGAAAAACGTCCTCATTTGAAACGCAAAAAGGTCCTTTTTCATCAAGACAATGCACGTGTGCACACCTGCGCAGTTGCGATGGCCAAAATTATGGAATTAAAGTTCCAATTATTGCAACATCCACCGTATTCACCAGATTTGGCCCCCAGTGACTTTTTCTTATTTCTAAACTTAAAGAAATGGCTTGGCGGACGAAGGTTTACGTCCAATGAGGAGGTCATCGCCCAAACGGAAGCCTATTTTGAGGAGCTTCCGAAATCCTACTTTTTGGACGGCTTAAAAAATTTGGGAAAACGATTAGAGAAGTGTATAGAGCTAAAAGGAGATTATGTAGAAAAATAAAAAAAAATCTACCCAAAAAAAGTGTTTTTTCTACTTTTTTCTAAGGACTTATTGAACGACCCTCGTATATTGTTGAACTCAAAATTATGTTGCAAGTTGCAATCATACATTGTTATAATTAATATACTATTTTAATATGTATTTCAAAATCTTCAAGGTAGTGCTAATGCACCGCTATAGACCTCACTGTCGGCGCCCATGGTTTGCATCAATATTTTCTGAATCAAAATATGACAAGTAAATGATATCCGTCTCTGTCATACACAAATCACGCTTGTATAATCTCCCATTTCTCATTTAATACGAATATCAGTAATGACATGAACATCACTACATTTCAAATGAACTGTATATTAAAATTTTAGTAAAACCTACACAGCCATCATATCAAATTACATCAGATATTCATCCTTTATAGACAACAAAATAGTAAAATGCTGTTTGTGAGTGGAATAGTAACATCCAATGAGAAATATATGTCAGTATAAACTGAACTTTAATATCCTGAAAACATTAATTATGTATTAAAACACTGTAGTTATTCCGTGCAATTATTTCAACATTATTTATGAAGATAATAATGCTATGAACGTATTATTATCTTACATTACAAAAGCATTTATATTGTATATCTAGATGCAATGCTCATGTAACAATAAAATGTTCTAGCATCGTAATCGTAATAAACAATAAGCTTTAATGTTCAATTTTGTATGAATCTTCTGCATATTATATTCCGAAAGCCAGATGTATTTGCAGTAGAGCTTCTATTGTATAGCTGTACAAATGGTGCAGAAATAATGACAAAATTCTCTTTGCAGCATTAAGCAAGGTTGTTTTATTTACAATACACTTATTTATGTACAAATACAGTTGAATGTTTGTGTTGAGTAAACGTTATTCAGTTATTTAACTAACCAGTAAATATAGTAAGTGCAAATTTTGCTTACGTTGGTTTTAACAGTTGAATTAACAATGCTAACCCCTGAGTTGGAGGTTTAAACTCTGTATTTTGCATATGTTATGCAAAACGAAATGGAACTTCTACTTCTTCTTATGCAGATATAACAGTTTGACTTTGTTGACTTGCACTTTATATTCTCAATTATGTTCTGCTAAACTGGCTTCCCAAACACTAACATTACTTTGTTCAAATACAACTCTAAATAGTTTGTTTAATCTCGCTTCAACTCTATTATATTTTATACTAATGTTTAGAAAATGTTTGCTATGACCAGTGCAGAAAGTTTGTTTTCTTCTTGGATATGAAGTGTAGAAAGTTATTTGTATTTTTTTGTAGGGTATGCCATCATATTTATAATTACATGAAAACTGTTTACGATTTCAAGCGATATTAAAACAAGAAAACTGTAAAAATAGATACTTATCAGAGTTTAGGAAATAAATTTTACCAAATAACATAAAGGGTGATTATAAAACAATGGCATCAAATCGAGCTATGATATAATACTGGAATTTTAGAATAAGAATGCGCCCATAGTGGCCACGCTTGGAATTTCGCTAAAGGTATGATTTGCTACCTACTAACCTAATGGCTAAGTACTTAAAAAGTAAATTAAAATGAATGATAATAAACTAATATATACAATAAAGAAGTTAATAAAACTATAATTAATTAATTTCTACTAAAATTATAACTACACTATTAAAAGAACTATATTCTTAAACTTATACCTTAAAGTTAAACGATAAATAAAACTAATATTAAAACTACAGTAATGACAACACAGAACTATATTCTATATAAATTAATAGAAAAAACTTGAGAAAAGTGTAACTTTTTCTCAAGTTTCACATATAGTTATTAACGCGATCTCTTAGTAGTTAAATATCCCAATAGATATTTGTTTATTGATTTTCATAACATTATATATATATATATATATATATATATATATATATATATATATATATATATATATATATATATATATATATATATATATGGGGTAGAGAACCGTGGTTCGATCCCCACAGCCGACTAACAATTTTCACCAAATTAAATCCACTCCTGTGGCTACCCCTCCACTAACATCTTTGGGAACCGTGATTTGACTTCTGGGAACCGCATTTCACGCGGAGAAATATATCACATACCGAGTTCTTCTTCAACAGAGTGCCATACCCACTAATGGGTAAAAAGGCGTGATGATATATTTATTTTATTTATTTATACATAGAACAATAACTATGTTAAATTTTAAAACAAAAGCATCAAAAGTCATAACCAATACTGATTTGTAAATAAATAAAATACATAAATATATCATCACGCCTTTTTACCCATTAGTGGGTATGGCACTCTGTTGAAGAAGAACTCGGTATGTGATATATTTCTCCGCGTACATAGAACAATAACTATGTTAAATTTTAAAACAAAAGCATCAAAAGTCATAACCAATACTGATTTGTAAATAAATAAAATACATAAATATATCATCACGCCTTGTACCCATTACAGGGTATGGCACTCTGCTGAAGCAGATCTCAGTATGTGATATATATATATTTTAGCGTGAAATGCGGTTCCCAGAAGTATGACTATTAATCCATTATACTTGTATTCGTTGTATTTAATCTTTTTAGAATGTACGTCATAGTTACTCTGAACAATGTTTAAAAACTGTCCTTAAGAATCCCAAAGTACATATAACCGTTTCGATAACAGTGCTTAAACATATAAAGTTATAGAGACACTGTTCAATCTCAGAATCATAACAAAATGGATAAAAAAAGTTGCAAACAGATTCAGTTCAAGTCAGTGACAATGATTTAAATCGTAGTTTTAGTGCGGTTTCATCGCGCTCAAATGCTAATCTCTCAAGTTCGAGTTTTCGGTTTGTCGTTTCTATCTGAACAAATGTTAGATTTAGTTGCTGCAGGACTTGCTTCTTGTTCAGCTTAAATAATTGACAATGAAACAAGACCTAAGCCATCTCTCTGTATCCGACTACATGTTCAAAGCACTGTGTTCTATAAATGATGTACTATGTTCAAATTCCCTGAGGTGATTCACAAAATAATACTAATTTACTGTTACATTATTCACTATATAGAAACGGTTTTTCTGAACGGTTTTCCAGGTTATATTGCTCTACATACGCATTGAAATGTATTTCAAATATGAACTCATATAATTTTAAATATTTCTTTCAATAATAAATCTGTATTCCACATATTTGCAGCATTGATATTCAATTATTCAGAAAAACTTTTGCACAGAGGCCGTGGAACGATTTTATCACTAAAGGGACTCAAAAAAATGTTGGCTATCGATCGGAATTATTAAAGAGAGTTATGATGTTTAAAAAAACCTTTTTTCACTCTGTTTGCTGTTGAAACTTTTACATTTTATCAAATATTTGACTTAAAAGTATGTAGTTTTTATTTTAATGCAGCACGGTGTTGTGGTTACAATTACGGCATACAAATTCGAAGATTCCGAGATTAAAACCCCCTAATACATTGTGGTTCGGTGAGTTCGTACCCTGTAGTGGAATTGAGATTTAGTATCTTTTGTACACAAATTAGTTAATTTTGTATTAAGTGCGCGAAATGAGTGTTTTTTTTTGTTGCGCGTGAGAATGTTACTTTTAGTCGAGACCGCAAACAGCATTTTTTCTACAATTGTAAATAAAGAATAATACAATAATTATTGATTTATTTAAGTAAATTGAAGAAAAACAATCAACAATAATATTAATTTGATACTATTGGGAGCGTGTGCGAGATACTCACTTTGCGCATTAGAATACGAAATAGTGCGCAAAATAAGTATTTTACTGTAAATGTAAATGATGAAAAAATCACGTACTTCGCGTATTGATATTAATGAAAAAAAGGAAATTCTTTTGACAGTTGTAGAGAATATAAACATCATAATTTAATTTAATTGTATAATACAATTCTCATCAAATTTCAACAGCATAGGGTAAGTAGGGTTGTGCATTTGACCAGTCAAATATTTTTCGGTCAATTGACCGACTATTTGACCGGTCAATTGATCAGTCAATTGACCAAGAAACATTTAATAAAAATCACAATTAAAATTGTAATTTATTTATATAGTACTGTTTACTACATCCAATATTACTGAAAATGAAAAACCAACAACAACTAATAAACAAAACCACATCAAATTCAAAATAAAGGGCAAAATAATGTAAAAGACGTAATGAAATGAAATAATATATATTTATTTTATTTGTAAAGTAAAGTAAGCAAATTCTCCAGAACCCAGAATACCAAACTAGATATATTCATGTAATAATAGTAAGTAGGTATTTCTATTGAACAACAGATGTCGTGGCGGTTCCATTTAGATTATTTGGCCATATTATTTGGCCGTCAAATATTTTTGGTCAATTGACCACGGCACAACCCTAAGGGTAAGTACCTCAGTGGTATCGACCCTTGTGACTCTCGCTCGACTAAAATCTTTGAGGGCCGTGATTTGAGGACTTGTAACCGCATTTTTCGAGCATAAATATATCACATACCGAGATCTGCTACGGTGGAGTGCCACACCCAGTAATTAGTAAAAGGCGTGATAATACCTTTATTTTTTTTAAATTAATTATCATTTCTACTAAATATTCATATATTGTACAGCTGCCACAACTCTTCGATTTTTTCCGATAATGAATGTATGAACTCGACTTGCGTTTTTCAAATATTTTGAAACACCGATATTGTTAAATTAAGGTTCGATTTCCACAGCCGACAAATATATTTCACTACATTAAAACTACCTCTGTGGTTCCTCATTCACTAACATCTTTGAAGGTTGTTAATTGGCAAATGGTAATATTCATGGACATTAAAAACTATGATACCTAAATTATATCAGCTCATTGAAGTAGTTTATCATGTAATAACAGCTAAAAATAAAAATATAACGTCAGCTCAATAAATTGAGCGAAATATCAAAGCATGTTTCTATCAATGATTTAATTTAGAATAGAATCAATTAATGTCAGTCTGTTTGTGTAAACGTGATAGATGTCATTCAATCAAAAGCACTCTTTGCCTTAATTTCAATTTTTAATTACGTGTAACAAGATTTATCGGAAATAGAATTTTTAATCAGTTTCAAACTCAACGGCAAATACAAATAAAAAATCCATCACTTGTCAAATCTGATAAGATCATAATATAATTTGACAATGGCGTTTCCGTTTGCTAGCAATTAAAATCGTAAATATTACGAGGGGAATTTGAATACTTATTGTCTGGTATGAGATATGTTTCATGTTTATCAAAATAGAGGATGTTTTCATTAGCGAATTTTACATTGTTCGCGCTACATTTTGCGTGGCAACTCTATTCATGCGGTTGTTTTGTTCTTATTCAAACGAAAACACAATAAAAAATTCATCACCAGTCAAAGCATCTTTTAAAGGCATAGTTAACCTCATATTCATGAAGCAATGTTCTAATTTAATTTAACGCTATTTTCAAAATGTAATACATGGCAAACTCTAAATTTATTTGCATTATGTAAAGAATTAAATAATAGTTATTCTACAGACAGGTGTATTTAGCATTACTTTAATCAACTTAAAATCTCTCCGAACAAATGGCAAATACATGTTATTTCGCCGTAAAAGTTTCTTTTTAATTTAATTAAAATTTTATTAAAATTAAATATGAGGAAAATGGTTTTATCCCCTTCTTTGTATATGATAGTTTTGACAGTGGATTTGAGAACCTGAGTTCGATTCTCATAGCTGACAAACAATTTTCACCATGTTATAACTACCCCTGTAGCTCTCCCTCCACTAATACCTTTGGGGGCAGTGATTTGAGAACTGAAAACCGCACATCACGCGAAGAAATATATCACTTACCGATTTTTGCTACGGCAGAATGCTACACCCAGTAATAGGTGAAAGGCGTGATGATATAAAGTATCATTTTATTGTCTCAATTGAGTAAAACAAATATTTTTCTACGATTGCTATGAAAAGTTGACAATTGCGCTCTTATTTGTCATCGTAAAGTAGACGTTTTCTATGAAACAATAAAAAATATCTTTGTCGCGCATTTCCAAGGGGAACGCACGAAAAATATGTTAAATCCGCGCATTTCCAATGGCAACGCGTGAAAAAGATGTCAAATGTGCGCTTATTTCAATAGTTACCAGGGATACAAACAAAACTTGTCATATTGACAGAACGAATTTATTTTCAGTACGTATACGTTTTTTAATAATATTAAGATGCAATCGTAGAAAATATATATGTATGTATCATGAGCTGTAATTACCGTGCTCGAATAACAAAGAGTCACTTTACAGTCTTAATACACAAATAACTATTTCTTCACAGACCACAGAGCAGCAACTAGATGTTGGACTGACTTGCTTGTATCTTGTGAGGAAGTTACGTGCAGCTCAAGCCAATCGACACCAGAAGACACATATTTTTATACCATTCTTTGTGTTGCAGTTCTATTCTCGGAACTTTATTGTGTATTTGTTTCTTTTTTGTTATTATTGTCCGCTGTTGTCGCTCTCCGAAGAATTTTAGTATTTCATATAGTTTGTCAATGATAGCCTTTACCAGCTTTTTATTTCTTGCTTTTTCTTATCAATACAATTTTGTAAATTGTGTTTTATGTCTTCCTTGAAGATACTTTATGTATTGCAATGTATTCCTACTTTTTAAAGAAGCAGCTTCTATATTATGTTAGCGTGTAGTTTTCTCAGAATTTATCTTTTAATTATGATAAGTAAGTAAGTCGAGTACTTTTGAGAACCCGATAACCGACAATTTTTACCATATTAAAATTACTGTGCAGTGTCGTATTTATTGGGAGGAATAAAAGGGGATATTTCCAACATGTAACAATTGAACTAAAAGTAGGAATCGCTAATTCCTTATAGAATATGGGTAATGGATACTACAATTTTTCTAAACGTACTTCATAATTTCAAAGTTTGTTTACTATTGTTGATGTTGTTGAGCGCGTTTTCAACGATTGCTAACTTAAATTCTATGCTAGGCACTCGAATTTGTTTTATCAGCTTTTCAGGTATTATTTATATTTCAGTAATTATACAATTCAGCAGAAAATAGACCAATTTTTCTTAGTTACGCTGTAAAACATCGCTAATTATTGCGTTACTAAGCATGTTTCGCGAAACACAAACCTTTGCGTTTACTGTAACAAACAAATGAATTGTATCCATAGATATCAATAAGCATACAAGTAATTTTAATGATATTTAGTAAACATTTTATGGAAATGTAGCTGATTGATTTATTGTATAATCATATATAATACAACACGAATGTTCAAAATTATCAAATATGCTAATATTAACATTTGATATTTATATTAATTATAGTACATGTTAGTTTGAACATGTACTATTTATATTAATTTTTGTTATACTATATTTGGCGAAAGTTCTTTACTCGATATTGAGTTGTTTCCCATTTTGTGTCACACAAGAAGAATTGTGTAACAAGTCTGACAGTAATAATAAACATTTATTTATTATTCTACATTTTTAATCCACTGTTAAATTGGGAAGGTGGCTCAGTGGTATCGAGTCGGCCTATGGATCTTGAGAACCCTGGTTTGATCCCCACAGCCGACAAACAATTAAATCTACCCCTGTGGCTCCCCCTCTACTAACATCTTTGAGGGCTGGTAAATGCACTTCACACGAAGAAATATATCACTTACCGAGATCTGCTACGGCAGACTACCACATCTAATAATGATATATTTATATTTATAATATCTTTGGGGGCCGTGATTCGACGGCTGGTAACCGCATTTCATGCGAAAAAATATATCACTTACCAAGATCTGCTTAGGCAGAGTGCCACGCTCAGTAATGGGTAAAAGGCGTGATGATATATTTTATATTTATTTACAAATTAAATATTAACGAATGAATTCCCTACTTGCATTCTATTGTTTAAGTCATTCATTCGCTTTGTGGTTCGTGCATCCGAGTTTGAAAATCGAGAACCGTTGCACTGACGAAAATCAGAAAGATGGATAAAGTGTGTTGGGACTCGAAGAATGGATCTTTTTCTAGATTCAGATCCATTGATCTGACTCAGTCAAAGGATCCGACATGCCCATCTCTGCTGTGGATATACGAGTCTGTTAGAAGTCCCAAGAACTATAAACACATTTTAATAATAATAACAATGAATACATTATAATTAAAGCCCGGATTTTTAGGCAATTGCCTAGATTCAAATTTTAATATATTTCAGGCAATTTCGTTTTTCTATACATAGGTAATATGTTTACGTGTAAAGAAAGGTTTTTTTCGTGCCTTAGAGCCTATTTTTTTCTATATTTTGGTTATTGTGCCTATTTTACCTTATACAGCCTATTTTGCCTATTCTAACTTTTATTGAGTAGACAAGGTTTATCATCTACTTCGTTGACTAATTCAGCACTCGGCAAAGTGTTTCAACCTAACCTATAATATTTAAAGTAATTACTTTAATCAAGTTTTTGTGTGTGAATTTAAAATGCCGAAAGAAAAAATGTTTTTTAGTCAAAATTTTACGTGGCAATTCAATTGTGCCTTTGAAATTAATCAATGGAGCTGAGGTAACTTTAGACGATATGGCTAAATATAAGAACGCCTCTGTCACATTTTGTGATGTCGAACGAAGTTTTCAACTTACAAGCAAGTTCTGACAGACCGAAGACAGTCCCTTTCCGAAAATTTCATAGGGCAATTGCTCGTAATATTTTGTGAATTAAAGTTTACTACATAATTTGAATTTGCATAATAGTTAATAAAATGAGAACCCTACATTATTATTTTTCAGATTGCGTTAATTTTTGTTTAATAGATACGAGTACCAATATTAGAAAAAGGATTCGTATATTTTTTTAAAAACTAATTATTTACATTTAGATTGCCTAAAATACCGCCTATTTTAGAGTAATTACCAGCCTATATGCCTGCTTATTTGAGTGTTTTTAAGAGCCTAAATATCCGGGCTTTAATTATAATCATACATTAGTAGAAATGTGGTCCAAACTCTGCTACATTTGTTTGACTAAAGATTAAATTTCTAACAGTGATGAATGTAATTTGTGTTCCTCCGCCTGTACCGTCACTCATCAAGTTGTTCTGTTCCAGGTGTCCGACTCTCCATCGCCTGCTTCACGCACTCACGCACCAATCACGCGTGATCTAATGTGTAGCCCAGGGCCGTGTGGAATGACCCACCGGTATCCGGAACTCACGCCACCGTAACACAGATCCGGTAGTTCCGGGATGAAATGGCATGTAAAATCAATAGGCGCTTGTTTGTTGCATCGCTCTTGTCCGACCCGCGTAGGCCATGTGAGCATTGACACTCCATCGGAGACATTTATAAATCGTCAAAAATTTACAGCCGGTAGTGACGTCAGCAGCGGGCGATAAATCACACAGAGAGCAATCCCAGTGAGAATTTGACAGAGACTCGAAGACGATGTGTGTGACTGCAGCGGGGAAATTCACGACGGAGTGATTCAGATCGCGAACTCGCTGCCATTGGCATGGCGTCAAATCCAGAACTTTTCGTTGTGTTTTGTTATTTCGCAGTTCTTTTGATGTTATGTTTCACTACCAACAGTCATGCTCAAGGTAAGTCGGCCTCACTTCTCTTTTACTTTTAATATTTACTACTGCGAAACAAATCACAAAATAACTGAAAAGTGAGAGCTTCAAAGCAATCATATTTAACGTTTAAACTTTGGTTCTTATCCTCCCTTATTTCAATTATATACAAGCAGGATTGCGCTACTTGAGGGTACAAATCCTAAAGCAATTAGAAACCCAAAACAAAACTAAAGGCGACAATTTTTCTCTAAATTTCACAATAATTTTTAATTTATTTGACAATTTAAGACCATGAAATCGCTACTCAAATTTTTTTAAAAGAACAACTTTCCAAATAAATGTGTAAGTATATTAATTTAATTTTAGACTTTAGATTTGAGTTTTTACTAATTGAACGATACACTGTCAAATGTTAAGGTTCAATTTATCTTATAATGGTTTTACATTTATGAATAAATCCAAAATAAATCGATCAATAAGCGTTGAGCGAAACGAATTTCCATCAATTTAATTTTGTTGACAACAGTTCTACCAACTTCTAATTTTTGCACCAAGTAAGCTAATAAAGTAATAACCACTTGCAAATCAAATAAAGTCTAGAAAATGTTTCGTTTAAAAATGAAATATATTTTGAAACATAAAAAAAAATTTTACAAAATTATAAAAGATATACAGGGTGTTTCATAACTTAGAGCAAAAAATTAAAGGGTATATTCTGTACGACGTGCTGATCATGAAACAAAAAGAATTTTTGTTTAAATCGCAAAACTATTTTCCATGTTTCCCAGTCCAAAATTTTTCGTTGCCACTGCCACTGGGTGGATGATTATGTTAAAGTTATTAATTAAATAAAATTCTATTATAAATAACTGCTAATAATTGAATTGTGTAATTATTCTTTCGTAGTTGATACCTACTTCATTGTTTGTGTTTAATAGGAAAGCGAATCCAGTGCAGTACTACAAAAAATGTTTTAGGTTAACAACCCTTAATTTTTCGAATTTAAAAAAAATTCTTTTTGTTTCATGATCAGCACGTCGTACAGAATATACCCTTTAATTTTTTGCTCTAAGTTGTGAAACACCTTGTATAAATGAATGCCGATAATAAACAACAACTACGTATGAACACACTATTATTTACTAAATTACTAACTACAAATCGGTTATGGCAGGACTTCATTTTATACGCTAAAGACACGACTTGTTTCAACCAAAACTAATCTACCACTATCTAATTGTTGTTGTTTTTCAACGGACGTGCTGATACGAAATAAGAGTGTAATATCGTTTCGTTGGTTCAAGATAACCGATCCCCTGCCGGAGATTCCATTTTAAAAATCCACATGCTTGCAATGGATGAAGCACAAAAATAAAATCTATCTTAGACAAACACACACACTGCGTCTCAGAGTACTGTAATTGGGATTAAGTTTTAGTTGTACAGCGTAGCAGAAATATAAATATAGTTATTTACTTATAAAGTCAGGAAAGTGTTCAATTACAGGCTGAGTAGATAGTTTAATGCCGAGCGAAAGCGAGGCTTGAAACAGGTTACGAATCCTGTACGACGCTTTACTGACGTGTTATATAAATAAATAAATATTTAATAATAAATATGTTAAAGTAATTTAAATAAAAAGAAATATTTGACTTACATATTCAGTCAGTATTTTATGTTGTTAAGTAACTAGACACTCACGTTTTTTTCATTAACCGCCTAGGCAGGCGTTATGTTATTTTCCTGACTAGGCATGCAAAGAAAAGCTGTCCTGAGTCTTAAAACACAGGCAAATGTTTATTTTCCTGTCAGTTTCAGGTAAAATAAATTACTACTGTAAAATTATTTAGAATGTAGTACTAATTTGGCAATTATCGCCTAAAGTTTACAATCTAGGCATTACTATTTTTGATTGTATTTTGTATTATGAACATTCTACAAAACGGTAATTTTCTGTTACGATAATTAAAATGTATATGCCAATAAAAAAGGAAAATATTTATCAATTAAATAGTACAAAGTATAAAATGACAAAATGCATTAAAAAATGTAAAAAACATTTGCTATAAAACTAAACATTTTCATTTCAAAGTAGTAACAGTAAAAATATTTGAAATAAAAGTTGTACCTACCTAGAATTAATATCCGCTATACTTTGATGTCATTGAAATGCATTTGCAGAATGTGGAAACATTTTGAGTGCAGAATTTCATAACTTTGTATTATTTCGCTTGCTAGAAGCATACAAATGACACTTAAAAACTTTAATGACAAATGTAACAATCTAGCAATTGTACTCTAAGAAGTGTTTTGAAGTCACTAAACATAACTATAAATTGCCTTTCTTACGACTAACTCGAATCTGTGATTAAAATTTTTATAACTCTCGATGAAAGCGCAATAAAAGCGGCCATTTTCTTGTTCTTACCTGTAAATCATCCCCGTAAAACATGAAAATAGTTAAAATGGCGCGATGGATACTTTCATGTGTTTGTTAACCACAGATGGAAACCAAATAGTCACATGGATTAATGAAACAAAAACAGTTCATTAATTAAACGGTTTTGTTTGCATCGAAACCGCTGACCTCTGTAATTTCAATTATTTAACTACTGACTGTGATTGATTGTCAGTCAATATTTATATTTTTATATTAATTGCATCATTTGTAAAAATTTTAAATATTTGTATTATTTATTATAATGAATTTAACGTTTCAAATAAAATCTATATTTAATCATTTTTTTAATAAAAAATATAAAATAAACACTTGGCTATGTTTCACAAAATTCAGCCTCCAAGTCACCTTATGAGGGCATCGTCAGAGGCTGGCCAGCACAGTTAGTAACCATAGACGCGTTTCGCTCTTATTAGAGCTCATCAGTATGGTCTGACGATGCCCTTATAAGGCTGAATTTTGTGAAACATAGCATCGTCAGAGGCTGGCCAGCACAGTTAGTAACCATAGACGCGTTTCGCTTTTTTTACAGCTCATCAGTATGGTATAACTCACTTCTTCACCTAATATAACAGGTAAGATGACATTCTCTGCTGGCACAGTTCTTCGTCACCAGCTTCTTCACGTGAACTTTGTTCTAGGTGAAGAAGTGAGTTATACCATACTGATGAGCTCTAATAAGAGCGAAACGCGTTGTATGGTTACTAACTGTGCTGGCCAGCCTCTGACGATGCCCTCAAAAGGTGACTTGGAGGCTGAATTTTGTGAAACATAGCCAAGTGTTTATTTTATATTTTTTATTAAACCTTGTTTCACCAAGTGTTGGATGACAATTAATTTTGTCTTTGTTGTTATTTTAATCATTTTTTTAAATGATACGGCTTACTGTTCAAAACCGACCTGATTGTTCTAAATTTAGAATTAAAACAAATAATTTAGTATTCTAATCAGCAGGAGGAAGTCCGAAGCCAATCTTTTTTGTATAACGTATTCAGGAAATAGTACGGTTTCAACATTTTAAATTTATAATCCAAATGTGCCTAAAAATATCACAGCTGTCTAAATATCTAATGTTATTAATGAGTTTTATAACCGAATAATGAATTGTTTAGCAGTAAATGGAGGAATTTAAAAAAGTATATAATTATTGTTTATTTGTATATGTTATAATCATTAACTATAGTACAATTTATAGTTATTTACGAAAAAAGTCAGGAAAGTGTTCAATTACAGTATGAGTAGATAGTTGAAACAGCTTACAAATCCTGTACAACGCTTTACTAACGTGTTTCGTAAAACATTTTACCTGAAACTTATAAACAAATAATAAATATTTTAAATTAATTTAAATTAAAATAAATATTTGATTTATATATTCGGTCAGTATTTTATGTTGCTAAGTAACTAGACACTCATGTTTGTTTCATTACCTGCTTAGGCAGGCAATATGTTATTTTCCTGACTAGGCAGCAAAGCAAAGCTTTCCTGAGTCTTAAAGATCAGGCAAATCAGGTAAAATATGTTTCATTTTAAAGTGAACGCTCTGATGCATAGGCGTCAAATTGGTAACCATGGATATGACAATTCTCCATGTTTCTCGTTAAAATATATTCACGGAAGACAAAATATCTTCTCCTTCAGTATCGCAATTTTTTTCATATTAATTTTCCTTGTCAGTTGTTACTAAGCAACAATGTTCTTATAAATAAAATTTCTGTGACAAGAACTAAATATCTTGCACCTTTGAAATAGAAAGTTCAAAGTATAGAGCTTTTAACAACTAATATGTGAATTCAATTTTTGTATACCAAATGAAACAAATTCACAAATACTAATAAACCGTTCTGCACTTCTCCAATGTTTGTTTTTAATTACTCTGAAACTATTTTATGCAGCGTGGATATTATTGAAACAAGTCTATCGTCATTCACGCTTGACAAAGTAAAATGCAAAATTCCCGCCATTGCTTTTGTTTATCAGTCGAGAGTTGCGAGTTTGTTTTTGCACGGCTCACTTCGCGCCATCCTTAAAAGCTCTTATATTCGTAGAGTGCTCGTTAAAATTTAAAAGGCTGTATAAAAAATTAAGGAAACAATATTGACATAAGGGGTGCGTTCTGATAATATCTGCTACGTTTACTCAATTTATGCGTATTATCTATTTTTAGCTTCAGACTTCTCACGAATCCCAAGAGGTTTGACTTTTGACATTCTCTCAATACGAAGAAAAAGAATTTCGCTCTTCTCAAATACGCTTTTTCTATTAATAACTTATTATTTTCGTTTTCACTTTCTAAAACCAAAGGTTATTTTTAAATTCAACATGTTGATACGCACTCTTAATTTGACTGTTCCATTTTGCAATTATCCATTTGTAATTGTAAAATTGTGAAGTAAAGACTGTTGGATAATAACTAAATACTTTTATAATTTAGCTACAATTACTTTAACTATAGCTTTGCTAAATTTGAAATTATACAGAGTGTTTCTATACCTCTGCACGAAACTTTATTGACATATATAATTTGATATACTGAATATAGTACAAAAAGATTTTTTTTGAAATTCGCAAAACAAATAGGGTATTTCATTCCTAGCGAACATTTTTAGTGTCACTGGTTTAATAGTACATTTAATTATTTATAATTATGTTACTAATAAAAGTATGAACACTGCCTACAAATAATCATTTATTAATTAGTTATTATTTTTTTTAATTGAGTAGTATTGAGCATTTACCGATTAATTATGAGTATAATTATGTTAACCAGTTAAATATACATTTAAATGAAATTCATAATTTACCGTCGATAATTATGAATTTTTGGATTGGATTCACGTAGATCTTATTCAAAATTGTATTTTTTGATACCAAATACAGCACATTTATCAAATTCTTTGCCAAGAATAACATAAGTTGGTCATTAAAGAACAATATGAACTTGAATGATTTTCTAGGTTTTTCATCTTTCAAATTAATACTAAATATCGACTTGGCCTGTAGATTTAAGAACCCAGGTTCGATTTTTAAAGCCGATAAACAATTTTCATCACACTAAAATTCCTCCTTCATTAATATGTATGTGGGCGTTGATTTAATTGAAAAAAGTGCAGAAGTATTTAAATTTTCTATGTTTTTGTTAAATATAACCAAACATTACGTGCTGGGAAAATTAAATTAATCGGTTAATTATGAGACCAATTTTAACTAATACCAATTGTACTAATTATAATTTCAGTTAATTATCTATGTCCATCACTCTTTTTCGCTGTAGCTTCGTTATTTTGTAGTAGTCGCAGTTTTGCTACAATTTTAAAAAGTGGCAATAATAAAAATTTACTACTTTTATTTTAGTAGCTTGCTCATATTAGATGGAAAAATAATACATTTAATAATAAACAATACTTCTAAAGTTGGAGCTTGGTATATAAATTTTAAAAAACGTTGAAATTATGTATATATTTGCTGACAAACATTCGATTCAGGATTGTCAAACACAAACAAACATATTTTGTTTGTTATTACATTATTAAATTTTAAATAACGACCTAAAGCTCTCTCGATCTAATATGATCAGTTCCATGAATACTTCGCAATAAGCGAATAAAATAGGATATCTGTTTTTGCTACCATTGCTTCCATTATAATTTTATTGATAAAAATGTCAAATAAAAAACAATAATTCTATATTGAAATCAATCAGATTAGGAGCCGATAGTATTAGCCATATTTATTCTTAAATCTATTTTAAGACAAACAACAACGAAACCACATTAAGATATATATATATATATATATATATATATATATATATATATATATATATATATATATATATATATATATATATATATATATATATATATAGGTATATAAATATCTCGGTAAATCTTTGTAGTCTGTGGGAATCAAACCAGGGTTATCAAGATCCACAGGCCGACTCGATACTACTGAGATAAACCCAATAAATTTTAATTGATTTTAAATCAAATTTGATTTCTCTACAACTTCTAACCAGAAAAGTATTAGGGAAAAGTTCACTTCCTACATCAATTTTTCCATTGTTCAGTTTGTTTTTTTGACGGCTGCCACACCTACTGACAGTTTCTTAATAGCCTTCATTGTAAAACTGTTTTCTGTGTAATAATGGACTGATTGTGAACTCTAACATTAAAATCAAATTGGGATTCTAGTATGAGCATACTATTACAGTTGAAGATTAATTTAGTTAAGTAAATTTAACAGATATATTCCAACATTCAATCGAAGTAAATCTGTAACGATCTCTTACGGTTCTGTGTAAGATAAGAGCACATTTGTAACATTTATTCGAAACACTTGAAACATTTTATTCGACCATAAAACACTTCATGGCCTTCGTGGATTGTGGAACGTAATCTCCAAGCGTTCAAAATTAACGGAATTATTGAAAAGCGGCATTCAGAGTTATTGACAAGGGTTGCGAGCGTGTTATCTACTGGGAACTGAATTAATTAGAACAGTTTTAATTAATATCAAATACAATGAATTGAATACAAGTGTGTTAAACTTTTTAGCTAACGAGGGATGGAAATATTTACAGTCGATGTTCGTTATTTTTTCATTATATTTGTAATTTGGCAGAAATATAGGTAAGTTCTTTTGGAATTTTTATTTTACATATTTGAAACGAGTAACTTTATTAAATTTGTACACATGTTATTCATTTTGTGCCTGTTTTTTTATTTAATCGTCTCGAGCCTCAACCTATATTGTGATAATGATTTTCATTTATTTAAGATTTTGGTTAAATTTTCTTATTTTAATTCCTACTGAAACTAAAAAGCTGTTTTAATAAATATATTCTTGTTAATATACGATATTAGTTTTGTAATTAAATTAGCAGCTAATGACCAAAAAACTTAGGTTAAGTTCAAATTTTTTAATTATTATGGAGTAGGTGGCTCAGTGGTATCAGTGGCTCAGTGGTATCGAGTCAGTCTGTGAATTTGAGAACCCGGGTTCGTTTTCCACAACCGACAAACAATTTTTACTACATGAAAACTACCCCTGTGGCTCCCTCTTCACTAACATCTTTGAAGGCCATGATTTGATGGTTGGTAACCGCACTTTACTTGGAGTGCCATACCCAGTAATGGGTAAAAGACTTGATGATTTATTTATTTACTTAACTTTAATTATGGGTCATTTTTGCGTTTATTCCGTAAATGGTAGGATATAATAACAAATAAAATTCATTATAATTTAATTAAAATCAAGTTTAACTGCATTTATTTGGTGTCGTGTAAAGAATTACCTGTAAGAAAATTTAAATAAAATTATTTAAAATAGCTATCAACCAGTGGCTAACAAAATGTTGCCTTTAAATACGATGCAAATTTTGCAAATTTTTAAAAAATTATTTTTATTCCATGATCTTATAGTATGGGGTAGATGGCTAAGTGGTATCGAGTCAGCCTGTGAAAGCTGACAAATAATTTTCACCAAATTAAATCTAACCCCAGTGGCTCCCAGTCCACTAACATCTTTGAGGGCCGTGATTTGACGGTTGGTAACCGCACTTCACGCGAAAAAATATATCAGTTACCGAGATTTGCTACGAGGAGAGTGCCACACCCAGTAATGGGTAAAAGGCGTGATGATATATTTATATTTATTTATTTTATCTTATAGTATATACACTTAAATTTTTTCCCGAGGTACAGGTACACCCTGTATAAATTACGCAATTTAATGACCTTAACCCTTAAATGCATATTGTTGCATATTTGTAACATCCCATTTTTATTGCGTTTTTTCTTATATGAAAGTTTAAATAGCTTAAATGCGCACTATTGCACATTTACAACATACTATTTGAAGTATACATTACATCATTTCTCTCATAGGGGTCAGCAGAAGGATTGGGAAAATATTTTTTATATTTTATAAATTTGAGTTTTTGACATTATATTTTTTTTACTATTTTTCCATTATTATTTGACCATTTTCTCGTTAGAATTTATTTTTTTTATAATAAAATAAGAAATCGTGCATTTAAGGGTTAACATATTTAAATATAATTTCATTTGAGTCAAATAAATCAGCACAACAGCCAAATTTAAATACATAATGTAAGTATACCAAATTTCGTGTCTATACATATTGAGAATCTGGGGTACGTCTGTGTCGCCTAAAGCAGTTTCGAATAATGAAATAACATAAGATCAATTATTAGTTTAACTCACGGTAGAACCAACCATATTGTTTAACTAGTCATCTACTTGATGTTGCTTCTGCTTTATTGCAAGTTAAATAGTTCGTTAATATTAACGCTATCAAATGCAAAAGATATGATGTAAACGCAGAGATTCAAAGATTTTGTGCGTATGCTTATGGTACAAAGTTTCTCAGACTTAATTAGGTGTCATGCTCAAATCTCTTCAGTTTCAGATATTCTCTTACATTCCATGTTTTACGTTGCAATTATCTAAATACCGTACATCAGTTAATTAGCTTGTTAACTAGATTTTCAAGACAATATACTTTCATAAGCTCCTAGAGTATTTAATAAGATTTTACCATACACAAAAATCTTTGTCTATTATACATGGTATATTACATTTTCTTGTTTAATAAAGTTTGGAAATTAGAAACGCTTTTATTATTAATTATGTAATGCAATAAAACTTTCTGAAGCTTTCAATTATTTTCACATGTGGAATGCACTTTGTAAACTAAAAAGCTACTCTTGTTTGTTTTATGAGTTTAGGGTTTGTTTTCTTAAAACGTAAGCAAAGCAACATGGTTCAAATATTAAAATAATTGTTCAATCTTTACTTTTAGACATGTTAATTGTATTTCAGGCTTTAGCGGAAAAAGAAACTTTAAATTTCTATATTATTTGGCGATTTTTCTGCACAATATTTTGTCCATTTTCAAGCAATAAAAATGCACAAAAAATTGCTTTGAAGTTACATAGTGCAATTATAAAAAAAAAACCTAATTTTTAAAGTAAACAAAAATTAAGGATATAGTTATTTGTGTATTAAGAGCGTAAAGTGATTCTTTGTTACTCGAGCACGGTAATTGCAGCGCGAGCCGAAGGCGAGAGCTGCAATAGTGCAAGAGGAACAAAGACACTTTACGCTCGTGATACACACATAATTTTTTCTACGATTGCATCTTAAAGTTATTAAAAAACGTACGTATACGTCTAAAACTAAATTCGTTTTGTTAACTGTCAATATGACAAGTTTCTGTTTTGTTTGTATCCCTGGTAACTATTGAAATAATCTTTTTCGCGCGTTGCCATTGGAAACGCGCGAATTTAACGTCTTTTTTGCGCGTTGCCATTGGAGACGCGCAAAAAAGATATTTTTCAATTGGTCCACGAAAAACGTCAACTTTACAATGACAAATGAGAGCGAAATTGTTAAATTTTCATAGCAATCGTAGAAAAAAATATTATTGAGATGTACCAAAATATTGTGCCGAAACGTCGCCAAATAATACAAAAAAGTTAAATTTTAATTGTATAAAATTTATTTTTTTCGCTAAAGCCTGAAATCTAATTAACATTTATAATATTATACCTTTCGGTTTATTAAAAAAAAAATACGTAAAATTTTTGCATTTAAGATTTAATAGTTTATCTATATTTAATTATCTACATTATCTACAACGGGATAGGTGGCTCAATGATATCGGTCTGTGGATCTTGATAACCCTGGTTTGATCCCCACAGCCGACAAACAACTTTCACCAAATTAAATCTGCTCCTGTGGCTCCCCCAGCACTAACAACTTTGTGGGCCGTGATTTTGTAACCGCTCTTCACGCTAAGAAATGTATCACTTTCGAAAGATCTGCTATAAAATGGAAGATATCGATGCGGTGGCTGAGCGCGTTAGAATATAGACCATTGCTTATTGTGTCGTAAGACAACCCTACAGTCCCGAGTTCGAGTCTAACTACCGGCAGGTATGTATGCAGTTTATTTGCCATAATACCTGCCAATTACTCATACGCCCTTTATTGAAATTGGAATTAAATGAATATTATGCAAAATAAATTTTAATATTAAATTTTAGAAAGTGTTAATTTTATTTCTGCGGTAATATAATGTTGAATTATTGACGATTACAATAAAGAATAAATGTTAGAACGAAAACGTTAAAATATAAAAATATGTTGCTGTTTGGGAAAATGAATAAAAATAGAAACACAGCTTCATATTTTAAAAATAAAATATCAAATATGATTTTCTGGAATATAGTTGACAGTATCTGGAAAAATTAAACCTGTAACCGGCTTGAAGGCTGAAATACATTGAACAGTTATTGATTATCCTTATACTTGAATGATGGATGATCCTGCTCAAAGAATAAAGTCGTTATGTGTGTACTATATTGAAAGGACATTTAATTTTGTAAATTTGAAAAGGCGATGTATAGATTTTACACAGTTAACAAATTAAATTTCATAAATTTTATTAGAGTGCATAGCATCCATCAATATTCGAAATATTTTGATTAAGAAATACTTTTTCATTATTGTGTTTTTCTTAAGTCTGTTTTAGAATTGTATTTTCCCAGTATTTTCATTAAATTAAGATATTTCCGAGAACTTTTTCAATATCTTTATTGTAAAAATATTATTTTATGAAAATTAAGTTTGCTGAATGCAATCAGGATATGGTTTCTAACAATGTTCGAGCCCAGTCCAGTGTAATGTCTAAAAATAGACTACCAAGATCTGCAAATTAAATTGTCTTATTAAACTTTGAATTATACTAATATATAGAATGTGATTATTTGGTGTGAAATGCCATTTCAGACAACAACAGTTAAATTAATTATTTTACACAGTCATATTAAATTTTCTTCATATATGTTAAATATGAAAAGTACATCAATGAAAAGTTATTGAAAAGTAAATTCTATGTTTAAAATGTTTAAATGTGGTCCTAGATTTTTGAAAAATCAAATGTGACATTTTTGTGTAAAATCAGATAGCCATGAAGATTAAAAACAAATAAACAAAATCTCATTCTGATAGTTCAGCTAAGAATTACTGATTTTAATTGTTGTATCCATTGTATTATTTATTATTTTAATATTTAATATTAATTATAAAATATAGTAATATAAAACAATGAATACAATATATATATACAGGTGTAAAAGCGAAACCAACCACCGCCTATATTTTCTTTATTATTATAGTTACAAAAAAATATTATAAAAAAAAAGTTGTAGTAGACCAAGGGGGACATCTAGTTAAAGAATAAAATAATTTTTTTAACCAGTGGTTCTCAAGCTACAACACAAAGTTATATTTTTTCAAATGGGATTATACATATTTTTTAGGCCTATTCGATAGAGTATTTTTTTCTGAATTCAATCATGTGACCATTCTACATTCTTACATAATAAGATTTTGAGAAAAATTCAATTGAAATTTAAATAATTTTTTATTTTTAATATTAATGTGCAGTAAGCTATGGATGAAAAACAAAAGAACAAAATATTAAACACAAAGAATAACAATTTACAACAATTATTATTACTTGACAGCAGCTAAATTTTGTTCTTTTGTTTTTCGTCCATTGCTTATTATACCAACAAATATCCAATTATTATTATATTCATGCACAAATTAGTACGTCGTTTCTTTTTTGCTTACTAGTCTAGTATTTCATGTGTTGATGGTATTCAGTTAAAAATATTTGCTTTTATAAATACTATATTTTTAATCAATGTTGGGGGGGGGGATTAGATAGAACCTTCAAAACACCCCCTAAATACGCCACGGATATAAGTACTAATTAATCAATTATTCTAGTAAACAACTAATCTTTCAACAATAGTTGAAACGCAGTGTGAATAAGAATCTTTTTGTGAAAAGATTACATGCTAATGCCATATTCAGTTTATTGCACAACAACAATATATTATATATAGCGCACATGAACATGTGTGCACTGCGTTGAACTCGTGACATATGGATGTGATTACTATTTTGTTATGCAAATACAAGTCACTGCCATAATATTGTTGTATCTAAATTCGTTTGAGGGTAAACTTGCACAGTTTCATGTATTATTTATTGGGTATTGTACGCATGAGTGGGGTTGTAATCCCTTGTAATGGATGTATAATAAGCCTTTGATTTCAACATAAAATTGAATTGGGTAAATACTTCCTATTACTACTACCATATGTAGTAGATTAGAAATTTTGTAATACGCATTTTCTGTGAGCTAATTTTAACTTATAATAATATTTTTTTTTTATTATTATTTATATATCGAACCAACTACTACTATGCCGATATGTCCTTTGTATGGCCGCCACGGGCGGGACTCGAACCCACGACCTTCTGGTCATCAGTCAGGCCCTCAATCCGCGCGGCAACCACGCGGGACAATAATAATATTTATCCAACACCCACTACTTATAAAGTCATTATTGTTGTCATTTTAGATTAGTAAAGTGGCTTATAAGTCACACGTGAGTTATAAGTCATAAGTCACGCATAAATTATGACTTGTAACTCACTGTTGAGTTTAAATATAACAAAGTTGAAAAAAGGTTGCAGCTGTAGTATTCGAAATGGAAGATGAGAATTTTATTTCCGAAATAATCATTAAGGAAGCGGAAAAAGCGGTTGTTGATATTTTACCAAAAAAGTCTAGAACTTCCTATGAAAGACACTTTCATTCATACCTTTGACGTTACTAGTTGTCATCCAGTCTTCAAACATATTAAATTCTTTTTCATAGGAACTTCTAGACTTTTTTGGTAAAATATCAACAACCGCTTCTTCCGCTTCCTTAATGATTATTTCGGGAATAAAATTTTTATCTTCCATTTCGAATACTACAGCTGCAACCTTTTTTCAACTTTGTTTATTTGTTTATTTGAGTAACCTAGACAACAAAACAAGAAAGTATGGCTAACTGGAATATTATTTGAAATGTAGACAATTGTGTCAAAATTTATATTTTAATATCTTAATTGTAGTTGTTGGATAAAATTTCGTATGCCACTCGTGTGTTATTACAAATAAGTCACTTCAGAAAATTATTCCCCTCGGCCTGCGGCGTCGTGGACTAATTTTTGTTCTTGCGTGACTTATTTGTAATATAACACACTTGTACCATAAATAACTATAATAATATCTTTATTTGTAAAACAAGCAGTGTTTATTACAAAGAGGATAGGTACTTTTGATCATCTAATTTAACATGCTATCACTCTACAAAATACAGGGTGTTTCACAACTTAGAGCAAAAAATTAAAGGGTATATTCTGTACGACGTGCTGATCATGAAACAAAAAGATTTTTTTTTAAATCGCAAAACTATTTTCCATGTTTCCTAGTCCAAAATTTTTCGTTGCCACTGCCATTGGGTGGATGATTATGTTAAAGTTATTAATTAAATAAAATGCCATTATAAATAGGTAACTGCTAATAATTGAATTGTGTAATTATTCTTTCGTAGTTGATACCTACTTCATTGTTTGTGTTTAATTGGAAAGCGAATCCAGTGCAGTATTACAAAAAATGTTTTAGGTTAACAACCCTTAATTTTTCGAATTTAAAAAAAAATCTTTTTGTTTCATGATCTGCACGTCGTACAGAATATACCCTTTAATTTTTTGCTTTAAGTTGTGAAACACCCTGTATAACCAAATGTAACAAAATACAACAGTAGCTAAAAAAGCAAAATGACAAGTTACTAAAAAGAAAGAGCATTTTAAAATAAAGTCCTGATATTTAACTTATAATAATAATAATAGGAGTAAGTAAAAAATTTATGCAACAGATATACAGGAATGGAAGGATATGATTGAACGTTTGTTGCGTAATGATGGATTTCGGATGTGAGGAATGAAAGAGCTTGTATGTAGGAGCGATAGTGTGGCTGAAGCGTGTATCGTGTGTCAGGATGAAAATGTTGATGTGAACTGATCTTTATTTGATTTTTTTTATGAATCTGTTAGTGGATTTTGAATTTAAACCAATTTATTTTGAACTTCCATTATCTTTATTAGTGAAAATACTTTGAACATTTATTACACAACGTTTCGATAGCGCAAAAAATCTGCTATCGTCATCAAAATAAATTGGTTTTAATTCAAAGTGAATCATTATCTTATAAATTTAAAAATAAAGTGTTAGTGGATGTTCTGTGAAAGCTTCAAGGGTTCGTGTTATGTATAACATAAAATCAAATTACAGGGAACAGCAAAATGCAAGTAAAAAGAAAAAATGAAATAATGACAAAATTTACAATATAGAAAAAAAATGTACAAAATTATGTCATCAAAATGGCGTTCGGCATTCTTACATATAATATGAATAGGAGATCTTCTTACCTCATCGGTGCTTGAAAAGGATGAATTTAAATAGAAAATAGCAAATATGGCGCATCAATGACGTTTTTTAATAACAAATAAAGAAATTGAGCAGAATAAAGTTCTCTTAAACTACCCTCTTATTGCATAAAATACCAACCTCTTAGTACTAACCTTTGATCAAAATTTGAAGTGAACAATAATTATTTCTAAATTGGCAAACATTTGTTCAAATCTTTTTAAAAAATGAATAGCTTATTTGACAGTTACATCAACAAAACTTAAATTGCATTTTCGGTCTTAATTAATAATTGCAAATCGAAATTATATGTCATATGGCATAAATTATATTACTATCAAACGTTTGGCATGCTTTTATTTATTTAAATCTTATCTTGTAGCAGTACTGGATAAAAGCTAAGTTCAAATCAATAAATTTACTACTGGATATTAGGATTGTTTCGCACGATTGATATTTTATCGTACATTAAGATTAAATGCATTGAATGCAATGACAGGTTTTAAACGACGACCGTATGGTAAAATTATCGTACCGGTTATGTGAAACGACAACTAAGTTTACCTTTACTTTTTTTAGGAAAACTGCTAAATAGTTTCCTCATCAATTTTGAGGTTGGCAAAAAGTAGTAAAATTAAAATATCGATATCTTCCAGATAATGATCAAGTCACAAAATAGCGGAATTCGTTTCTGTCATTTGCATTTTTAATATTTGTCAAAGAAGTAACAATGTATTTCGTTTGTAGTAATGTAACATGCCTTCAAATCTTATGGCCCAATTGCAAAAAAACGGTTTTAACTACACGAAAAAGTTGAATGCTACTAATGATGATTTGTTATAAATGTTGTTTTACTATTGTTATTTATCTAATATAATATTATTAAATTATAACATAAAAACATCTTGGTTATTGTTAACTTATAACATGCTATTAGCTAACAACATAGTTACATCGTTTTTTGCAACTGGTCTTATGTTTATGAAAACCTATAACTAACAATGGAAACTGGAAGGTCTAACTATGATCCGTTAGGTAACTATGTGTTTCCATTAGAAACAATTCTCCAAAATCTGTTCGTTATTTAAAGTTCGTTTCAGCAAGAAGAGATAATGGTTTCCTTAATTCGTTTAGTGTTTTTTGCTTCTTATTTCACACACTTATCTACAACCTAAGTTAATTTGTAAATGCAAAACTTGTGAACTGGTCGTTTAATTTCAACCCGAGGAATTTCAATGTCTTCCTTTTCGTTTCTTACTTAGTTAAACTTGTTCCATTTTTAATTACGTTGATACGAATTTCGGAACTCGGGAACAATGAGCAATTACAGTCAGTGTAAATAGATGCCGAGATGTTCGTTTTACATTTTCGTATTAGTTTTGACTATATAAGTCAGTAAGGTACGTAGAATTTAAATCTTGCCTTGTGCGCATAAATCTAAAGGTGCAATTGTTTAACAAATTAATCATTATGATTTTAATGCAAGTTATAAAAGACTTACTACTGCTTTTAATTGCCTGAAATACTGTTAGTAATATTACTACTCACATTATAGGTTGCTTTATTACTTTAGACAGAAATTTTTAATGAGAAGGATTTAAAATTTAAAAAAATTCGGTTAATTTCTTTACAGGTTATGATTTACACTTGTACAGATATCTATTATAAAGAACCCAGAGATATAGAGACAGTTAAATAGATAACCAACAAATTTAATTATGTATAATTAAAAACAACTAATATCAAATAAGCGAGTTGTAACCAAAATGTTAATTTTTATAAGAAATCCCAATATTGAAACTATTTCTATCCGATAACTATTGGATGGTATCAATTTCAAATGGTGTTTTATTTAAGAAAAGTATATTTTTTGTCATAACTTACATACTTAAGCTACTCTGGTTCGATCCCCACAGCCGACAAACAATTTTCATTAAATTTAAATCTAGCCCTGTACCTTCCTTTCCATTAACATCTTTGGGGGCCGTGATTTGATGGCTGGTAACCGCACTTCACGCGAAGAAATATATATCTTACCGAGATCTGTTTCGGCACAGTGCCACACCCAGTAATGGGTAACAGGCGTGATGATATATTTATTTATTTATTTTACTTTAAGATACAATTGTTGAATTCTACACCATTAGGAGTAGTTGGTTTAGTGGTATCGAGTCGGCCTTACTATCGTGTCAAATTACAATTGTGTGGACTTTTAAACGCAAACACTCTTTCCTTCCTTTCTTATCTATTTAGATTTGTTGATACAGCAGGGTGTGAGTGAGTTGAAATTATTTGAATATATGGACCGTACGTCGAATGAAAGATTCATGAAATAGGTGTATAAGCGTGAATGAATGAATGTGATTGAAAGTGAGTGAAGCGAGGATGGTGTGTCAGAATGAGAATGGTTAACAATGACCGATTCTTTGATGAATGTAATGAGTAGCTTGTCTATGAATGTTTCAAAAATTCGTACTACTCCATTTGTTGGAGATATAATCTTATGTATGTACAAATTTGTTTTCGCTTGATCCAATTATCTTTGCTCATAACCATCTTAACTTGTTGGCACACCCTATATTTATTTGGAGCTCATAACGAATATTGTTTGGTAATGGCTAATTAAATTAATTAATATTTTATATGCATTTATTTTCAGGTGTAACTAATTTTGTGTTCATATTACAATAAGTTTTTGTTTAAATTCGTTCTAAATAATATTATGATTTAAATTATTATAATCTGCCTAATAGCAATGAATATAATTAGTGCAATGTTTATTAAAACATTGAAACATTGTCAATAATCAAAACATTTTACTAGGATACATGCAAAATTGTTACAAATAATTAATTTCCAATTAAAACAAAATGTAATATGTTGAAAATTATTAATAAAAGTAGTGTAAACGAATCTATTTAATCCTATGACGCATCGCTATAGACTAGCGCTGATTTAAATCTGGGCCATAGATAAATTCTGTTTGATGGTGGTTCATGTCCATGCATATATACATTTTATATTCAAATTTTAAAGTATTATCTTTTATACGCAAAGACATCTAGATCTGTTTATACACGTGGAGGCTAAGTAGTGTGGACGGTAATATCAGGAAGTTCAGTCCGTCCTCGAGGAATGCACTGTTGTTCATGCAAATTGGAAAATTGGAGAGATTTGTCTATTTTTACTGGTTTCGATACATGAACATATAAGACAATAGAATTTTACATATACGAGTTATGATGCTATAAAAGAAGATTTGCTGTATTTCCTTGTATATATCTTTTGAGATTACAGCAAAACATTCTTATTTCAAGTAGCACTCAGATTTTAATATACATTTTTACGCTGGGTAACTTGATGAAAAACTCGACTAGTCTATTCAGGAATTTAGTAATTCAGTAGGTAAGTAAGTTATATTGGACTAAACTTTCCGAACTTAACACTAATCTCTAAAGAAACTAATAGAAGATGTTACATGGTTATTATAGTTGAAAACGATCTGTACTTAAACAAAAGGAAATTTGTATCTAAGATTTTGGGTTTAATTACAACCTGTCACTATATCAAAAAAACTAAACTTATATTGTAATACTATCTGTTGACTGTTGGTTTCGTAAATTTGATGATTGGTACACTTACAAGTAACACTACCCAACTGTCACTCACCGATTTAAATGAAACTTGGCACACTAATAGAACCCCTATTTTTTTTTCTTCCGGATGTTGCTTTTTAAACCACCCCTGAAAAATGGTAAAAGCAAGAATCGCCATAAATTAAATTAAATAATACCAAAATATTTCGCGTTCAACATTGGTTACCCAGGGGTTTTTAAGATCGTCAAAATCTATTTTCGGGGTCATGATATGCACTTTTTTAAAGGATTAAAAAGGGGTAGGGGGGGAAGAAATTATAATATTCAATTGAAATAGAGTTTTAGGTTCAAAACTAGTTACTCAGGGGTTTTTGGGGTCCCTGAATCTATTTTCGAGATTACCCCTAGGTAACCAATGTTGAACGCGAAATATTTTGGTATTATTTAATTTTACCACTTTTCAGGGGTGGTTTGTACCCCTAAAAAGCTACTTCTGGAAGAAAAAAAAAATAGGGGTTCTATTAGTGTGCCAAGTTTCATTTAAATCGGTGAGTGACAGTTGGGTAGTGTTACTTGTAAGTGTACTAATCATCAAATTTACGAAACCAACAGTCAACAGATAGTATTACAATATAAGTTTAGTTTTTTTGATATAGTGACAGGTTGTAATTAAACCCAAAATCTTAGATACAAATTAGTGTGCCAAGTTTCATTTAAATCGGTGAGTGATAAGTGGGTAGTGTTACTTGTCAAAGCAATAGTGATGATATACCTCCATTTCAATCTAATATAAATATTTATACTATAGTATAGTTTATTATAAATGTTTTTATTAATAAGAAAATATACTACGATATTGTTCTTTTGACGGCAAAGTTGTGAGAACTCACATTTCGAAGAGTGACATTTTCTATTAACAATTGGCAGCATACTTTGAATACATTTAGGACCAATAAATACCTTTCATGCAAAACAAAACAAAAGTCAAGATAAAACCTTGAAGAAACCTTATATGTTTATACTTCAAGTTAATTTGTGACTATTCCCATACACAAAAAAAAAACAATATTTATTTAGATTTTATAAAGCTGCATTCATTAGATATAAACATAACGTGTATGCAACTTTGAAATAAAATTTTCAAATTATGTAAATTTAATTACAAATTTTTAATTGATGTCACCCCTTGAATGGTGTAACCTGAAGCAAACCGCTTATTCCCCTGCTCCCCCCGAACTACGCCGCTGGTTTGATAACTGTATATGACAGTAAAATGTGACATTTATAGAGATGTTATACAGAGTGTTATATTTTAATAAACCCAGCAAATATCTCGCTTATTTATCAACTTAGCAACTTTTTTCATATAACATGATTTATACAGAAATATGTAAGCTAGTTGTTGACGAATATAAATAAATAAATATATCATCACACCTTTTACCCATTACTGGGTGTGGCACTCTGCCTAAATAGATCTCGGTAAGGGATATATTTTTTCGCGTGAAGTGCGGTTACCAGCCGTGAAATCACGGCTCCCAAAGATATTAGTGGAGGGGGAGCCACACGGGTAGATTTAAATTGGTGAAAATTGTTTGTCGGCCAGGGTTTTCAAGATCCACAAGCCGACTCGATACCACGGAGCCACCTACCCCTACCTACGGATGTACGGTCATAATATCATGTCCAGTTTATTAGTAATTAATATTAACTTTGAAATTTCTAATGGAACATAACACATTTTTTTACAAATTTGAAAAGTGTATCAAATTTGCTTTATAATCATGCAAATTAATCTATATGTTATATTATTAAAAAGTAAAATGGCGGGCACTTTATTGTACACCTAATCGGAATGAGAATAGTGAGCCATGACTGTGGCTTGAGAAAAAACAATTGTAACTATTATTATTAAACGAAATAATGTTAGCAATACTGCTATTTATTTTTGTAAGTTTCATTTAATGGTTTATTTCATTAATTATGGGGTAGATGGCTCAGTGGTATCGAGTAGGCCTGTGGATCTTGAGAACCCTGGTTCGATCCCCACGGCCGAAAAACAATTTTCACCAATTTAAATCTACCCCTGTGGCTCCCCCTCCACTAATATCTTTGAGGGCCGTGATTTTACGGCTGGTAACTGCACTTACCGAAATCTGCTTAGGCAGAGTGTCACACCCAGTAATGGGTAAAAGGCGTGATGAAATTTATTTTATTTATTTCATTTATAGTAGAGATGGGCGAATATCATCCGCGAATAGTCGAATGTCGCGAATATTGACATTGTTCGATATTCGAGATTTTCGAATATTAACGTCAGTATAGCGAACATTCGAATACCTCGAATATCGCGCTATATGTTGACCTCAATTTTTTACTATGTTTTTCTTTATCATTTGTACATAAACTTATAGTTATTACAATACTTTGAAGTTATTAATAACAAAGATATTTTGTTTCAAAACCATGAAGACGTACCATATTTCAAATTTGTTTTTAAGCCCGTACGTTTCACCTTAAATTTGAAGTTTTCGTCTTTTTCTTTTTTGTTTTAATTTTATTTTATCTTAACAATTTCATTCAAATAATGAAAAGAACATAATTAAATAATTATTAATAATTTTAGGAGTATTCGAATATTCGAGTACCTCGAATATTCGACATCTGATTAATATTCGTATTCGATATTCGAATTCGAGAAATTTGATATTCGCCCATCTCTAATTTATAGGTAATATGAGAAAGTAATTGTATAATTAATTGAATGTAAGACATTTGCGCTTGGAGTATTAACTAAAGTTCGTATCACTAAACTAGCAGCAGTTTTTGACTTTAGTTGTAGTGTTACCTATATCAAATCTGTATTGCAGGATGTAAGCCTTCGAGAAATGTATAGAAGTAAGAAAGATGAAAGTACTCATACATATCCCAAGTGCGTGGAACACTTTAAGTGCAGTAGTGAGGAATGAAGATAAACTGCCACTTTACATGGAAAACCCGAAGTACCTTAATTGACAAAATTACGTGCGGCTATAAATCAGCCGCGTATCCTTAACAAGACACTGTACTAGAGCCGTTATCACACAACAATAGCATGTGAACTCATGGACTATAATAAGACAATTAATTCACCGGAATGTTCTGGACTGAATTAGGCGATGTCGCAGCATGAGTAATGCACTACCCGTGCTTCTAATGGCTGATGGGCCTAACGACGTGTCTTTCCGGTGGAGCCAGGCCTACAGCCGGAATTTTGAGGGTCTACTGGATATCTGAAGGCTGTTCTTCCCTCTTCCGACACTATTGCACGAAGCCATACAAGCTGAGGATGAGGGATCTTACTTGCTTTCAAACAAAAAAATTACAGACAAATTTACTTTATTTTCAAATTCCTTTTTGTGCTTGACAATTTTATTTCAGCAGGTAAAACATTATAACATTCGAAAACTTTGGATTCGGGTGAGTTTTTTCCAATTAGGTTTGCGAAATACATCATTTTGTCTGGTATAAATACGTCAGGGGTGGATCCAGGGGTGGTCATGACTCCCCCTAAGCAAGGATTTTTTTTTATGTTGGCCCTAATACATAATAATGATGTCATTATTTACGATAACTCAATTTGTTAAACAAATTAAATAGAAAATATTATCTAAGAACGTACAATTCTAAGATAATTAAGAACTATTGTTTGATTTATTATTCTAATAAATAGCCAAAAACCAATATTTTGATTGGATATTATTTCAACCCGCAGATGGCAGAGGTATTCTATATAAGACCTAGTCAATTATGTGACATTTGCACTTAGAAAATCAACCTCTAATTCAATAATTTTTGTATTGTATCGAAGAACCGTTTAGATATTAAAACTTTATGATTTAAAAAGTGTTGGCGTTCTTAGGGGAAATTTTTGAGGTGAATAAATGATTTAATGTGTTTTAATGCGATTCCAAAGACGATTTAATGTGTTTTAATGTGATTGTAAAAATTATTTAAAGCAGGAATATAATATGAGCAAATACAAATGGTTTTTATATTTAGAAGATGGACAATAACACTCCCCCACCCCCCCCACCCCGAGACAAAATTTACTCCATGACCCCTCCCCCACCCCTAATTCTAAGTCTGGATCTGCCCCTGAAATACATAGATGATATATGTAGTAACTATACACAGTTATGATGCTATTCATGATATGCTAGCAACACATCTGATCACTCTTTTCTGGGCAATAAATACTTGATTGGCGGACATTGTAGAGCTTCAGAAGCATATACCGTAAGAGACGATGACACCCAATTTCACGCGGTAATACATCAGCAGCTGGCTCTCATTTAATATATGTTTTAAGTGTCTCAATTAGAAATTCGCACTACTTATTGTTGATGATATGATATGCTCACAGTGAAGCCTCCAGTTCAAAATTTTATCCATAATTAATTCCAAGAATTTTACATGTGTTCGAGATGAAATACGACTATTATTGACAGATAACAACATATGATTATTATTTGTGTTTTGATAAGAATGAAGTTTTATATAGAATTTTTTTCTGGATTAAGAAACAATTTATTGTCGTTAAACCAAGTATTCAAACTATTTATGTTTTCATTGCATATCTCGGTTAAAATGATATTCATAGCTGCGGCAGTAATTCTGCTACTTTTTTGAGTAACTAAACTAATAAAAATAATTTATAGTTTTTCTTTGAGGCTCCAGGGCAATAAATGAAGCATTACATCCTTGCTAACAGTTTGCCGTATATGGAAATTGAACTCAAGGTCTTAAATCTACAGTCTGACGCGTTAGCACTGAACTATCTTTAATTGATATTATGCCTTGAAAATTAGACACGTACTGTTCTAGGTTATAAAAGTCGTAAAATCTAATATCTAATCAAAGAAATACATAGGTACTCGTAACACAACCAAAAAGTAATGGTAAAATTTGAAACTTGAATAAGTTTTATTGTACTTATAGATAAGTTTGTACTTATCTGTAGTCAATTAAAATTTAAATACATAAATTTTTATCACAACTAAATAAAAAATTCGGCGGCCGAAATTCAAGCAATCCGGTCTATCAAGAATCCGGAATTCCGGAATCCAGTAATCTGTGCCATCACTAGATTAACCATCATAAGACAGTTTGCCAAATAATTCTAATGATTTTCTTTCGGGTTTTGGAAGACATCTCCTTGTTCTACTTGAAATTATCCGCTCCAAATGTAGTATATCCTTGGCCTAAGAGGAGTTTTAAAGGTCCACTAGATAGCTAAAGGTTGTTTCCGCCTGCGTAACCGACATACAAAAACACCAAACAGAAACACTGTTAAACACGGTTAAATATCGTACAACTACGCAACAACGGCGCACGAATCTGCCGTCGAGACAGGTAAATAAACTTCTTCAGCAACGTGTTCATTTTAATTAACTGGTGAATTTAATTTAGTTGAAGTAACAGGAGATGCCTTGAGAAATAATCGCTTGCAACTTGTATGAAATGTAGCGAGTTCTTTGGTGATACAAAGTTCAAAGAATGCTTCTAGAACATCATAAACATGGAGGTGTTTTATAAAATTGTTTATTTTTAAAACAAAATAAGCAAATAGTACACAATGTTTTAAGTTTCTTGTAAGTGCGACACCAGTGTCAAACGTTAATTAATTCTTTACACTAGAAGAATGAGTGTTTCTTATTCTCCCGCATTAATTTATAAGACTGTGTCATTAGTAATTTACCTGGGAAACTAGTTCGCTATCATTGCTTTCAAGAGTGCTTTATAGTCTTAGAGTTGAATCAATTACCTCATTTTTGTTACAAAAGTTTTATATTTTACATGATTACATATTAGAAAAATATTACAAAAAAGTCAGCCTAATCAGGTCGAGTGTAAACTGCAGACCGTACACAATAACATTTTCATTTACTTATATTTGTAAAACAATTTTCTTTATAAATTTATTTAAAAATAGATTAAATTTGTATTTTCGTTTAGTTTATCTAAAGATTCGGGGCAGTGCTAAATTAAAAACACTACATATTGTATAGTTATTTATAGGTGTAATATTTTTGTTTCTGATAAGAAAATTCAAACATATTATTTTATTATTATTGTTTTTAAGCTGCTTCGTCCAGAAATCTATTTTTGTTTTGTTTAAGAGCTGTCTAAAATGTATCAAGAATATCTGAACAAAATATTTAGAATATAATACTAAACTTATACCCAGTTGCACCGCTAAAAGTAAAATTTCAAACTAGGTGTAAGTACAAGCAAATTAAATGTTTGACAGTAATGTCATTTATTCAATATATTCATTTGCGTGAATAGCGTTACGGAATTTGAATCCAGAGATCCCAAGTTTGAATCCCTTCAAAGCTAAGAATTATATAAATCACCACACACTGCGGTTCGGTCAGTGCGGACCCAGTACAGTAATTAATATTAAGTTTCAGTTATACAGCGTAACCTAAATAAATAAAATAAATATGTAAATTCGCTTGAATTTATTTCTTTAAATATTTAGAATTTAACTTTATGCAGCTGACTATTAATTTTGTAAATAACAGTGATAATCGAATGTGTCAAATATTTTTAATGTTTGATGTCAGACTTTT
The DNA here is from genome assembly GCA_947425015.1 of Pterostichus niger. NCBI lineage: Eukaryota > Metazoa > Arthropoda > Insecta > Coleoptera > Carabidae > Pterostichus > Pterostichus niger. The sequence continues at coordinate 7,189,524 of OX380339.1, forward strand.
GCAATGACACTAAATCTAACTATTTGTGAGTCATGTCAAAAAAAATCATGTTCTCTCTTAGCTACTCAATATGATAGGCTCACATTTTGTACTTTCCATCTAATATGTGTGGCATATAACTTTTGTAATCAAAATAGTTAATATTTACGATGCGGATTCTTGAGCTATTAAAAGAAATGATTTAGAGAAAACGCATAGGTAATTAATATTTTTATCTAAATTATTGGTCAATTCCTTTACTTATTTCATTACTTTTAAAATTATGCTTAAAAGTAATTCACTAGTTTGTATTTCTAAAGCAGAAGGTCAGGAAAATAATGAACCTAAGACACGAATGACACTTTTTCCACAATTCATTAGAAATAAATTAGAAATTTATATAATATTTATTATTCTCTTGATATATATAATCTGAATGTCAATAGTGTCAAATCATACTGCACTTTTCTTGTTGCCGTAGATACTGTTTTACTTTATTTCCCTAGGGAAAACTAATTTACTTTTTTGTCTAGAGATAAAATGTTTCTCTTCTTTCAAATGAGGGAAGCAAATTTTCTCACGGGATTGTAAAAAAAAAACCCTTATTATGTTTAGATAGTTAGTTGAGATTGTTAAGAATACTATTAGACTACTAATGATCTAATTAGAAAGTTATTGGAAGGAGGCTTCAGTAAGTACTAATACGCTTGAATTATGAAGGCGTTTCGGACAATGTATAATTTATTTTTAATATAGGTACAAATTCCAAAAAGGTATGGTCACAAATATAATAAAAAGTTCAGATCAAAACGTTAAAGATTGGCAACTGATCACATGATCCAAAATAGAGGGAAAAATAACCTCAAACAAAAAGGAAGTGGCAAAATAACAATTGTTTAGATAGTTATAGAACTGAAACAAATCCATAAAAATGTGTAACATTTACTGTTATCCATATTTTCAATTTGATTTTAACAGTAATTAAACATGAAAACTTAAATTTATAGACTTTTATTTTAATAAATATGAAAACAAGTTTTTTTTTTGGAATTCAGTCAAAATTATTCTTTATTTTGTCAACGTTTCAGCTAACAATTCAGCCTTTTTCAGGACAAAAAAAAAATAAGTAAAAATAAGATTCATTGTAAGTCTTTCGTAACTTATCAAACTGCGGAAATAAGAACTGAAGAAATAAGTAATAAGAACCTAGTTTAAATTTCTCAGCCGACAACTGAAATATTGAACCTGTAACAGTTTGAGAAACGCTATTTATAAATCACATCCACTTGTAGTTGGTAAGGATGTCAGAACGGAATAAGATATGTACAGTTTGACAAGTATACATGTAATATACCTAGATTATATTCCTTTGAAACAAGCTTGATATTGTTCAGTTTTCTCATAAAAAATTCTTAGTAATTTGTTAGCAGCATTTTGTGTTTTGTGCTGTCATGTTTGTTATAAATCTTAATTTAGTGCTTTGCGTGCAAGACATTGTGTTCTTTGTACTCCCATCGGCTCAAAGTCACGTCAATCAGCTGTTGTTTAAAAAACAAACACGAACCATGTTTTTCCAAGATAGAATTTAAAATCTCATGTTGTTACGGTAAAAATGAAAAAGTGCTATAAAACGTGGTACACGGTACGTTATTTCTTGTAACATATTATGAGCCTGAACAGTGAACTTTACATGCAACCTATTTCTGCACTAGCGCCAGCTTTTCCAGTGATGATGAACTTAATTACATATAATCCTGGTTGTCAGTAAACGTATCATGGTCTCAAAACTGCAGCGTGTTTCATAAATTGCTCAAACGTAATTACTCTGTGCATTTTTCTTATTTTTTTATGAGATACGACATGAGTACTTCAACGTCAAATAATGTAACGAAAAATTTAAATAATACTTTTTATAAATGATAGTCTTGAGCACTGTATATAGGTCGTAGCTAAAACAAGTCGAATTTGATTGGGGTCTACGGCTAAAACTTTCATGAGATAACAAATTTAAAATTGATTTTGAAAATCATTTAATTATTTACAATTATGTTACTAATGAACTAAAAGTAAAAACACTTGCTACAAATAATCATTTATTAATTAGTTATTATGTAGGCACCTGGTGTAATGCCTTATATATTTAAAAAAAAAAAAAATGTACTATTAAACCAGTGACATTAAGAATGTTCGCTAGGAATAAATTTTTTTGCGAATTTAAAAATAAATGTTTTTGTTCTGTAATCAGTATATCAAATTATATATGTCATTAAAGTTTCGTGTACATTTTTTTAATCACCCGATATAATGTAATAGCATATTATGTAACAAGTTTTATAAACGACCGCAAATTAAGATAACAGTAAAATGTAAAGTTTTATTAGTTATTTGAAAAGTAAGATTAAGTTATAACTTCACTTCGTGCTTAATATGTTAGTTGTTAACGTCACGCCGTGACTAATATGTTCAAAGCTACAGTTTGTCAACATATGATGAATATGTTATTTAGATCGATGGAAAAGCAGATATATATATATATATATATATATATATATATATATATATATATATATATATATATATTTCTAATACAAGTTGACTAAAATTTCTGCGATTTATTAATCAATCTAAAGTACTTCGACGAAAACGAATCCATTAGTTTATTTGAAAAAAATTGTATTGCACTAATAGCCTTTTTTATAACCCACAAATTAATTTACTTCTTTTTTTTTAAATAAAAAAAAACATTCAAATGACTGTCCAACTTTTGACAGGTATGTAATATGTGTCATAAAATAAATAAAATTGATTTGAATTTGTTACTTATAATAAATGTAAATTTATTCTGCCCTTAAATAATAGCGATCGTAGAGTATATTTCATTTAAATATTTATCTTATTTGATATTGTCAGACCTTTGCGCACTATCCTGAATTTTATTTCGTCTTGACAGAAATATTTACTAACTTAGAACTTGAAAGAAGAAAACAAAAACGATATCGGCAGTGAAGTTTGCAACCAATTACAAGCCTGCAATCTTGCTTAATTGTTTATAGGACTCTAAGTGTTCATAAAAACGGATGTATTTTTTTAGGGATACATCGTTAAATTAGGTAATATTTCGTGCATCGTGGACGAAAAACGGGAGTAAAATAATCGATACTTTGCTAATAAGCCAAGGTAATATGTCATGAAATATGTATTAAGCAACATGAGAAGGGTGTTTATCGCAACGGTTAATAATTTTCTTATTGAATATTGAATTACCAACCTTCGAACTTCCAATATCACTAATTATACCGGCCTTCAGTTATAATTTTACGGCTTTCGTTCTTCATTTTATCACTTTTAATATAAATTTTCTTTTATACTCGCAGTGATAAATGAGAAATAATGAATAGGTATCTCAAAGAAAGTTTAAACTTTGTTTTCTGGATTCCCAAGTCTGTGAAAACTGAATGATAAGTTAAACTGAAATGTTTACTTTAACTTTTACTTTGTTATATTTTAACACTAAAGTAAACGGAAATTTCTAATTTTCTTAATGAATATTGCAAATTAATATTTGCCAAAATTTAAACATGTTAATTATCCTTGTTAGTTAAAAACAAATCAGGAAAATGTAAATACGTATAAAATCTCATTAATCTAAAGTGCTGCAATAAGAAATGAGTTGACAAAATTGCGAATTTAGGTCATAGTCTAATTACTTCACAATCATTGCATTGAGTATTTTTTCGTTGCTTCAAGTTTACACTTTTTCTCGATATAAAAATGAGCGCAAAAAGCACTTTATAATAAATGACTGGCGACGTAGTAAATCTGGATAAACAGAAAAATCTTTTGCCTGAAGATTAATTGCCGCTACGTTAAAACAAACATAATGAAAACTTTCCAAACACTGTAAAATGAAAATCCTTTGGTTTTCTCTACATACATTGTAAATTACATTCTTCTGTTAATTTCTTTCTTACAAAGCCTTGCTTTTGCTGTAATTTCTATAAAAACTTGTTTCAAAATACGAGCTCATTCAGAATAGAACAGTGGGGAACAAATAAGGACCTGAAACCCTCTTTTTATGAAAGAAATGATTATTCTACTGTTGCAGTTATTTTTGGGCTCTATTCAATCTTGTTTTTACATAATGCATGTTGCTATCTAAGAAGCCTATTCGGGATTTCTCTACAAAAAATAGTATATTATTGTATTTGTTTTTATATTACAATGCATCATTTATTTCATTAAAATATTACAATTTTAATTATAAAGAATCTAACTACAATCTAGGGATTTATGTGACATGTGGTAACACTGACAAATCAATTTTGACATTTCTCAACTGTAAATCCAAAAGAATGTACTAGATAAAAACAATGAGTCATAGAAAATATCTGCAGAACAGATAACAGAAAATATAAAAATTCCTTCAGAAGACCTGAAAAATACCATAAGAACAAAACTCAAAGAAGAAAGCCTAGCAGAATGGAGACAAATTACCAACAACAAGCTACGATCAATCAAGGATGACTTAAAAACCTGGACGGTGCCGGAAGAAAGACGAGAGCAAGTCGTGACTACAAGACTTCGGATCGGGCATTCAAGATACACGCATGAACACATATTACAAAAAACAAACCCAAAACACTGCGACACTTGCAACACAGCAATAACAGTAGAACACATTATCATACAATGTCACAAATACACAGTTCAGAGACAGATGTACAATATTCCAAATACCCTTCAGGCAGCACTTACAAACAATAACCAAAATGTAATAAAATATCTCAAACATATACAAATCTACAAACAAATATAATTAATACCAAACCAATGTACAAAATCATATTTATTATAAGATAATATACTGTACCAGAGATTAGTGATCTACGTTGTCGAAATCTCTATAATTTCTCTAAATAAAAAAAAAAAAAAATATCTGCAGAAACAGATTCCCAACCAAAGAAAAATTTAAACAATTACACTCATATTTTCAAATTAGAAACTAAATGAATAAAATATCTCAAACTATGTAAAAATATTATACTTTCTGTGTAATCAAAAGTGATCTCAACTTTTTTATTTTAAATGTAATACCCTTTATATATTTCAAAGTTTAGGTTTTACCTATATGATATTGTAAATTCAACCATGTATGATAAAGGCATTTTTCAACATACATCAGAATAAGAAAAAATAAACTAAATTAATTACTCGTAGATAAAACAACAAAGACAAAATTAATTGTCTTTGAATGCTCACTTGGGGAAACAAGCTTTAATAATAAAATATAAAACTAAACACTTGTCTAAGTTTCACGAAATTAAGTCTCCAAGTCACCAACCATAGACTCGTAGATTATCAAAATTCGTAATAATTGACCCTATAAAGAAAACTTTCTATTAATATGTGACCCTTCTAAACAAATACTTTGAAAATGGCCCAATCCAGGTGCCGAAACTTCATTGAATAAATAAATAATAATTTTAGAAGCCTTCCTCAACTGTTTTAAAATAAATTTTGGCTTATTCAAATGTCCAATTTAGTTTCATTTTTGTTTATTTGTTCAATTCAAACAAAAATTATATATCGTTGATACAAACAGACACTCTAGAGTTAGTAGAGTTTATATTAATTATATTCAATTAACCTCGTTTCATTTCATATTCATTAATTAATTGGCATTTTTTATTAATATTTTTCTTTCAACCATCAAATATTGTTATTGAAAGCTTCATGTAAAGTAAGCAATTATTTGGGCTACTGTTTTGGTTTATTTACCGAAATTTCGAGGGTCCTGCGCCGTCGTTATTTGATTAATATGGTTTGATAAGTTTTCTACGTAGTATTTATAATACTGACGAAGATATAAATATCAAAAAGCAACGAAATTATAATCATACACGGTCAAATGAATTTCACGCTTCATAGCGAGCAATCTAATTGGCTACAACGTCCGAGGCCTTCCACCTATTGGCTGTATGCAAAACGTTAAAATTCGTTGAAGCAAATAAGATTACGGCATAATTTAGAGATCAAAGCAAGCATGGGCCACGTGCATGCTATAAGTCGTGGCTGTTTACCATGTAAGCATAAATTTCATCGCAAGGCGAAAGGGTTCCTCGGCTACATTCCATCCAGCATACAACTTAGTAACATACGAACATGTCCCTGTCCGAATAACTCGTGGCGTAATGGCGGATAAAGCCTACACGGTTTATTACAAACGAACTAACGTAATTGTCCCATATGTAAAATAATATTTACTTCATTATAATTTAAATAATATTTGACGCCGAATTGTTTCATTATGTATATGTAGAGATAATTTGATATTAATTTAGTACTTTATTATTCATCATTAAGAGGAGGACTATATGTATAAAACTGTGCACAATTTTTAAATATTTGTTACATTTTAAATTGAACTTGAACTCCTATTGAATAGTATTAAATTAGAAAGCAGGAGCAAATTTCAATTAAATATGGAGAAAAACTAGTCTAAAATATATACAGAATGTCCCACTGAAACTGTGCCATAAGCAAATAATGTCTTGTGAAAATGACATTTCCCTCACTCAATTTAGTTGTGATAGTAACTGTTTCCCTCACTAGTAATGAAAGTAAATAATTTTCCTCACTAGCGAGGGAAACAATTACTATCACAACTAAATTGAGTGACGGAAATGCAATTTGACATGATGACCAAGGACACGGGAAGTACATTTTCAAATATAACTTCATTGATTTATATAAAATAATTATCAAATTTCTTGTATCACAAACGTAAATATGTAATCTTTAAGTTTATGATGAAAAAATAGTATGTAACACACGTGGGAAAAGCACATTACAAAACTCGTACTATTGGAATACTCACTGTCCGCTCGTGCTACAAATTTCGTTCTCTTTTTACAATTAAAGCTATTCCTCACTAGTATTACAATATACTATTATCGTTACTATGGCACTTCTGATTAGTTTTCAGGAAAACTATTAAATTCTGCTTTACTGTTACTGTTAAAATCTAAAATATGTAGGTATGTGAGTATAAGCCAGATTTATAATAAAGTAACGTAAACGGTAACGCGAATGCTATCGGTAACATAAAAAGTTAAGCTTATTCTAGAGCTAGTAAAAATAATGTAAAAGAAAAAACAAGGTAAAAACACGTCATTGCTGCGCCAAACTCGCTACCTTGTATTCAATCTTATATTCCTAGATTTGCTTCGAGACATCACAGGACGTTCCATTTATCCTCCCCAAGGACCGATGTGTTAAGATCTCCTACCCATATTATCTGCAAGAATGCCAAACGCCATTTTGATGATATGTTTTTGTAATTTTATTCTATACTTTGTAAATTTAGTAATTAATACAAAATTGTATTCATTTTTACTTATGTTTTGCTTTACCCTGTATTTGGATTTCTGTTGGAAATAAACTACTATTATTATTAAGACACAAAAGCAGAGGAATCAACTTTTATCTTTCTGTTTTGCATTACCTGAATTATTCTACCTTTGGTTAATCAGAAGTCAGTATTTTTACATAAATTGATTGATAGTCATCTGATATTCTAGTTATAAGTGTATTGACAAATATGAGCGTGTGTGAAGTTACATAAAAATGAATTGCAAAGTTATCCAATTAGTAGAAATTAAAATTAATTTATAAACTAATAAATTCATAGCAAAAATCCAACAGAAAATTATAAAAACTTATGTAATTGGCAGATTAGTGTCTAAGTTTAAATAAGAAATGTCGACTTTAAACGAAAGGTTCTAAAATTCTAACGTATCATCTGATTGGATGATGGTACGGTTAAGTATAAATCAATTCGTTTCTTTGTTTGAGTTTTATAACTATTTATACAGGCTGGTCCTTCGAATTGTATTTTTATTTTACTGAAAAATGTATTTTAATTAAAAAGTTCGCATACCTGCACTATAAGTTTTTGAACCGGGTGTTCTATTTTCGCACAATATTTTTAAATGGAACATCCAATATATTTTTACAAATTTTTAAAGATCTGTAGTTTCTCTTTAAAACTGTTCATATTTATTATAGTTCTAAAATGTTCATTACAGAATCTATTAATGATTTTATTAATAAACAATCATCCAGAAAGTACCTTTGCCATAAATTTATTTGTTTAAACAATTAGATTAGTTACTGTCAGAGCATAAATTATTATTACTTGCTTCTCTCACTTAGTTTATCAATTGTTATAATTTATTTAGCTTACTTAAAAATTAATTTGACATAAATTTATTCTTGCTGAAATTTTAAATACTTTCAGTGTGTAATTACTCACAAATTTGAAAAAATATTAAATAAATATATCATCACGCCATTTACCCATTACTGGGTGTGGCACTCTGCCGAAGCAGATCTCGGTAAGTGATATATTTATTCGCGTGAAGTGCAGTTACCAGCCGTCAAATCACGGCCCTCAAAGATATTAGTGGAGAGGGAGCCACAGGGGTAGATTTAAATTGGTGAAAATTGTTGGTCGGCTGTGGGGATTGAACCAGAGTTCTCAAGATCTACAGGCCGACTCGATACCACTGAGCCACCTACCCTAAATTTGAAAGTAATATATATATTTATGTTACGCTGTACAACAGGAACTTAACCCTAATTACAGTACAGGGTCCGCACTCACTGAGCCGTAGTGTGATAGTTCATATAATTCTTAGATTTGAAGGGATTCAAACTTGGGATCTCCAAATTTGAATTCCGTAACGCTATTTACACCACCATACTGACGGACCTGACTTTTCTATGATCATATATAAACATTTGAAATTGTTAAAAATAAATAATTGTTTTATTGATGTATTTTAGTTAATATCTCTATTTTATGGTCTTAAAATGAAGTAAGACATATGATATAAGGAAAGGTTGCGCTTAGGTTTGTATGAAAGTAGCTTTAGATTTTAGTAATACAAGGTTGTCCTAAACCCCACTTCCTCATTGGAAACAATACCTGTGACAAAGCAACATAACACAATATCCTCAAGCATATATTATGCAGCTTCATTACACCTCCAAATTAAAATATTTGTTCAAACTGACAGCATAATAATTAATATTCCGCTTAACCTCCTAGCTGCTATCGCATCCTCATCCTCATCCTCATAGAATCATTGTAGTACACAGGACGCGCTTCCAAACAATGGCCTTGTACGAAATGATACATCGCTGTTACGTTGCAATTAACATTAATTAGACAGGCTCTTCTCGCTACTCGCCATCGGCAGTTAATGATACCTCCATGCAACTCTATTAGTTTAACAGTCTCGCGGAATTAGAGTAATTGAAATCGGAGAAGATATGAAGACACTCGTCTTGTTACTGTCTTCGTGGATTTCTCTTTTATAGTCTTGGAGCCGTGTGCATGTTGTCAGATTCGCGATTTCGTCGTTGAGAAGTATTTTATGGTTAGATTAGACTACATCAACTGGATTTGGTTTATTATTTGAAAGGAATTTGACAGATTTAAATTACCTACTTCAAATATCTGTTAACTATTTTATGTTAGGTGTATGGGAATTTTATTTGATCTGCATTAGCAAACTATATGTATGTTTTAATTATCTTGAAATGCAGTAAAGAATTACGTTACAATACGTTTTATTACTTAACTTTGATGATACCCATTATTATGAACTGTAAAAGCTACCAAGTACCTACTATGGCAGTGCTAACGCATCAAAAGTAACTTTAAACCCTGCTCTTGCTGATTTAAATTTAGAACGATAATTTCACTTCAATACAAAGTCTATTATTGTATTTTATCAGACGATGTAATGTCGTACAAGTTGTTTGAACTATGACAAGTGGAGCGTCGCATAGAACAACATTTATTTTATGGGCATTTGAATAGTAAAGAAATGTTTATTTAGCTTTGTCTCTACGGGTTAAGAAACTTTTAACAGGCTAGTCCGTGCAAAAATTATAACGGGCTGTTGACATTGGTTATCATGACAATATATCTAATTTGAAACGTTTGACACTTATTTGGATCCCCACAGCCGACAAACAATTTTCACCAATTTAAATCTACCCCTGTGGCTTTCCCTCCACTAACATCTTTGGGGGCCGTGATTTAACGGCTGGTAACCGCACTTCACGCGAACAAATATATCCCTTACCGAGATCTGCTTAGGCAGAGTGCCACACCCAGTAATGTGTATTTATTTTAAACAAAATCTGACAGATTTTCAAAGTTTGATTAAAAATTTTAGTTATTGCGTTATTAATTTTATTAAATATACATGTATTGCTATTTAAATGCTCATAAAACATTGTACAGTGCTGGACCGTTACCTGAAATTTACAGTCGAGCGCCAGCCTGCTCGCCTGTTAGCTTTCTATGCTCGCCTGTAAACTTTTGAAAGAAATAATTTTCAGATATTTGTTCACCTCAGATTTTGTTTTATATCCAGTCCTGGTAATTGGGAGTAATTGCCTGTTGTGCAGCGTAGCAAATAAATAAATATTGAATTGAAGAAGGACGAAAAGATATAACAACTTAAATTATATTTAATGATCACAAATATACTTTTCATTTTAGCAATTAATAATTTTTTTGCCAGGGCTACATTTTATATAGGTATTAATCTTGATTGGAGTCTTGAAATACGAAATTTGTATAAATGCTCATTTATCGTGGCAAATAGCAATATTTAGGGTTGTGCCGTGGTCAATTGACCGGTAAATTGACTGGTCAATTGACCGTCAATTGACCAAAAATATTTGACGGCCAAAAAAAACGGTCAAATAATCTAAATGGAACCGCCAAGACATCTGTTGTTCAATAGAAATAGCTACTTACTATTATTACATGAATATATCTAGTTTGGTATTCTGGGTTCTGGAGAATTTGCTACTTTACATTACAAAGAAAATAAATACATATTATTTCATTTCATTACGTCTTTTACTTTATTTTGAATTTGATGTGGTTTTGTTTATTTGTTGTTGTTGGTTTTTCATTTTCAGTAATATTGGATGTAGTAAACAGTACTATATAAATAAATTACAATTCTAATTGTGATTTTTATTAAATGTTTCTTGGTCAATTGACCGGTCAAATAGTCGGTCAATTGACCGAAAAATATTTGACTGGTCAAATGCACAACCCTAGCAATATTTAATCATGTAATTTAACAGTATCAGAAATTTACCAATATATTATGAATATTAATAGTGTAATATATATATTTTTTTTTACTCTTTGTCATTTATATAATCGAAATTTTCCAATTTTAATATCAAAAAAACTACAATGTAGAAATGTGACATGTGAAAACGCTGTCGAATATTTTTTTTACATTTTTATATTGTAAATTCAGAAGAATATACTTTAAACTTTTACTCCATCTGTATAGATAGTAATTTAGAAAATTTTATGTAAATTATGTAATTATAATATAAAATCTGAAAATAAAGATATTTTGAAGATTTATATTTACAGATTATGTTACAGCTTACAAAATTGAAATATCGTTTTACATTAATCTTCTTATTGAGTTTTCTAACTAACATTATAAAATAATTATCTGTCGTTGGAAATACTTTAAAATTATTAAAAAGGAATAATTTAAAATACTGGAGGGTATAATTTTGAAATGACATTTTACATATAGCTGCTGCTTCGTAAAAAAATGTGAACTCAAAGTTAAAAATATTATATATATATATATATATATATATATATATATATAAATTCTTTCCACTGTCAAATGTACCCAAACAATGGGGTATTTCACTATAGTCACGAAATATATTAAGGCTAGATGCAAAACTTTCTACAAGAAATGATCAAAGTTTACAAAAATTTTATTGGTTTTTAAAATATTTAAGTTTTTGAAGCAATTACTCTGACATTAGAGCATTGTGATTAAGTCTGATCAGTGTTGCTAGTCACTACTTTAAAAAGCTGAATATCTTAGGATTATAAAGCTGCGCTTTTCCTAAATTATTTTTTAGTGGTAGTAATAATAGAAGTAAATAAATAGGAGTAAAAACAATAAATATGCTGAAGGTATTTTCGAAAACGTAAATAAGTTTAAATTGATAAAAAAGATGCAGAATTTCATCAAACATTCAACACATGGCAAGATTGAATCGGACTTTAGAGTTAAAAAGATTATTACTGCCTAATGAATAACAATTAATACTATATAAAACTGTACAGTTTAGATGAAATTTCATTTTTAAAAATAATGGAGGACCTTATTATAGAGAAGAAAGTTTAAATAAAAGACAAGAGAATCAGATTATCTACTAATTCAAGTTAAAACATTAGAGCGCACGGCCTCTTGGTTTATATGCAGTTATTGGTAGATATTGAGTAGACAATAATTCGTTATAAACATAAATGTAGTGTATATTATAACGCTCGTAAAATATTCTTATTAAAAGTTCGAATCGTTTTCAGATTTAATGTGGATATAATCTGATACGAAAAGTTAGGAATTGTGTAAACTTAGTTTTGTATTATTAATGTTCGTGTGTTTAGACAGTAACAATGTTCTTATGTTTTAATCTGGCGATATAAAGAAGAAGAAGAAGTAAACATTAATATTACGTCTCAGTATTGATTGCAACACTGTTGCCAACAATTTCGGTACAAAAACTTTTCTAACAACGCTGCCAAATTTTGTTTCATGGCTAGAAATCAGCTTGGTACCGAAAGTTATGTTAGCTATTTAAACTTCAAACTTTTAGACTTAAACTAAAAGCAAACACACACCAGATATTTGTTTGTTTTTCGATTTTAATCTCATAATCGTCAATTGAACGAACGACCTTTGTCTGCGTAGGTATAAACATTAATATTTAGACAACGTTTAAATACTCGTAAATAGATTACGAGTTCTATTGAATATAAATTAATATTTTACGAAATATAAATTATATTTGTTTAGATATAATCACAAAAAATTAATGTCACAGCTTATCTTCTTCAAATAAAATAGTCTGGCGACGTCAAAACCGAGCGGGATTATCAAAATCTTAATTGAAGATTGCCATGCATGAATTTTGTCCGTTTCCTTGTTTCCGTCGTGATTAATAATTAGTTTCAAATTTTGAAAACAAGCACTAACATAAATGTAATAAAGAATTTATGACAAACTGGTAAATTTAAGTAATATATCTAAAATGAAATATCCTTTACTGCACTGACTTTTGAAGTAGAGGTAAACAATGAGGATTAATTTTAAAACAAAATACGCGCTCGGAAAATTATATATTAAAATTATTATTAATTTTAGTGTCCAACGGCAAAGATTAAGAAATTAATGAAATTAAATTTAGATATTAATAATTAAGATATAATGTTAAATACTTTTACATTTTTTTTAATATAGTGTATTAAAAAGAGTTAGTGACTTTCAGTATTTACCCACTCCTTGTTTATTTTATTTATAAAATGATATATCAAACCTATAAAATAAAAAGCGACACTAGCACCAAGCCATACCTAAGTTTGCCAATGCATACTATTTAAATATATTTACATATTTCATCTGAAATTAAATAGATTACATTTTTCAATGAATATTTAAATAAGTTAAAAAAATATAATATGTGATAGCATATATAAATTCAAGTTGAGTAAAATAAAAAACTTGACTGACAGATGACAGCTATTTAAATCTAAGTTGACTTGAGTTTGTTCACAGTTGACACTTTTCAACTGTTTTGAGGAAACTGGCATTTTCAAGTTTTATAAATGTAGCTCGGTTTAGGCGTTGTGAAATCATTCTTTACAAATCTATTACATGTATTTAGTTTTTGATTATGATATATCAACACTAAATAAGTAAATATGGAAGTAGTGAAGGTTAAAGTGAGAAGTAAATTTAAGCGATTTCGAGCCAAGTTTTCTAAATTTAACAGTAGTAAACATAAAACGGAAGTGCAGTGGTAGAATGAATAAAATAGAAGTGAAGCATAAGTGACCTAGAAAAACTTGGGCTGAAGAAGTGAAGAAAGCCTAAGAAAAGAAGGGAGTTAAGTGGGAGGAAGCAAGATCTCTAAACAAGAGAAGAGAAGAATGGAAGGAAATATGGAAAAGAAAGATAGTAGAAAAGCCTTACACGCGAGAGGGTAGAGAGGCCTTAGGATTAAAGAAAGAAGAAATAAATAAATATATCAATACTTCTTTTAACTATTGTTGGGCGTGGCCCTCTACCGTAGCAGATCTTGGCAAATGATATATTTATACGCAAAAAGTACGGTTACCAGTCGTCAAATACCGGTACCCAAAGTTGTTACAAGAGGAGGTAATTTTAATGTGATTAAAATTGTTTGTCGGCTGTGGGAAACGAACTCGAATCTTTAAATACCACTTCTTAGCCCATAGTATATGTTATGTATATCTGACATTATATTGAAACAATTGCATAGATTGTGAATAATAGGGGCTCCAAAATACTTCCTTGGAGCACGCCCCTAGTGATTAGTTTACGACATATGTCGTCAGAGGCACTAGTTACCCACTTGAATGAAGCAATTGAATGAAGTTCGCAATGATTTAATATAAATAAATAAATATATCATCACGCCTTTTTACACATTACTACGTGTGGCACTCTGTCAAAGCAGATCTCGGTAAGTGATATATTTCTTCGCGTGAAGTTCGGTTACCGGCCGTCAAATCACGGCCCTCAAATATGTTAGTGTAGGGGGAGCCACAGGGGTAGATTTAAATTGGTGAAAATTGTTTGTCGGCTGTGATTATAGCACACAAATTTTGGAAAAGATACCCTTCTAATGACCTTAATGAAAGAGTTTTAATTTGCGACCTATCAGTTTAATTATATGATATGCATAAAGGAAATAATAAAGTTTAAAAAAGATATAAATAAATATAAATAAATATATCATCACGCCTTTTACCCATTACTGGGTGTGGCACTCTGCCTACGCAGATCTCGGTAAGTGATATATTTTGTCGCGTGAAATGCGGTTACCAGCCGTCAAATCACGGCCCTCAAAGATATTAGTGGAGAGGGAGCCACAGGGGTAAATTTAAATTGTTTGTCGGCTGTGGGGATCGAACTAGGGTTCTCAAGATCCACAGGCCGACTCGATACCACTGAGCCATCTACCCCATATGTAAACTATATTTAAAGTTTCTTCTTATTCAGATATATAACTACTTTTATATCATAAATAACTAGAAAATAAAATAAATAAATAACCTAAACGAAAAAAAGCAATTAATTATTTTATACCTACACGTTTCATATAAACTTCATAGTGTATGGATGGATTAAAAAGTTTTCAGTACAATTTTCAAACGAAACTTGCGTATAATTACAAGCTTCCTAAAACTTTTTTAATTACATCATATTAACTATGACAAATACTCTTTCAAAGTTAAACCTCATTTAGGTTGCAATTTTAATGCACCCTCAAACAAGACATTCATATCTTTACAACGACTTTTCCATATTAATTAATTAATGAGCATAATTATAACATTTTATATACATTTAGTAGTTATTTACATTGCAAGACTGTTAAACAGAAATACCTTTCTATGCTCGCCTATAAATTTCAGGTAACGGTCGAGCATTGTACAATGTTTTATGAACATTTGAATCGCAATATATGTATATTCAATACAATTAATTGCAATAGTATAACGTAAAAACTAAAATATTCAATCAAGGTAGACTTTTAAAATCTGATAGATTTTGTTTAATCAAAAATATTTATGTTTCAAATTAGATATGTTGTCATGACAACCAATGTCAACAGCCCGTTATAATTTTTACACGTGCAGCCCGTTAAAAGTTTCGTAACCCCTAGAGACAGAACTAAATAAACAGTTCTTTACTATTCAAATGCCCATAAAATAATTATACAGAGTAATAAAATTTGCCCTATTATTGTAAGTCTTGTCATATGAGTGGAATATTATATAACTGAATTTGTTTGTGCTACAAATCATACAATACACAATTAATTTCTGTCATTTACATTTTCGTTTATTGTTTCGTTATCAAGATTTCAATGAAGACATAATTGTCCTTTAGTTTGACGTAGCCTGTAGCCATTTCTGGACGTGACAGTTCTACTATAACAAAGCTCGGTATACAATATATATTCATCATGTAAAATGCGCATACCAGCCGTCAAATCTTTTGCGCTAAAAATGTAAGGACTGTTTAAATAAGATTAGTTTACAATAAAACTCAAGAAACAGTTGCTTTAGGCTTCCAAATTTCTGGAGCTCAAAAGAAAGACATTTTATAGTCATATAAATTCATAATGCATTTATCTTTTCGCCTTTAATTAAGGGAGTTGTTGCTTTGGTATAAATTGTTAATTGTTTATGATTGTCATAGATTTAAACATTACCTTAACGTACGAACGCGAAGTGCGAGTATGATAATTCTCAGGAACAAATAATGACATTTTATTCGACTCAAAGATAATAGTTTTTCTAAAGTTAGAAAATGATTGAAACTAAATTGAATGGAGAGCTGTCAAATAAGTGAAATATCACTTGTCAAGCTATAACATTAATATAAATTAGTTGTTTATACTTGTCATGGATTTAAACATTTTATCCACAAATGAATAATTACTGATTTTAGTCACTGAAAACGACTATTAGGGGTGATTCAAAATGGCATAAAATCGTGGCATGAGAAACAAAGATAGATATAATGGGCATGTCTGAGCTTATAACAATCGGTGACATCTTTCAATGTTAATTATGACAAATAATTTGTCAATTGTGACAGATAATTAATTCCAAATTTATGATTTTGAATCTTATTGATTATTATAATATTTAAACGATATGTCTTTCACCAACCACCAAAATAATTATATTTGATCCAATTACATTTATTTCTAAAGTAATTCCTTTTAAATTGAACAATCGGTGATACTTTTCGTTGTCAATTATGACAGATAATTACTTACGGGTATTTTTTTTCATAGCACGATTTGATGTCATTTTTTAAATCACCCGATGTAATGTAATAGCATATTATGTAACAAGTTTTATAAACAATAAAATGTAAAGGTTTATTACTTATTTGAAAAGTAAGTAAGTAAGTTACAACTTCACTTCATGCTTAATATGTTAGTTGTTAACTTCACGCCGTGACTAATATGTTCAAAGCTACAGTTTGTCAACATATGATGAATTTAGATCGATGGATATATATATTTCTAAAAGTGAAGTTTTTATGTTTTGAATTCCGAGTACCATATTAATTAAAGGAGCAGAAACTTCAAAAGGATTACTCTGTCTAGCCTGAAAACTTGTAAACCTTGTACTGTATTTACAAAATATGAATAAAAGACAAGCAGCTGTACAAGTATTCTGCGACGTAATAGTTATTGTTACAGACGCAGTAAGGAAACAGTTAATTTTTATTCAAAATGATTTCGAGCATCTAGGAGCCTCATTTAAAATACTGTAATATGTATTGTGCTACCTGAACAAGCTGATTCCGTCTGCTTACAAGATCATTTGCCGAAAATCGGCCAAGTTTCCTCGCTGTCTGTCCCATTCAAAACGTTTGCACGTTCTCTTTTTATGTCTTGTTAAGGAGCCGTTGTTATTTAAGTAACAAATGTTGATTTTAACCTGTAATTGTCGACGTTATTTCTTGTTTTCTCTGAAATATGTTTTATATTTTACTTCTAGTGCACGTTTGGGAACAATGTTATGTTTAAAGTGTTATTGTTATTCGTATATTAAACAAGTATACTGTTTTATAAATTTCTCCGTAAAGGAATATTACACTGAAATTGTTAGTTTTACCCACTAACTTAATTAGACAGGCGCTCAGTAAGTTAATGGATCGTTACTTTTTTTAGCTTATACAATTATGGATTCAGTTGCTCTGTATAGTATTTTTATTTTAAACCGGAGGGATCGGTATAAAACGATTAAACATCCCTGTCCCATATAACTACAATGAAATCTATTAGTGCGACTACCACAAATCGCTTAACGATTATTACTACAGGTAATTTTTTAAGGGTCTTATTCAGTCTAAAATTATTCTTGTTTTTTCCTATGATTGACCATTTAAAAATTACTAATTCGAATTAAATTATCCAATTAGCAGTTATGTTACTCAATGAGAAGATTAAATATCCTGTACTGAATCAGACTGAGTAATGTAGGTAAATGTTTAGATTATGTTTGTATATAATATTTATAATATATTATACTTGTATCGTATGAATAAGAAAATGTACTTCTTTAAAGATTGTATTTTTGTTTTGTTTTTATTAAACACGTACCGGCGAATGGGGCTGTACAACCCTCTGCGAACCTTGTGACACCAGTTATAACGGGTCATATTTTGAGTTCCTTTGTAAACGTAATTGCGGTGCATTTAATCGTTTTATACCGATCCCTCCAGTTTAAAATGAAAATAATATAATTGCAGATATCTGTAGATAATAATAACAGTAAATTTTATTTTCTAAAATGGCTAGAAGGGTGTTATTGGTATTCATGAAAGCTTATAATTTTTTTTAACGAATTTGAAGTTTGATACACGATAGTCTCACTGTCATTTTTTGGATTTATCACTACCGAAAATAATATTGTTATTCTATTTACACATAAGTGCAGAATCAATCACTATCGTAGCAAATAGTATATAAAAGAACCAGTGGCGTAGCTATGAGGGGGATTTACACAACTATGCAACCAAACTATAACATCTTGTGCTCTCGCAGCGACTATGATTTGCAAGCAGGTATATATTTATTGCGGGGTAACCATAAACTTTTACCACTACAGTCACAGAATATTTTTTGTCAAAAATAGTCTAAAGACTGAATATGATTTGAACAAGAAAAATAAAATCGAGGATCAACTAATTTGTGCAACAAAGAATTTTGATAAAAATGTACTAGTTTTGGAATCATTATTTCTGCCCAAGATACAAAATTATTTTGTATTTTTTCATGTAATAATATGAAGGCTTTAGAGGAACGAACTATCTGTGGATTCCACTATGCATATTGGTGAAAACGTCTCCTGTAACTACTAAGTTTCAACCATGGTGTGTGTAAGTGTTAGTTCAGAAGTACGCACGCAAAAGCTTCGTTGAGATGACATATTGAACCGCGATTTGACGGCTGGTAACTGCAGTTCACAAGCATAAATATATTACATACTGAGATGTACTACAGCAGAGTGCCACTGCCAGTAATTGTTAAAAAGCATGATATATTTTTTTGTGAATTTTTGGTTGAACCGGATCAAAATTCCAATTTAAAAAAAAATATGTTTCTATATAGTTTAGAGTACGAGAAATACACTCGTTCAAACCGCATTTCAGTATCTCTCTTAGTTTTGGAGTTATATCGATTTTGGACTTTTTTTAAAAATTCAACTTTGAGAGCCCATATATCGAAATCTAAAAGAGATATTGAAATTCGGTTTGAACGAGTGTATTTCTCGTGCGCTAGTTAACTTCTACCGAAATTTTACCATTTTCGAAAATTTTTCACCTTTTTTTCAAAATTTTCTTTTCCACCATATATCCAAAAGCAAATCTGTGAACACCAGTGAATTCCTCGCGTAAAAATACATAAGTATGCAAATTTTTACAGCAAAATTCGCACGAATACATTTTTTATTACAAAAAATCAAAAAATGGCCAAAATTCGTAAAAACGCCAAGGGGTACCCCTTAAGAAATTTCTAAAAAATGGCTATTTTCGATTTTTTTTAATACAAAATGTATCCGTGCGAATTTTGATGTACAAATTTGCATGCCTATGTATTTTCACGCGAGGAATTCACTGGTGTTCACAGATTTGCATTATCTCTTCAACTTTTGGAAATATTGAGAAAAAAATTTTTTGGAAAAAAGTTGAAAAATTTTCAAAAATGGTAAAATTTTGGTATAAATTAAGTAGCGCAAGAGAAATACAGTCGTTCAAACCGCATTTCAATATCTCTTTTAGTTTTTGAGATATGAGCTCTCAAAGTTGAGTTTTAAAAAATGTCAAAAATCGATATTTCTCGTTCTCTGAATTATATAGAAACATAATTTTAAAAAATTCGATTTTTGATCCGGTTCAATAAAAAATTCAAAAAATAAACATGCCTTCACCCATTCTAGCAGTGGCACTTTATCGTTATAGATCTCAGTAAGTAATACATTTATGCTTGTGAACTGCAGTTACCAGCCGTCAAATACATGATGTTATTCCGTAATATTTATATAAGCAAAGACATTTCTCATTTCTGTACTATAAATGATTTGAGACTGAGTACCAGTTTTATTTGAAATATTTTCACAAAAATAATATAAAAATAAAGATAGAGAACTGCTAGTTAATCAATCATAGCCAATTGTTTATTCTGAGGATTATTGTGTTTAGAGAGTACTTATTCATCGTATTAGTATCAAGCGATATAATTAATGTATTGGAGTGTTTAACAATTTAGTAGTACTAATTAGCGACAAAATCTAGCAAATTAGGTATTCAATTAATTGGTAAAATATTATAACATCAGCTAATATAACTTGATGAGCAGTATAATAATTTGAAAACTACATACAGACGACTCGATCCATTTATAATAATAGTTAATAGATTGTATTGAATAAACGATGTAACATGTGTACTGTTTTGTGTATGTATTATGTTAACTCAATTTTCATTTGGAAATAGAGTAGGTGGTGCACATGAATTTATATTACATTTTATAGCTAAATATGATATGAGGACGCGTAATGTTTTCATAAAGTTTTGAATAATTTTATCAGAATGTCTGTCAGCTTAGTGTCCCTAGGAGAACTGCATTCCATTGCCCTAATTTCGAGTCACTACCGTTGAGTCTGATAATAAAGTTTTTATACGTTTTTTGCCCTGCTCTGCGGCAAACTACCTAAAAAGCTTTCATATATTTAATATACTTATATTTTCTTTTGTCATTATTTTGGTTGAAGACGAGAACAGTGCATAAAAACAGCTTAAATATACGGTGTAAAAGTTGCAATAAAGCAGAAATCTTCAATAACGTCGCGCGGATAAGTTTTACCGATATTTTTATTTCTTGGGTTCATTCCAAGATCTGTTTAATGTTGTAAAATAAGTTTGAATTGCTCTAAATAATAATAACAAATTATATATTAGGTTATGCGTCTAAATATTTTCTTAAATTCTAGTATTTGACGTCATTGTTAAGTTAATTTTAAAATACTATCAGAAAATAAATAAATATATAAATATGTCTCATTACGCATTTTACTCATTACTGGGTATGGCACTCTGTCGTAAGTAATACATTTATTCGCTTAAAGTGTGGTTACCAGCCGTCAAATTACGGCCCTCAAAGATATTAGTGAAGAGGGAGGTTACAGAGGTAGTTTGAATATGGTGAAAATTGTTCGACTGCTATGGGAATCGAACCCAGGTTCACAAATCCACAGGCTCGATTATATTCCATTTAAAAATTGTATGTCATCGCTTTTGGCGGAATTGGAAGTAAATTCAGGACCTTTTCAACTATGTTATTTAAACCATAGGTCTAAAATTGATAGCAAAAAAATAACCATTTGTTCCTATTTTTACAATCAGCCTGTATTGTTGTAATTAATATATTGTTGACATGAGTATATTGTTATAAAAATATATGAAGCTGCTAGTAACCCATAGATAATTTATTTTCTTGATATAACTCATATTTGAAATGAAATTGACTTGAGTAATTCTTATGTTAATTTCGAATACAATAACTCCAAATGTAAATCGTTTTGTGCTCATTTTGTATGATTTTATAGAAATATATTTCATTATATACATAATAAAACCAACATTTAGTACATGTAGGAAACAAATTTTATTTATTATCTTGACTATCTGTAAAATATAGTTCCGTTGATGTAAGCAACACTATTTATGTTCTAAACAATATGTTTAATTAATCTTTATTATTCATTCATACCTAGTAATTAAACAGAAAATATGGTATTGACAACCTTAAAATACATTTTAATTATAAAAAATAATTAATTTTCAATACACAATAGCATTTCAAGGGAAAAAATTGTATTTTTCAGGAAGTTTTTCTGTAACAGTACAGACAAATGTTATTGTCTCGAATTCTAAACATATTCACGACAAAAGTGCAAAGGTATATTTATCTTGGCTGTCTCTAGCATCCTACTGGCGAAAAAGGTTTATAAAATATTGTTTGATTTAATGAAAACGAAACTGCCACAGCCCATCTCCTCTGAATAATGCGTCGGTATATTTCACCCGCGCTATCTCGTATTCAGGCCAAGCCAGACTTCTGCCTTTCGCATTCGGGCTTCTGTTTTGCATTTTTTCCTCTCTAATTTGTGAAATGTACACTCGACGCAAATCTTCTTATGTATGACCTTCATTTCATTCTTTTACAGTACTTATCTGTTTTGGTTCATTATTATTTAATTCGACTTTTTGTCATCGCTTCATTTTGTTTCTTTTTGTAAGGTTTTAAAAAGGGAGTATTATACTCGAAACACTAATTACTACGTGTTTTCAGGAACTTTTTACATTTAATTACCAAAAAATAAATAAATTCTTGGTAATGTTTTTGATAAATAATGATTATTGTATAAACTTCTTGAGAAATGTTTTTCACAAGTCAGTTAATTTTTATTTTGCGCATTTTTTTGCTTAGCAACAAGTACGAGAATAAACAGCATGGTAAATCCTGAGTCGGAAAGACGAGTGGTATTAATTAAGGTCAGTTGCTCCAAGAAAAATAATTTAGTACTTGAAAATATTAATTTATCTTGAGAAAATCTGAGAGATCGCGTATAATTTGGTAAGATAATTCCCCGAAACAAATAAAATAATAGTATACGATACATCTATAGAGAGAAATGCACGATTTTTCATGAGGTGTAATTTATAGCCAGAGGACAAAGCCCAAAGGCTACAAAACACCGTAGGAAATATAGCTTTTTCTCTTGAGGTGTATATACTATTTTTTTCACGAGTCAAGTAAGATTAAAAGCGAAAAAAGTATTTTCAAAATATAATTTATTCACATTTTGTTGACATTTTTTAATTATAAAATTATTTGTAATTTTTGTCAACGAAAATTTATGCGAAAATGTATGTAAACATATTTGTTTATATCAAATTACACTATATTTCTAAATACGAAGAATATAGCGAAGAACCCTCGGAAGAATCCAAAGAAATCATTGATGCTACTTCTGCAGCTGTGCTGAGGTTTTATTTCTTTTATTGTACACTAATGCATTTTACATATACAGCTGTACTATTATTATAATATAAACTCCCTAGGGAAATACTGTATACATTATTTCCCTAGGTAGAAAATGTTATACTTCTGTCCCGATTTTTGTATCATACAAACAGTTAAATATTCCCGCTTATGAAAAAAATTATATTATGTCAAACTGACAGCATATGACAAAAATATAACAATTTTCATATTGACGCATATACATACATTTATTTGGTAACGGAATTTTACTCTAGTAAGACTTTACCATGTACCTATATGTGGGAACCAATATAATCATGAATTTGTTTGAAAATGAACCAATGAAATGAAAATTATTTTGATAAATTTCAACTAAATAGTAATGTTCATAAGTGATAATTTTTCACTGTAATTAAATCTCCTTGGTTACCAATAAAATCAATATTATTTTTATAAACGTCCAATTGAATAAATCGGTAAATATTTTGACAAATTTAACTTCATTGTTACAGAAATAAGTTATTATTAATTAGAGATGGGCGAATATCAAATTTCTCGAATTCGAATATCGAATACGAATATTAATCAGATCTCGAATATTCGAGGTACTCGAATATTCAAATACTCCTAAAAGTTAATTTATTTATTATTAATAATTATTTAAAGATGTCCTTTTCATTATTTGAATGAAATTGTTAAGAAACAGACGAAAACTTCAAATTTAATGTGAAACGTACGGACTGAAGTTGGCGAAAAACAAATTTGAAATATGGTACGTCTTCATGGTTTTGAAATAAAATATCTTTGTTATTAACAACTTCAAAGTATTATAATAGCTTTAAGTTTATGTACAAATGATAAAGAAAAACATATGGCGCTATATTCGAGGTATTCGAATGTTCGCTATACTGACGTTAATATTCGAAAATCTCGAATATCGAATAATGTCAATATTCGCTGCATTCGACTATTCGCGGATGATATTCGCCCATCTCTATTATTAATCAATCAAGTTAAAACGAATAATAAACAACTTCATTACTTAACCGTAAAGTTTACATTTGATTGCCGTGTGCATTTATAATTTTATTTGTAGAAAATTTTGATAACAAATGTCAATTTGATTTGATAAAAAATCATTGTAATTGTTACATAACTGACGTGGTGGTCGAGCGTGTGAAGGCACATATTGTGACGTCACCCGAACCAAGTTTTGTCAGTTCGAATCCACCTGTCGACAATGTGTGATTTGTCGTAAAAATATAAAATACAGCTACAAGTATTTCTTAAACTCGGGCGCTATAAACTAGTCACTTATACGCCTTAAATAATATAGTACTCGACTACGAAAACCAGCAGAACGACAGTGTAAAAACTGCAGCTCGGTGTGCCCGGTTGGCTCAGGCCCAATTTGGGCGGTGCCATTGCAGGTAGAGAATTATTGTAACATAAAAACAATTGTATACAAACTGTCATTAATTAAAAATATGTCATTTAATAATAAATAAAGTGTTCAGTTGTGTAAATTACTAAGCACAACAGAAAACCGGTATAGAAAGATTTATATAAATTTAAAAAATAATACTATAAATATAAATAATATTTCTTACTTTGAGCAGGAATCAGCAACCAGCCAAATACAAAATTGCCTACTGAGATCCTAGAAAAGAGTTCCACACAGTCTATTCCACTTTGTTATCACTTATATATTATTGTTTTTCTTATACACAACAAAATATCACACATTTTAAAACCTTTTACACATTAAAATATTCACTAAAATGCTCTTAGAACCTCAAACACCATGCGTTCACTGCTATACCTCGCACTGTACTAGACTAGGCAAGCTCAGCGCCCAGTCACATTTTTCAACGATGCAAAGTGATAGGCGAGCGATGTACTAACTTGTTTGTTAGCGTTAAAAATCATTTAAAAATGTATTAAATGTAATGAGTATAGTTTTCTTACATGAGCCGTTCAGTGCACAAATTTAGAAATGCCATGAAATAATGTAAATTATTTTTTAAAATTCCGTTTATAATATAAGACAAAAAGAAAACTACACATATAAATTAGATTTCTAGTAGCAACAAATTTAGAATTATAAATAAAAATTATATTTTTAAAATGAAATGCCTACCTGTTTAAGAACAATTCAAAAAGACTTTTGATTGTGAATTGTGAAAATATAGTGATATGAAAGCATATTATTTCCTAACAAAACTAATGATATACTTAATTAATTTGAAGGTTTGAATTTGATTGTCATTTGCATTTAGAAGATTAATCGAGCTATAAATAAGTAAAGAATAGAATATTACTTATAGTAAATTTGATAAGTCATTAGGTTTGATATAGTATGATTTATTTAAAATTTAATTATTGTTTTGAATTTGAGTGGGTGTCCATGCGTCTGTACATTCACGTAATCTTCCCTTCTGTTAACAAATGTAATTTGTAATATTCTATTATTGCCATTTCGCGTTTGTTCTGTTGTTAATAAATAAATAAATAAATATATAGGTACGCTAATAACATGACACTATGTCCAATCAAATGGGATAGCATGCAAGATTCACTGAACATTTATTCATTAGATTCTTCCTGTAATTAATCTTCGTCAAACTTTCTTAACCTCGCACGCCACCTTAGCTGAATCCACATTCATAATTCCTTTTACTTGAGACATTGTTTGTTTTTTGTTTTACATGAATTTGAATTTATCTCGGATCGTTTGGACGACACTATACTACTACTTAACGCCCTTGAAACTGTTTTGCCCATTTGCACCAACGAAACTTAAATTTAACTCAAATAAATAATAGCAAATGTCATATAAACAAGTTTACATTGCTGTCAAATTTTGATGCGATATTGTCAGCTTATATGAACTTTCGTTGGTGCAAATGGGTATTAGAAGTGTTGAAAAGAGCAACATTTTTAAACCTAATTTGTGATTACAATACAGAGATATAAATGAACTAATTTAACAATTAGTAGCCCTATTTTAATTATAATGAAATTATATTCCAAGCGATATTTATTACTTTATTTAAGGTCGTAGATGAAAGTAATTTAATGAGCTAATATTGAGACAAAAATGCTAAACAAACATTTAAAAATAATTTCGATATCCTATCCCAGTGATTCGCAACCCTTTTTACTTCCTTGTACGAAGTAAAGGAAGTATTGTAATCGCGAAAATTTTCGGTTCTCAGATTTCCACGGAAATAGGTATTTTGGCCCTCCCTGAATCCATTTTTACTAATTTCGTCATGCCGTCTGTACGTACGTATATACGTACGTATGTATCTCGCGTAACTCAAAAACGGTAAGCCGTAGAAAATTGAAACTTTATATTTAGGACTGTTATAACATCTAGTTGTGCACCTCCCTTTTTGGTCATTATACGACTACCGGAAGTGGTACTTTACTTGAAGCCTATAATAGATTTTCATGAAAAACTATATTCAAATATAATTTAAAACTTTCTAAATTTGGTATATAAGACCACTATATCAATGGAAATAACATAATAGATTTTGGTTAAAATAGATTGACCGGAAGTGGCACATTACATGAAGCTGCTAACAGTTTTCCTTGCAAAAAATGGTATTATTTTAATTTTAGAAATGAATGCTGCAAATAAAAGTTTTAGAGAATTAAATTCTGCGTCTAGCACTATAAGAATTTTTCAATTAGCCTATTGCATAAGCGAGATATCTAAATTTAAATATTATATATTTTTTGTTTTTTTTTTAAATTAAGTTTACTATGGATTAGAACACAAAATAAAATATCTGATGTGAACACCACATGACTTCCTTGTACACGTATTAAACTATAGATATTTTTTTAATTGCACATATTTGACATTAAATCTTTTATTTTTTGTTCTAATCCATAGCAAACTTAATTTTTAAAAAAATCAAAAAATATATAATATTTAAATTTAGATATCTCGTTTATGCAAAAAGCTAATTTAAAAATTCTTAATGTGCTAGACGCAGAATTTAATTCTCTAAAACTTTTATTTGCAGCATTCATTTCTAAAATTAAAATAATACCATTTTTTTCAAGGAAAACTGTTAGCAGCTTCATGTAATGTGCCACTTCCGGTTAGTCTATTTTAACCAAAATCTATTATATTATTTCCATTGATATAGTAGTCTTATATACCAAATTTGGAAAGTTTTAAATTATATTTGAATTTAGTTTTTCATGAAAATCTATTATAGGCTTCAAGTAAAGTACCACTTTCGGTAGTTGTATAATGACCAAAAAGGGAGGTGCACAACTAGATGTTATAACAGTCCTAAATATAAAGTTTCAATTTTCTACGGCTTACCGTTTTTGAGTTATGCGAGATACGTACGAACAGACGGCATGACGAAATTAGTCAAAATGGATTCAGGGAGGGCCAAAACACCTATTTCCGTTGAAATCTGAGAACCGAAAATTTTCGCGATTACAATACTTCCTTTACTTCGTACAAGGAAGTAAAAATAAAAGATTTTATGTCAAATATGTGCTATTAAAAAAATCTATAGTTTAATACTCGTACAAGGAAGTCATGTGGTGTCCACATCAGATTTTTTCGTTTATATATTGGTTAATGCTGAAAATGCGAATTCGCACAAATAAGGAGTGGAAAATTGTAATAATACTTTTTTATTGTAAAAAAATTCGCGTCACAGTGGTTGAGAATCACTTTCCTATCTGTTTGACGGTAAATTCATCAATAAATTTCTAATAAAACGATAGGTACAAACTATATACGTGTTTGCTTTATTTTATCAGAAACAGATTTCATCTACTCGTAGCTTGTTGCACAAGCAAAGGCTATCCATTATTTATAACGCAATATTTTTAACTTGATCAATATTTCCCGCATAGAGTGAAGGATGAGTCGTGTTCACTAGTCCATTTCCGGGATCAAAGAATTGCGATATTGCCGATATCTCAAAAACAATTATGATGCAAGCATTTTGCATGCGGGCAGGTGCTGAATAGGGGATGGTAATTTCAAATGAGATTCTCTAATATGAAAGGTACCTATCTCTTTTATGTTTTTAAATATATACAGGATGTTTCAAATTTCTTGTCACGAAAATTTAAAAAAGCAACAGCAATTGGGAAAGCAACTCAACTACTAATAAGCCAGCCCTAAACTTGAACTGCATTTTGGAAAGACAAAGTGTGGTAGAATCCCACGTTAAAAAAGTCACCCAACACTGATTTTACTTTGAAATTGGGGAGTCCTCTGGACGTTAAACTTTTTTGTGTATCGTGGCGTCGGCTGATTTGCATTGCACTATGTCTTTCATTTAAGGTATAAGCAGGTCAGTCCAGCTCTTGCCAGAAACTAGGCGGAGTGTAGTGTATTGTCTTTATGTCTAGGGTGCATAGTCCGGCCTGGCGATTCTGTTCGGATATTGAATCATTATTATTTCAAATACACCAGGATTGGCTCTAGGGTACGCCATGTATCTCTAACAGAACAGGATGTTTCAAATTTCTTGTCACATTCGAGAGGCGAAATAAATAAATATAAATATATCATCACCCATTCTTGGATGTGGCACACTGCTGTATCAGATCTCGGTAGGTGATATATTTCTTTGTGTTAGTGGTGGGGAAGCCACAGGGGTAGATTTAATTTGGTGAAAATTGTTTGTCGGCTATGGGGATCGAACTAGGGTTCTCAAGATCCACAGGCCGACACGATACCACTGATCCACCTACCCCATAAAATAAATAAATACAAATAAATATATCATCACGCCTTTTACTCATTACTGGGTGTAGCAGATATTGGTAAGGGATATATTTATTCGCGTGAAGTGCGGTTACCGGCCGTCAAATCACTGCCCCCAAAGATGTTAGTGGTGGGGAAGCCACAAGGGTAGATTTAAATTGGTGAAAATTGTTTGTCGGCTGTGGGAATCAAATAGTATATAATGTACTCGTATACAGGGTGGTGAATTGAATTGCGCACCATAGCGTTTACAATGCTATTTTTTAAATGTTCAATTATTGGCTTCCCTAATTATTTTATGCAAAAAAGCTTCAAATACAAGTTTTGGGGCATAAATTTCTGCATCTAAATCAATAAACATAATTTGTATTACATACTTTGTAACGGCAGAAATTAAATATTAAAATGTCGAAAGTTGTGTTGAAAATACAGACAGCCATGGAAAAATAAATAAATGCTTGGCGTTTTAACGTAAACGATTGACAGATAAAACGTCCAAAGTTGTCGTTTTGACAGATAAAACGCCAAGCATTTATTTATTTTTCCATGGCTGTCTGTATATTCAACACAACTTTCGACATTTTAATATTTAATTTCTGTCGTTACAAAGCATGTAATAGAAATTATGTTTATTGATTTAGATGCAGAAATTTATGCCCTAAAACTTGTATTTGAAGCTTTTTTGCATAAAATAATTAGGGAAGCCAATAATTGAACATTTGAAAAATAGCATTGAAAACGCTATGGTGCGCAATTCGATTCACCAGCCTGTAGATGAATATAAGTATATTTTGATACATTAGTTATAACTATAATGTATTTTTTGGTGCTCCATTTATATTAGGGGCCCCAAAATGTTGTTGCCCCTCACTAATTTTACGCTGTGCACTCCAGTGTATGTCGTGCAGAAAAATAGTACCCATTTGCTACGGCAGAGTGCCACATCAAATAATGAGTAAAGGGTGTTATGAATATATTTATTTTATTTATTGATATGTAAGTAATAACGTGAAAATTGTAATATTTTAAATTGAGTGTAAGTTGAACTATTTTTAATTTGATGTTTTAGCATATTCTCGTAGTAGAAATAAAGTATGATGTGTGTTAAGACTTTCCTGTGAAAGAAATGAGCGGTCCATCCGTTTGTGATCTCGTAATAAGCCTCAGAATTTATCAACAGAAAAAACAATGCAGGGTGCACGCAAACCAAACCCTGTTAGAATATTTCAAGCCGAGTGGCACATTTTTCATGCGCGAATCTCGGGTTACAAATCTAGCCATAACCTGCTGAATATATTTTCCACTTGACGGGTATAAAGTGCAGGAAATGTAGCATTTTGAGTACTTTTATTAAAATTTTCATCAAATAGCATCGCCGAAAATGTGTGTGCTCTACGTAAGATAGACCTATTCAAATCTAGCGCCATTAACTGCGGCTTAACCAACTCCTCTACCGATTTTTTTCTTTTTTTAAGGAAAACACAGAATTTGTCAGCGCTGTTGCCGTGTAGTCGCCTCGTGGGCATAATATCACCATATATTCCGCTGTAATGTACCTGAGAGTGGCATCATTGCGGGCGGAACTTACTGTGCTTTCGTGAATCTTGTAGAAATATACATCGCGGGGTAACTATTGTTTTATAGCAATAATGTAAATTTACCGACTCAGCGGATGGAGAATGGGACGTTATATCAATTGTTCTAGGCTCACATATTATGTACCTTTGATTCGATGATATATTGACTACAGCAAAATTGAAAGTTTATTATTTCTTTTTATACTAAAAAAATATGTACGGGGTGATACAAATAATTACTGTATGACAGTTATTTTTTTACATTTTAAAAAATGGAGTGGTAACAAAGAAGGTCATTTTAAGTGACGTACCGTTACTATCTCGAGAAGTATAGGATCTATGAAGTCGATTAAATTAGCAAACAATTAGTATTTTATGACGCGAAACAAGTTTATTTTACACCAGTAGTTCTCAAAATATAAAACACAAGTTTCTTATAAATAAGAAGCATATTTACCCTCACATTACAAATTGTTTGAAACAAATGCATATTAAAATGATTTCAAATTACATCAAATCTTTCACAAATAATCGTATTGGTATTTATTAGTTAATCTAACAAAAATATTATTTTAAATTTTGTTAACTGTCAAACTCAAATAATACAAAATAATATAATTAATTCTGTAAACAGATTTTATTATACATTTATTTTATGACGGGTACGTTCTACATCAATAAATTTAGGTTCATTTAATGCAGTTTTTAATTCTGAACCTCTTTCAAATTTACAATTTTTTCTAAAATTAATAGGAAAAAATCTATCGCCAACTGAAAATTTTACTATTGTATTCACTAGTGACCGCGACTTCGGAACATATAACTTTAACATGTAAAATAATATTTATATAATTTCCTGCTTCCCTTATTATTTCAGAGAAAAAGCTTCAAATAAATGTTGTAGAGTAAAACATTCTATTTTAAAATCAATTAACATAATTAAATTTGCATTCTTTATAACGATAGAATTAAATTGAGAATCCACCACACGTCACTGTCAACCAATAGGATCACGAATTTGTTTGAAAATGAACCAATGAAATGTACATTTCGTTGGAAATTCATCACTAGTGAAATTTCATCGGAAATACCACTGTTATTAATATCCTTGGTTACTAATAAAATAAATGATATTTTCAATATTTTCATACACGTCAATTTTTAATATTAAATGCACACTGAAAAAATGTAGAATTTTCATCACTGTGCAAATAAATACCTAACTATTCTTGTTAATTAACTCTTGTTTGGTAAATTCTCAAGCCGAATACAACTCGTAGTATGAAAATTGACAGATAATATATTGACATAAATATACATTCATTGTTATGGAAATGGAAACATAACGAGTGCGAAGCACTCGCAATTTATGTCAAAATATTTTCAGCAATTTTCATACTACTTGTTATATTATATATGAAAATGTTGGAAATTATCTTTAAAATAGGGAAAGCCTCGAAAATGAAACAAAATTAAACAAATGATTCACGTTTTATCTGTCAGCATAAATATATTCCTTGTTATTTATTGATAATAGCAAAAAACGACGATCCTTTGCAGGACCATCAACACTTTTACAAAAAGAGTATTTCTTATACATATACAATTTATTATAAAAATAATTAATTGTAAATTATGTTTTCTTCTGACAATTTTGTTTCATTTCCTAGCAAGGCTATTCCTATTTTCATGTAGAATTTTATGCTCTACAACATTCATTTGAAGATTTTTTCTCTAAAATAATAAGGGAAGCAGGAAATTATAAAAATATGAATTTATATGTAGAAGTGAGTTATACCATACTGATGAGCTCTAATAAGAGCGAAACGCGTCTATGGTTACTAACTGTGCTGGCCAGCTTTTGACGATGCCCTCATAAGGTGACTTGGAGGCTGAATTTTGTTAGACTTAGCCAAGTGTTTAGTTTATATTTTATTATATTATACTTTATTTATACTTTTTAGAGAATACAGTCTAGCTCAAATTAGACCAATCCATAAATGTGGATTATCTAATTTTTTTTTGAGAATCTGGCTGTTAGCAGTGGCGAACTATAGGGGGGAGAAGGGGGCGATTTTGCAGGGAGCCCAAAAATATAATAATTCAAGTATTGAATATATTAATCTCTTTGTTTATTTGAAATTCTGCCACTGGCCGTTTGAGTTTAGTACAAATATAAAAATATAAAGTTTGTGAAACCGAGCAAAGTGCTTATTTTATACTTTTTATTAACCTAGTTTCACCAAGTGTTAGATGACAATTAATTTTGTCTTTGTTGTAATTTTGTCTTTGTTGTTAAATATAAAGACGTTCGAAACTCAATGGCTGGTAGCGCAAGCTCTGTTTTTGCCTGTTTTAAGAGCAGTGTTTTAGCTATTTCTAACATGTTAAAACCGTGCTCTTAAAACACCCAAAAACAGAGCTTGTGCTACCAGTCAATGAATCTATATCGCTGCCCTTCAAATTTAACGATATTTATGTTGTAAACATACAAAGGTGGACAATAAAATTGAGAAAAGTGACAGATATTTTTTAAGATAAAAGATTTTATGACGGTAACTTATTGTACGAAATTTTTAGTGGTTCGACTTTAGTTCATAAAAATTTTAGTGTCACCCCACGCATGGCTGAGGAATTTATGGCACTGATAGACGGACTGACATGCGGACATGGATACAGGACATACATCTCTTGTTTTTTTATTTATGTACTTCCGGTTAAAAATAGAAAATCAATAATAAACAATTTTGATAGTGCATTTTTCTGCCGATAATTGTTATCTAGTCATTCATTTTTCAGCGAGTTATGTCTTTGTTATCTACGAGAATAATTACGGGTTTTCATAGTTTTATTTTTATCTTTTAAAACAGAAATAAAAATTATTTTATAATCTTGTAAATATTAGCTTTGCATGTTTGTAAAGAAAAAGCTGTCTGGTAATGTTTCATCAAATATTGCTTTCATGGAAAATAAATCGCAAACAATGTTCAGTTTTTCTGTTTTGTTATTTTTTTCCAGAAATTCTTTCGTATTTAAATTACTTAAACAGTATTATTCAACGTACGGTCCGCTACATATTTTTACATAGATTAAAATTGAATCTTTTTTACTTTCCCGACTTATATTTATTTATTTGTATGCTACTCAACCCCAATAGTAAAGGGCCGGACTCACCGAGTCGCAGTGTAATAGTTCATATATTTTTAACGAGTGGAATTCGAACTCGAAAAAGTATTGTAATGATTTTTCTCCAACTTGAGATTTTGATTAATCTTGATGTTTTAAAGCCTACTAAATAAAAAAAAAACATAGCCTTGCTAAATTAAAATTACGATTGATTCTTTTATAAACTCTTCGGTTAAGATTAAATTTAGCAACATGATAATGAACTTTTTTCAAGACCGGAAGTATTTGATCGTTTCTATGATATGGGGTAGGTGGTTCAGTGGTATCGAGTCGGTCTGTGGATCTTGAGAACCCTGGTTCGATCCACACAGCCGACAAACAATTTTCACCAATTTAAAAAATCTACCCCTGTGGCTCCTCCACCACTAATATCTTTGGAGGCCGTGATTTAACACCTGGTAACCGCACTTCAAAAATATATCACTTACCGAGATCTGCTTAGGCAGAGTGCCACACCCAGTGATGGGTAAAAGGCGTGATGATACAAAAATTCGAACAGAAGTCAAATATTTTATCCCTAAAGAAATAATGTGTACATGATTCCTCTAGGAAGTTTATATGTGAAATGCAATAGAGTACATTGAAACAAATAACAGCCTACGAACAGCTGCAGGAACTGCATCAACAATTTCTGGGGATTCTTTCGCTATATTCTTGGTATTCTAATTTAGAAATATAGTGTTTTTACAGTGGATATACAAAGTAGTCATTTGCACTTGTATTTGTCAACGAAAAATGTAACTTTGACACTTATGCACAATAAAACAGAAAAAAAGTTTGCTCTCCATATTTTTAACTCTAAATCAAATGTTCATTAAACATTGCGATAACAACAATGATAGAAAATATACAATCTTGTATTTGATGTCCTGTAATGTTCAAAACTTATAAAATTCTTGAAATGAAAATATGTATTGGGCGACTTTAAAAAAATCTTGTGTTTCGAACGCAAAATTACATTGTCGAGATTAGAGCTGACCTCTCAATTGAAAATATACCATTTTGAGCTCTTGATATACAAACAGGTATTGATGTAAACAAACTTGTTTACATAAATTTTCGCTGTTATCAAAGAATTTTATTTTCATGTCAAAGACTACTGATAAGTTACAAATTAATAAACGTCAAAAAATATGAATAAATTATATTCTTAAATTACTTTTTTTCGTTTTAAATCTTACTTAGGCCATGAAAAAATAGTATATATACCTCGCGAGATAATTCTATATTTCGCTCGGTATTTTGTATTAAATGAGCTCAAATTTGTATACAAGTAGTTTCGGACACGGGGAATTCACTCGTTCAAACCGCATATCAATAGCTTGCTTTGTTTTTGAGTTATAGCCCCTAGAAGATTTGCTGTTTTCAAACAATTTTAAAAATCAGATTTTCAACTTTCCCGAGGCTATAACTCGAAAAGTAAACAAGATATTCAGATGCGGTCTGAAAGGTTGAATTCCCCGTGTTTCAATTGACTTTTAAGCAAGTTTTTAGCGATTTTTATTTTTTTGAAAAATTTTCGCCAATTTTTTTTCCTCGTATAGTTTTTGACCATTATCTCAAAAACTATAAGACTTATGGACATAAACGTTACATACATATGTATGTAAAATTTCGTTACATTATTCGTACGAGACATAGTTTTAGGGGAATTTGTTTAAAAATCATAAAAATCCCAATCCTTGGAAAAAAATTAAAAAAAATCAAAAAAGTTAATTTGCTTTAAATACATACCATAAAAATGCCTTTCTTTTCCTAGGTTTATAATATACTATTTTAGTTGTAATAGCTATTTGGTGGCATTATTCAATATAGGAAAAACAATAATTATTTTTTATTATAACTCGCTTATTAAGTCTATATTTTTTTTTTATTATTTAGAGAAATTATAGAGATTTCGACAGCGTAGGTCACTAATCTCTGGTACAGTATATTATCTTATAATAAATATGATTTAAGTCTATATTTATTATGAATTTTATACCATTACATTAAATGAAAAATTTAGAAATAAGTGAACAGCATCAAAATGTAGCGGAAATGTAAATAGTACACTCAGAACGAAAAGTTATATAAAGTAGATAAAGCTATTCCTTCCTCTTGTATAAGCGCCTGGTTGAGATTTAGATTTAGATTAGTTTATTCAAATTAGTTTAACCGGATCGAAATGTAACTATATTTTTATAAAATAAATAATTTCTGAGTGTGACACTCTGCTGTAGTAAATCTTGATAAGTGATATATTTATGCGCGTAAAGTGCAAATATCAGCTGTCAAATCACGGCCCCTAAAGATGTTATTAAAGGGGAGAGCTACAGGAGTAGTTTGAATGTGGTGAAAATTGTTCGTCGGCTATAGGAATTGAACTCGGGTTCTCAAATCTATACCACTGAGCTATCCACCCATTTCACAATTTTAATTCTTACATATCAGAATAATTTTAATTAGAAATTAGTAAGGTTAATTTCATTAATTTATTATTTATGAATTTTTTGTTTTGTTCGTATTTATTTATTCTTAGTGCAAAATTCAAACCTATATGTGAACATAGTAATTGCACGAATAAATTATTGTTAGGGTAATCGAGAAAAAATATTGATTAGATTGATTTGATGAAGTGGGGATATTAAGGGGTAATTTTGAATGAATATGTATGCGTTGGCCTTGTTTTTGCGGAAAAAGAATGAATTATAGTTCGATGGGCACACTGATAGTGGCGGATAGAAGAAACGATCTTTTATATGATAAAGATTCAGAATCGTTTGGTAACGTAAATACGGGTCGGACCCTCTCCAATACGGGCTTACGTTAAACCTCTTTCACTCCGCACAATCCTTCAGCAGAGTTATTTTCTCATTTCGTCGTTTTCTCTTTATCGCTCTTCGTACTAGATCGGATGGTCTGTTCCTGTTCTGCACTCCGCTGTACGTTCGTATTTCAAATTTCCAGACTTTTTCTCGTATTCCGTTGCGTATCGTATGGATTGCTGACAACTCATGCAGATAAATATGTAAATTCAGTTATATTTCTAAACGAAACAAAAAACCCTAGCGCCTACTTTCTATATCTTTGATCGGAGGATATTAAAATCTCCCGAAAGATACGATATTTCCTCACGACGTTCCACGAATTATCAATAAGCCAATTTACCTACTCTCTATTCACTTTTCTAACTTGTAATTTAATCATTGCCTAACAAACTTCTTCAACGTTCTTCATAAATGCTGCTTATCTTTATCAATCATTTGACTTTACTTGTAATCAGGGATGGGATAATCTTAACGAAATGTTACGTGATGAATTTATTACACAAAATTAGAAATACTTTAAGAAATGAAAACATTATGAAATGATATATTAATGTCATTTTTGTTTTCTTATTGTAACATTATATATATATTAACTTTATTTTTATCTGTTTTGTCACACTCACACTTATTTTGTAAAATAGAGCCGCAAGCTAGATTTTTATTTTCTCCAAATTAATAATATATTTAATTACTATACAGCGTGTTTCTATACCTCTGCACGAATCTTCAATGACATATATAATTTGATATACTGATTTTAGAACAAGAAGAATTTTTTTGAAATTTCATTCCTAGCGGACATTTTAGTGTCATTGGTTTAATAGTACATTTAATTATTTAAAATTTACTAATGAAATAAAAGTATAAACACTGCCTACAAATAATCATTTATTAATTAGTTGTTATGTTGTAATGCCTTATTTTTATTTTTATTTGAGTTCCTAGTATAATTTTGTATACAGTATTGAAAGGGTAAGTTGTTGTGGGATAAATTTGAGAAAAATGTATAGCAACAGTGAATTAGTACATATGCTGTTAGTGTATGGAGAAGTGGCCCAAAATTCCGAATTAAACCAGTAATACTAAAAATGTATGAAAGATCCTAATTATTACGAATTTAAAAAATCAGTATATCAAATTATATATGTCATTAAACTTTCGTGTATAATTATTTATATATAATCACATTTTATTTTATGGAGTAGGTGGCTCAGTGGTATCGAGTCGGCCTGTGGATCTTGAGAACCCTGGTTCGATCCCCACAGCTGACAAACAATTTTCACCAATTTAAAAAATCTACCCCTGTGGCTCCTCCACCACTAATATCTTTGGTGGCCGTGATTTGTCGGCTGGTAACCGCACTTCACGCGAAAAAATATATCACTTACCGAGATCTGCTTAGGCAGAGTGCCACACTCAGTAATGGGTAAAAGGCGTGATGATATATTTATTTATTTTATTTTTACATTTTATTTGATTAAAAATTACTTAACAAATTTTTGTAATAATATTGTAGTATAAAGTAAGTGGATATTTGTCACTTTGATAATTTATTTAGCTCACACAGCGGTCCGATGCAGCAGTAAAAATTTCTCCACATTTGAAAGTTGACTTGGGTCAACCACAAAGTTCGGACGAACCCGAGATTAGCGTACCCTCGACCCCAAACCTCCAAGCCAAGCAAAGGACATTTCTCAGGCGGCCGCATTGAAATATTTCAAATGTCCGGCGCCTTTCCGTTGACAAAGTTTCTTTTTATTTCCGAACGACCGGGTAATAAATGCTGCAGAGGAGTAAGATGCATTGTTTTCAATTTGGGCGATGTTCTTTCTGCTGTAATGCACATTTTAATGCAATCTTATTTTATTAAAACTAACACGTATTGATATACTATTTTCATTTTAAGCGAATTGCCATAAAACGATTAAATGCACCGCAATTACGTTTACAAAGGAACTCAAAATATGATCCGTCATAACTGGTGTCACAAGGTTCACACAGGGTTGTACAGCCCCATTCGCCGGTATGGTCAATCATAAGAAAAAACAAGAATAATTTTAGGCTGAATACGACCCTTGAAAATTTACCTATTTTGACCATCGTGAAGCGATATGGGGTAGCCGCACTAATGGATTTCATTGTAGTTATATGGGACAGGGACGTTTAATCGTTTTCTGCCGATCCCTCGAGTTTAACATGAAAATAGTATACTATATTAATCTTGCATAAGAGAATATGTTTTAAAACAGTCGTAAGTACTATGGATTGGACTTAAAATACTAAGTAAATATTGTCTTTAAATATTACTGCATACGATTCTCGTACCAAGTCTAGCAGTACATAAAATAGTCTTGGTATCGAGGTTACTTATGTTACATAATAGAGATGAGCATGTCGGATATTTTCACTGAGCCGGATCAGCGGATCTAGATCACGAAAAAGATCCGACGCACTGATTCGATTTTTAGAGACCCAACACACTATATACATCTTTCTGATTGTCGCCAATGCAGTGGTTCAGGGATTTAGCGGAGCAACTGAACCACTCAGTTTTTTTCTTCTCAGCTCGGATGTATGAACCGTAAAGTGAATGAATGACTTATACGATAGCATTACATTTGTTAATTAATATATTATTTATGATTGTAATTAAAGTTATTTATAATGAATTCCCGCAAAATTAGCTCAATATCGAATCATTTTACTGACGTTCAAGACAATAAAGTTAAATGTGATTATTGTTTCCATATTCTAAGAATTAGAAGATGGACCAAAAATAAACCTTAATATACAGGGTGTTTCAGGACTAGTGTAATAAACTTTAACAGCTTATTCCTGAGGTCATTTTGAGCCAAAAATGTCATATGAACATAGGTCCTATTCCTTCTAGTTACCAAAATACAAGAGGTTGAAGTTCTATAAATAACACGAAATTTTCAAATTTTTGTAATCAAGATACTTTCGGAAAACAAGAGTTTTATTGAAAAGTCATTTTATTTATTAATATTAACATGCATACGAGTTCAAGGCGCTCATTTTGAACACTTGCTGTAATTTTTTTAAAATTTGTTATCTTATTTCATATTGTGTTAACCTATTCCATGTTTGGTTATGTTGTTCTGTATCTATTTAATTGTGTCATTTTATGTTTTGTTCTCTAAATCGTATTCGTTAATATTAATAAATAAAATTAATGAAGATAAATAGGATATGATTTTTCAATAAAACTCTTGTTTTCCGAAAGTATCTTGATTACAAAAATTTGAAAATTTCGTGTTATTTATAGAACTTTAATCTCTTGTATTTTGGTAACTAGAAGGAATAGGACCTATGTTCATATGACATTTTTGGCTCAAAATGACCTCAGGAATAAGCTGTTAAAGTTTGTTACACTAGTCCTGAAACACTCTGTATACAACTTGCAAAATTGAAAATTTAAAAATTCTGTAAATTTTATTCGATTTATTTTGACAGAGGTTTCTATAGTTTACAATAAAAAAAATAAATAAATATATCATCACGCTTTTCACCCATTACTTAGTGTGGCACTCTGCCGTAAGCAGATCTCGGTAAGCGATATATTTTTTCGCGTGATGTACGGTTACCAGCCGTCAAATCACGACCCCTAAAGATGTTAGTGAAGGGGGAGCCACAGGGATAGATTGAAATTGGTGAAAATTGTTTGTCGCCTTTGGGGATCGAAGCAGGGTTCTCAAGATCCACAGGCCGACTCGATACCACTGAGCCACCTACCCCATATAGTTTGCAATCTGTGATAATTTTTAACAATTCCAATCACAATGTGGTATTTTTTAGTCAAATCGGATTCGTACGTATATTATCGAAAACTAACCGGACTTTCTAGTAATCGAAACTTCACGACGCGTTGGTCTGTATCAGTCACTGAGCCGCAACCCGGATCTTTTTCATTTAGCGATTCAGTTCACTTCGTTCACGGTACTGAACCAGTTCAATTAAACGGACCGGGCACAAACTACCCATCTCTAGTACATACAAAAATACAGAAAAATATTAATTTAATCATTACTGGAAATGACACTCAACCGCAACAGATCTTGGTAAGTGATATATTTTTTGCGTGAAGTGCAGTAACCAGTCGTCAAATTATTGTTAATAAAGATATTAGTGGAGAGAAAGACACAGGAGTAGTTTTAATTTGGTCAATATTGATTGACATCTGTAGAAATC
This sequence comes from Pterostichus niger, assembly GCA_947425015.1. Classification (NCBI taxonomy): domain Eukaryota; kingdom Metazoa; phylum Arthropoda; class Insecta; order Coleoptera; family Carabidae; genus Pterostichus; species Pterostichus niger. Next base: position 7,230,290 of record OX380339.1, read on the forward strand.
GAACCCGAGACCGACTCGTCACTGAGCCACCTACCTGTTTATAGTATATATACTATTTTCATTTTAAACTGGAGGGATCGGCATAAAACGATTAAACGTCCCTGTCCCGTATAACTATAATGAAATCTATTAATGCGGCTACCACAAATCGCTTAACGATGGTCATAACAGGTAATTTTTTAAGGGTCATACTCAGTCTAAAATTATTCTTGTTTTTTCCTATGATTGATCATTTAAAAATACCGGCAAATGGGGCTGTACAACCCTGTGCGAACCTTGTGAAACCAGTTATAACGGGTCATATTTTGAGTTCCTTTGTGCGACGCATTTAATAGTTTTATGCCGATCCCTCCAGTTTAAAATGAAAACAGTATACCAAAACACAAAGAAAAATTTGAATAAAATTAGATATGAATCATATGGCGATCGTAGCTTAGTTGGTTAGAGTATATGAACAGATTCAAATCTTTTGTCTTTATTTATATAATTACATTTTATTTTATCAATTGTTAAGTATTTACTTAAAATATTAATTAAAAAGTAAGAAGTCGTTAGAAGTCATACAAGTTAACATAATAAAATTTTGAGGTAAAATGAGGAAAGCTTAATGTCTTGTCCTGGCCTGAGACTGGTCAAAGGTATGTCTTGAATTCTGATAAACGATATTACAGAAGTTTACCAAGTTTCTAGTCTTGTTTCCTCGTTTAATCTGCAATTCCGTTCAGGCGACGCAATTAATTGCTCTTTGAATAAAACTTTTGAAGAGCTGGTGCTTAACACCTACATAGTTTTTTGTGCGATGGAAAATTGTGACTGGAATTTTTGTAATTGGTAATTTGATCTACTGTTCAACCGGGACAAATTTTAATTTAAATTTGTAATTGCTCATTTCGTAATGGTAATATTTCTTTTTATATTTCTAATTTTGAAAGCTTTTTATTACTGCAATGGGACCGAATACAAAGTAATACGATTACAAATAATAATTCTTAATTTTTTAAGGTTTTCAAGTTGTTTGACTAGAGCTCAACAAACGGGAAAGACTTTAATTCAACTACATTTTTCAGTTTCTTATTGTAAATATTAATTCATTTGGAATAGATATTTCATATTATACTTTGTAAAAAAAAAATCATTAATATTATATATTGTCTACAGCTGGCTCTTTAAATATTGACAAAGTTGACCAATATCACATTTAAAAATATATGTAATGTTTTATTACATATTTTGTTTTGTTATAAAATATAATTAAGTCCGAAATTTGAAAAAACACTTTTTAATTTATTAGATTACCACTTTAATTTGTTTAATGTTTAAAATAATAATTTTTTGACTACGGTGAGAGCTATTACAATTTATATTATTTATTATAAGTAACAAAATAAATATACAGAAACTATAGTAATTATTTATTTTGTATTTATTTTCAAACAATTATCTAGTTGAATATGAAGAACAAATTTATTGTATCTAAATATATACTAACGTTGTTCTTCTTCCTGCTAATTGCTTTTAAGAAAATAATAATAAAAAAGTTTTCAATAATTTTTCTTTATTACTTTGAACATCAATAAACATTAAAATTACTTCTTTGACTATAGGTTCCGATATGTGGGATGCATGGGTGCAAGTGCAACAAAAATTATAGGGTGCAAACGTGTGTAATTGCATCCAATAAAATTTTAATTTTAATTTTATAAATTTTTGTCAAAAAATAATAATACATTTGATAATGCTGCAATCTAAAATTTTAAATATGTAACAAAATACACCCATACCTCGCTTTACGGCCTAGATACGTTCCACGAAACTTGGCCGCAAAGCGAAAAGCCGTATAATATTAGCTTTAAGCTTCGGTATGATTCCCTCATAATCAAAAACTGTGTCACTGTAGACGAACCCGGTTGTCAATGCCTATATAGGAGTCTCTCGGAACGAAGCTACGCTTAGACACTGTGACAGAAAAATTCAGTTGATGCCATATTTCGAACACAGGTGACGTGGTGTAGCGGTTAGCATCTCTGCCCGGTATGCGGAAGGTCCCTGGTTCGAATCCAGGCGTCATCAGAATTTTTCTGTCATAATATAAATTAACTTTAGTCAAAAACTACAGGTATGATTACCTTTAATAATCACACAACTTAATAATATTAGCTTTAAGCTTGGGTATGATTCCCTCATAATCAAAAACTGTGTCACTGTAGACGAACCCGGTTGTCAATGCCTATATAGGAGTCTCTCGGAACGAAGCTACGCTTAGACACTGTGACAGAAAAATTCAGTTGATGCCATATTTCGAACACAGGTGACGTGGTGTAGCGGTTAGCATCTCTGCCCGGTATGCGGAAGGTCCCTGGTTCGAATCCAGGCGTCATCAGAATTTTTCTGTCATAATATAAATTAACTTTAGCCGTATAAGGAATTCAATTATTCTAATACAAATTCATACAAATCCAATGGGAAAAAAGTTTTTTTGCCTTAATTGAAAAGGGCCGTTATAGCGAAATGCCGTATAAAAAGCGGCCGTATAGCGAGGTATGGGTGTATATCACTTATAATAACAATAAAATCTTATTTCAAAATGATCAATTTCAATTTGTCGCATGATTCACCGAAGTAAAGTCTTGAATTGAAATATTCAGAGCGATATATTTTATCTCGCCTACAGACACATATTGAGTCATAGCAATATATAAATGTGAAAGTACTAGATAAAATATAAATTTCGTTTCCATGACGTGTCTAAAAAGCGTCGCCCAAAATAAACGATTTCGTAAGCGGCAAAAAACGGTGTTTGTTTCCATGACACTTTTCACATTTTGTGAATTTTGCTTGAAATGTGGTGATATTACATTTGATTAAGGTGAGAAAATTGTCTCACGAATTTTCTGTGCTAACACGGAAAGTTGTGGGAACTCGTGTTCGTGTGAGACTAACAGCCTGTCAGACTGAACTAAACGAGGTGTCGTCCTGGAAATCAAATAGAAAAACAACGGTTTCATTAGTTCTAACGGAAATTTCATTAATAAAACGTTTTGTTCATGTTTGTTATCTTGTTGAAATAAATGAATTCTATAAACCCACTTGGTTATTTCTCGACTAACAAAGATTCACTTTACGCTCATAATACACAAATAACTATTTCTACCACTGGCAATGAACGATTAAGTTATTTTTCGCGGGTGGATCTTGGCGTTTTTGACTGGGAGAAGAGAAGCTATATTCAAAAAGAAACAATACAAATACAAGTTTCACAAAAATAAAAACTAAACATTAAAAATTAATTTGTCTTTAAAAATTAAAGGTACACGCGTCACGCCTCTACATCTACATATTATTTTTCAGTTGTTCCACAGAAACCGTCAAATTTACGATGACAAAGGAGAGCGTAAACTGCAACATTTCATGTACAAATTGTCTTAAAATGATTGATTCTGACTGATCGTAGATTTTCTTTTTTAATTTCAGTTTATAATGTCTATTGCACACTGGTCGAAGCGCGTCGAAAAGCATCATCGATGAGCTCTTCGATGAAACAACAGAACGCACCCGTCATCGACGAAAAATAGAGGCTCCTCTATTTCCATCTAAGAGCTCATCGATGAAACGAACATGTCTCATTTCACTCGTATCTTTTGTGTCTCATTTCACGTTAGCATATTTTTGAAATTTAGTTTTTCTTTATCAACTTTAGAAGCTTTTATTTTTCGTCAATGACGAGTGCGTTCTGTTGTTTCATCGAAGAGAACCAGTGTGCCATAGGCATAAAAGACGCAAAATAGTATAATTAAGTCATTTTATAAGACGTTTATCGCACTCGTTCTTATAAAACTTGTTCTTTAATATACTATTATGTCAAATATATATATATATATATATATATATATATATATATATATATATATATATATATATATATATATATATATATATATATATATATAGTGTAACAAACTTTATCAGCTTATTCCTGAGGCCATTTTGAGCCAAAAATGTCATATGAACATAGGTTCTATTCCTTCTAGTTACCAAAATACAAGAGGTTGAAATTCTATAAATAACACGAAATTTTAAAATTTTTGTAATCAAGATACTTTTGGAAAACAAGAATTTTATTGAAAAGTCATACCTTATTTGTCTTAATTAATTTTATTTATTAATAATAACATGCATACGAGTTCAAGGCGCTCATTTTGAACACTTGCTGTAATTTTTTTAAAATTTGTTATCTTATTTCATATTGTGTTAACCTATTCCATGTTTGGTTATGTTGTTCTGTGTCTATTTAATAGTGTCATTTTATGTTTTGTTCTCTAAATCGTATTCGTTAATATTAATAAATAAAATTAATTAAGACAAATAGGGTATGACTTTTCAAAAAAACTCTTGTTTTCGAAAGTATCTTGATTAAAAAAATTTAAAAATTTCGTGTTCAACTTCAACCTCTTGTATTTTGGTAACTAGAAGGACTAGGACCTATGTTCATATGACATTTTTGGCTCAAAATGACCTCAGGAATAAGCTGTTAAAGTTTGTTACACTAGTCCTGAAACACCCTGTATATATTTACATATTAACATATATCTGTAATTATATTTTGATTAGTATTTATTTATTTACAGAAAATGAATAGATAAACAAAATAATTTAATATATTGTAAACATTTAATATCCATCCATATAATTATATAGACTGTTTTCATAAAATAAAACATAATATACGAGTAGTATTGTTATCATTTTGATGTTAATTTTAGTGATATTATTATTTATATTATTAATTTCAAATATATGTATATAAATAAAATATTTATAGTAGTTCAATTGAAATAATGAATGGAATAAAAGTAGTAAAAGGAACTGCATACTTCAAACTAAATTATTGTGACATCATAGAATTTTTAATTGCTTATATTTTTTGATCGGAATATGTAAATAAATTTATTTTATGAGGGATAGTCATAATCAAATATCTCAAAAACAGAGAGTCCAGTTTCAATCTTAAACGCTTATATCTCTTATTTACTTTAGTAAAAATTGAATGATGACGTAATTGTCAAGCTATTTGACAAGGTCCCTTCTTTTACGATTCATTCGTTTACGACAGACAGTTTAATTCTGAATAAAACTGTTATACTTTACGAGATCGAACGTAGTTCAGTGTTGAGAAGAAACAAAATAAATACAGGAAGTGTTAAGACCAATAATAACCTCTCGATTAGTACATTAAAGTAGCGATAAATCGAGTGAGGTATATATTAATTGTCTCTCTTCAGCTTTTATCAAAAGCTCAAGTAGGAAGTAACCGTGTCGTCAGGGATAAAACTAGCAGATTTCTATCAGGATATCTATCCCCTATAATATCCTAAATAACGGCCGTTTTACTGCTCTTTATGGGGTCCTAAATCAGTCAGGTAATACTCTTTTTTACTATTTTATTGCATGCGGATAAATCAGTTCATAAAACTGTCCTTTTTATCAGTAATTTAAACTAATGGACACAAGAGACGGTTTGATCAAATTTTACTGTATTACCAAAGCCTTTGATTCGGACTTTTTACACTGGAAATCTTGACAACGTACTGACGTTGTACTTACTTTTATGAATTCGCGTGATTTCAGCTCGCAAAGCTTCATTTATAAAGGTAATTTAATTTGTATTGAAGCCGGTAATTTCAGTTATATTATAGCTGTAAATTGCATTTTATTCTGACTGCTATTTCACTAGCTCCTACTTGGTTTATGCACTAGTAATGTCAGTACTAATGGTACAATAAAATATGTCGTATTTTACTTCATTAGCTTTAAATTTTCATTACACAAAAAAAAACAGACATTTGTTTATCTGCAGATTTATCATATATAATACCATTAGTGACTATGATTTTACCGGAAATTTTTGTCGTCATGATCACGACTGCTTGTTGCGACGAAAATCTGCACGAGTACGAAAGCACTAGTGTAGATTTTCTTAAAGCAACAAACAGGAGTGTTCTAGGCAAAAATTACCAAAAGAAAATCATAGTCACGTATGGTATTCGGCTTGACAATTCCTCGAAATATTTTATTTACTCCAAAAAAATGTTACCTGCAGTATTTTTAAAACAATGTCTGAACTACTATTACCTTGGTGATCAATTTATATAGTTTAATTTTTTGACGTAACTAAGTAAAGTAAACAAAGTTATACAAAATTCAACAATATTAATCTACTCAAAATAGTTAACATACGTTATATCTAAGTAATTTGCGACAATTTTCACTAGTGAAATTGTTGCTGTAATACTACTGGCATTGGTTAAATTTGTCAAAATACTGTAATTTGATTGGATGAAAAGTTATGAGTGGAATTGTCATATATAATATAACAAGTAGTATGAAAATTGCTAAAAATATTATCTGTCATTTTTCTTACTACGAGTTGTATTCGGCTTGAGAATTTATCAAACAAGAGTTAATTAACAAGAATAGTTAGGTATTTATTTGAACATTATTAATTAGGTATTACAGTGATTGGGACTTGTGTTTTCTTCTAAAACATAATTTCGATTACTACAAAAATCCATTAATTGCCGCCAAACATAATCTCTTGTTTTTTTGGTATTTTTTGGGATGTTCTCTTCAATTTTAATAAAAATTTCTTCGGTAGAAGCAGTTCCCCATCGAGAATTTGCCATTTTGACAGATTTTTTCAATTGACGTTTATGAAAATATTGAAAATATCATTTATGTTATTCGTAACCAAGGATATTATTAACAGTGGTATTTCCGTTATCAATTGCGATTAATTTCCGACGAAATGTACATTTCATTGGTTCATTTTCAAACAAATTCGTGATCCTATTGGTTGACAGTGACGTGTGGTGAATTCTCAGTAAAATAATATATTTTTTCTACAATTGCTATGAAAAGTTAACAATTACGCTCTCATTTGTCATCGTAAAGTTGAAGTTTTCTGTGGAACAATCGAAAAATATCTTTTTTGCGCGTCTCCAATGGCAACGCGTGAAAAATATATTAAATGCGCGCTTATTTCAATAGTTACTAGGGATACAAACAAGACAGAAACTTGTCATATTGACAGTCGACAGAACGAATTTATTTTTACTACGTATACGTTTTTTAATAATTGTAAGATACAATCGTAGAAAAAATTATGTGTGTATTAAGAGCGTAAAGTGATTCTTTGTTACTCGAACACGGTAATTGCAGCGCGAGCCGAAGGCGAATATATGGAGTGTTTTCACAATTAGGATCTGAAAGCTACGACTTTGGTTAAGAGAGACAAAATTTGTTACATTAGTAGACAATTTTAAAATTTAACAATGTTTTAGTTTTGCTAAAAAAAATATATATTGCTCGCCTTTTAGCAACAAAATAAACTAATATACATCTGCCACTCAGAACCTATTTCATAGCATTGAAAACGATATATAGATCCATACTAGGAAACAATATTTAAAAAAATATGGCACTTAGATCCTTTTGATTTTATACTCTTCAACAAACTAGCTACGTGTAGAATTTCCAGAAATATCAATTTACATTATTGGCAGAAGAAGTTTTCTTTGATAATAAAAGATAACAAGTCTTAAAGTGTAAAACTAGAATTTTAAGGAAGTTTTGCACGCTTGTAATGGATTAACTGAATTAACGATGAAAGACAATATCGTCTCATTACTCGCGTCAAGAAAGCAATACGAGGAAAATTATTACAAGCAAATAGCTCTTGTCAGGTTAATGGAAAATATATCGCAAATTGTTATAAAAATATAGAATAACTTTATAGTCTTGCGTTTGAGGCATTACACTCTGACCTTAATAGATAATAGTATCTTGCATCTTTGATGTACTAAACTTTTATGGAATTTGTTACAGGATAATTAAAAAATAGAGAGAGAATATAAGAGTAAGTAATATATTATTTAGAAATTCTAAAAGCTGCACACATTCCTTTACTTAATATAAAATATAAAACTCCGAGAGATACTCAATTTAATTATGAAGGTAAACAGAATAACAAACTATGTATTTATTCCGTCGCCAATTCACAACCCAACAAAATGTATGTTTTCGCACTTCACTTCACTAACAAATTTTTATTTCGGGATAGGAATGCCCGGGCTTCTTAAATCCGCCACTGATTATCGAAGTTAAAGAAAGTTTAATTGCGTTTATCTTAAACTATATTTTAAAAAGCAATATGGCTACTAGGAATTATTGTAATAGTAATTTCTTCAGCTTAAATATGCAAGTGTAGGTATATTAACAGTGCGGAATTGTTTACTTACGGCGTGACCTCATATTTGGTTTGAGTTTGCTAGTAAATCATATCAACAGTAATGTAACTATGTCAACATCGCAGTGCACTAGTGCAGGCAAAAGTAAACCAGTGTAGTAATTACTTGCAGGCTATAAATTACTGGGTCATAAAATTACCCTCATCCAATTGATTCTGTAATTGTTCAACAAATATTTTATTGGACAATAGAAGAGCAGTGAACTGACTGCAAGAAATTATACCTTTGCTTTGTAATCGACACAGAGTTTAGAAAGTAATTAAAATTCTAGATAAATTAAGAAAATGTTGTTGTTTTACTGAAATAAATAAATATATTACCACGCCTTTTACACATTACTGGGTGTGGCAATCCTCCGAAGCAGATCTCGGTAAGTGATTTATTTCTATAGGTGAAGTTCGGTTACCAGCCGTCGAATCATGACCCACAAAGATGTTTTTGTGCGATTGCATCTTAAAATTATTAAAAAACGTATACGTACTGAAAATAAATTCGTTGTGACAACTGTCAATATGACAAGTTTCTGTTTTGTTTGTATCCCTGGTAACTATTGGCATAAGCGCGCATTTTATATCTTTTTTGCGCGTTGCCATTCAAGACATTTTTGGATTGTTCCACAGAAAACGTCAACTTTACGACTACAAATGAGTGCGTAATTTTCAACTTTTCATAGCAATCGTAGAAAAAATAAATATATCATTACGTCTTTTGCCCATTATTAGATGTGTTACTCCGCCGAAGCAGATCTCGATATTCGATATATTTCTTTGCGTGAATTGTGGACTAACCGTCAAATCATTTTCCTTAAATATATTACTAGAAGGAGAGCCACAAAAGTAGTTTTAAAATGGTTACATTATATATGCCATAAAATTAAAAAATAAACAAATATGTGCTTTAACTATGGAAATAGATTTCTGTTCTTTTGTAACCGGGCTTAAATTGGTTTCATTGTTAGAACAGGTTATATTATACTTCGAAAAAATAGTTGAGTTTGTTGTTATCACAAACAATTCTGATATAGTAATCAATTATATTTTTATTCAACGTTATCAGTGGTTAAAATTAGAGATGGGCGAATATCAAATTTCTCGAATTCGAATATCGAATACGAATATTAATCAGATCTCGAATATTCGAAGTACTGGAATATTCGAATACTCCTAAAAGTTAATATATTTATTATTAATAATTACTTAATTATGTCCTTTTCATTATTTGAATGAAATTGTTAAGATAAAATAAAATTAAAACAAAAAAGAAAAGAAAAAGACGAAAACTTCAAATTTAAGGTGAAACGTACGGGCTGATGTTGGCGAAAAACAAATTTGAAATATGGTACGTCTTCATGGTTTTGAAACAAAATATCTTTGTTATAAATAACTTCAAAGTATTGTAATAGCTTTAAGTTTATGTATAAATGATAAAGAAAAACATAGTCAAAAATTGAGGTCAACATATGACGCGATATTCGAGGTATTCGAATGTTCGCTATACTGACGTTAATATTCGAAAATCTCGAATATCGAATAATGTCAATATTCGCGGCATTCGACTATTCGCGGATGATATTCGCCCATCTCTAGTTAAAATTAATGTGAAAGAAATTAAAATTATATGTACAAATTTGAACACGATCATGTATAATTTATGAATATTTAATGAACTAAAACCTCGAAGGACTATCGAACGCACAACAAATTACCCAAATTCTGTTTCTGACAAATAAAAACTTTCCAGTCAAATTGTAAACCAATTCTCTTAATTACCACACTCAACAAACTCATGAAAACAAACTGGCAACGATTTAATTCATCACCCAGCTATTGGCTAAACGTAATGTGTTTATTATTCAACCCAACTGAATATTTCACATGTGATATGATACACGGGGGTTGATGCGTCGAGGCGCGTTCCGACACCGACGCCGGCGACACCGACGCTCTGAAAGCATTTCATAGTCCGTGATTGATGATATCGGTGGTTGTATCGGGCGACAGTTCAATAAGACTATTGAAGTATTGCTATGAGCTGGCGGAGGTAACATAGAATATATTTTAGATTTAGGTGATAAGACTGCTGCGATTTTGTGGAGGATATGTTTATATTTGCTGCTCAGTTTTTACGGTAAAATGTTTCCGAGGTTTTGTTCGAGTGATATATCAGTCACCGAGGCGTAAGCGTAACTGAATAAAGATCTTGAACTAAAAATTCGAAATGTTGTAAATAGAAAGCTTTTTGTATACCTTGAAACTTAACAATACTAAAGTTTTTTTCTATGTAAATTTTTTTAACTGAAAAACTTTGGTGACACTATATTTTTTCTCGATCCTTATTGTCTGTTGAAAAATAAATATGCATTGTATGTCTAGTAGCAAAGCCACCTTTGGGATTCTATCTATACAACTTCTATTAAATTAGATAAAAGTTGTCACTTTTGTAGGTCAATATTACGCGTGAAGTGCGGTTATTAGCTGTCGAATCACAGCCCTCAAGGATGTAGTGGACGTGGAGCCAGCGGGGTAATTTTAATGTGGATATATATATATGGGGTAGGTGGCTCAGTGGTATCAAGTCGGCCTGTGGATCTTGAGAACCCTGGTTTGATCCCCACAGCCGACAAACAATTTTCACCAATTTAAAAATCTACCCCTGTGGCTCCCTCTCCACTAATATCTTTGAGGGCCGTGATTTGACGGCTGGTAACCGCACTTCACGCGACAAAATATATCACTTACCGAGATCTGCTTAGGCAGAGTGCCACACCCAGTGATTGGTAAAAGGCGTGATGATATATTTATTTATTTTTTATTTATATATATTACGGGATCGGTAAAGAAACATTTGACTCCAATTCTGCTGATAATGGTAATAATTCGATTCCGACTTTAATTACGTTAAATATTAAGACAATTTTTATGATGTTGTGCAAAGTGAAATATTTCAAGAAATGATTCAATATTTGAGGGAAAATTTCAAATTAATTTTTGGAGAAACAATGAACAATGTCTTTAATATCATTGTTGTCACTTTTACTAGAACTGTCTGTTCGAGAGATTGACTTTGATACTAACTCAAAATATTTTGTAAAAACAATTGATAAACGTCTGTCATTTTTAACAGTCTACTTATGATTTAAGTAATTTTTTATCTTCACATGTTTCACAACATACCATTTTTTAAATTATTAAATTAATTCTATTTATAATAAATGAGCTGATAATAATTTAAAAAAATATTGCAAGTAAAAGTCGTTATAAATCCATTTTAGTTATTAAGTATTTTATTAAAAACACCACTGTTTATGAAATAAGCATAGAAATTCAATAATATCCATTAATAAAATTGTGATGATGAGTCCCATCATTCCGTTTCGGAACATAGGGGCCGGGCACACCGAGCCGCAGTTTTTACACTGCCGTACTGCCAGTTTCTTTAGTCAGATTATTTAAGGCGTATAAGTGACTAGCTTATAGCGCCCGAGTGTGATAAATACATGTAACTGTATTTTTATATTTTACGACAAATCACACATTGTCGGCAGGCGGATTCGAGCTGACGAACCTTGGTTCGGGTGACGTCACAGTATGTTAAGAGATGTGCCTTAACACGTTCGACCACCGCGCCTACTAATAAAATTGTGATACCACAGGTCAATTAATGAACTTTACCTCAGTTTTCTGTTCGCAAAGTCTAGTGTTTAAGTGATCGTAGAAAATATAAATTGAGTAAACTTTTAGTTTCACGTGAAATTTACAACATGTTTTTCTGTTTATAGAAGACAATTTTAATGTGGATATATATATATATATATATATATATATATATATATATATATATATATATATATATATATATAATATTGCCAGAGTAAACAAATTTTCAAATACGATATGTAATAGTACAATAGCATCATCCCTTACTTGGAAATGTCTTGGGTCGGAATTTGTCAATTCAACTTCTTCTCGAGCCACAATTACAATCAACTTAACTACATTACTCAAATTTTGCATTATCAAAATATTAAATATAAAACAATAATAAACAATGCTTAGTGTACTTCTGCACGATAAATTCCACTAGTTGCGTTGCGAATGAAAATGTATGTATACGTTTCCATTCACACGTTTGGAAATCATTCGCAAATATTAAAAATAAGTAGGTGTAAACATCGAGCCTATCTTTTCCACGGTGCTAAATAACATCTTATTCACATGTGTGGTTTCGGACGTTTTAAGCACGGTTGAAGTTCACAACTAACATATTAAATACGGGGTGAAGTTTGTTTCCTGCATCTGCTACTGTAACTTAACTTTACATTTCAAATTATACATAATTAACTAAATTAATAGTATGTGACTCGTTTTATAAACTCTTTAGATATTCGTATGCACTTGCTTTACTTTGCTTAGCTCGATGTAAAAAGCCTCATAAGTAAAGAGACATGTATAAAACATGTTACGTAATATACTATTAGTTACAGAATGTGCAAGTGACGATAAATTATGAAAAATAAGGGCTGTCATTAATTTGTCGATCAGTAACTGATAATGATTGTTGTAGAATCTTGTTTAAATTATCTGTGTCCAGGTGCCAGCTTCAAGTCCAATTATTGAGCGTATGGGCCACCTTCAATATTTGAAAATGATGTACTTATATTTGTATTTCTTTTTTTCATTTTTCTGCGATGTTAAATTTTCTTGATTTAATAAACAAAATTTATAAATTTGTATAAAATTAATGTTAACTGAAAAATGAATACTAAAGACGTATTTAGAATTTCTTTTGAACGCAGAATGAAGGAAATTTTGAAGGATTCCTATGATTACATTTGTTACGCAGTTTTTTTAAGTAAAATTTTATCAAGGTTTTTGTTATGTGACATATCAGCTACGAAAGCGTAACTGAAAAAAATCTAAATGTGGTGTAGGAACGAAAAAAGAAAGCTTTTTGTATGTCTTGAAACTTATTTCTTCCAACAATACAAGAATTTTTTGTATGTACTTTCTTATAACAAAAATCTTTGTTGAGAGCTAAATATTGTCTGCTGAAAAGTGAATAATAAATATACGAAATATATCTAAAATGTTTTACTTTTTGGTAAAAAAATATAAAAGTTGGTAGGTAAAAGTAATACTAAATTCGATAGATTTAACTGTCGGTTCTCGTTGAAACATTTTATAATAAAATTAAATTAAAAAACATTAGGTTAGTTTCAAATAATGTAAAGTTTATTTTACAATACGTATTTCGGTCGACTAGACCATCATCAGGTGAACAAGATATGTTCACCTGATGATGGTCTAGTCGACCGAAATACGTATTGTAAAATAAACTTTACATTATTTGAAACTAACCTAGTGTTTTTTAATTTAATTTTATTTTAAAAGTAATACTGTACAATTGTGAGTCACCGAAGAAATTCAAACAGAGAGGAATAGGAATAGGGCCGGAAGAGTGTAAATGAGTTGTATTTATATTTCTTGGCTCGTTCGAGCCTGGGATTCATCTTCCGCTAAAGATCGCAAATGGGAGCGTGCTCTATTCGCTGGAGACTGCGTCAATTTCCGTTGACGCTACCTAATCGAGATGATTGTCTGCCGTTTCCCTTATTCCACATTTAATTTTTTCACCTGACGCTGAAGTGGACTCCATTCCCCTTAATCTCGTTATTCCGTCAACGTCAGTTGGAATTACTCACGTAGACGTGCTTCGCTCGCCGATGAAATCACGAGTTGGCGTTGGCGCAGTGTTTGTTTGATGTATGCGTGAACCACGAGAAGAGTTCGTGGAGTTGGAGTTCTTTGCAAAGTCTTGTTTATTGACAAGCGCTGGATATATGTGTATCCGAATCGAATAATCAATCTCCTGGTCTGAGCCGCAAGACGCAAGACGTTATACGCCTGGATTTCAAATAAACTGCACATTTACCGCGCGTACATATATCAGAGGCTTTTCGCGGTGCAGGGCGCACGCCGCATATATTCCATTTCCAGCTCAACTCGCGCGGTCCTTCTTTCCCTAACCGCTGCGAATCGCGAACTACCTACCTACGCGCCGAGCCGTGTAAGCTGTCTCGTTTGATGTCTCTATTATTCAGCTAAACAGGTTTTAGGTGCTTGTGTACCTTTTTGATGTTCTTTCTATAAACGCGAACGCGTGAAATTTTTGATGGAAAAGCTTTCAGTATTTAATGGCTTTCGAGTGTAAATAGAGATGAAATGCTCTTTCAAAATGCATTTTCATGTGGTACCTTACAGACAATACTTAAGCAGATTGAGATTTACTGCTAATGTATTAGTTTTCTTTGTTTCTATAACTGCTTTACACGAATACCACTTTATGCGATAAAAATCCACCATACAGATGTTTCTGAACTTATAAAATTTATTCGCAAATATTATTTGTTATACTGATTATGGAACAAACATACTTTTTTGCAAAATTTAGTTTAGTTTATTTGAAGTAAATATTTTTACTACTAAAATAAAAAATATAAAATAAACACTTTCACAAAATTCAGCCTCCAAGTCACCTTATGAGGGCATCGTCAGAGGCTGGCCAGCACAGTTTAACCATAGACGCGTTCCCCCTTATTAGAGCTCATCAGTATGGTATAACTCACTTCTTCACCTAGAACAAAGTTCACGTGAAGAAGCTTGTGACGAAGAACTGTGCCAGCCTCTGACGATGCCCTCATAAGGTGACTTGGAGGCTGAATTTTGTGAAACATAGCCAAGTGTTTATTTTATATTTTTTATGAAACCTTGTTTCACCAAGTGTTGGATGACAATTAATTTTGTTTTTGTTGTTATTTTTACTACCACTGATATTATTAATTAAATTATAATTGTACATATTACAAATAGTTATAAATTTATTTAGATTTCAAATGTTCCCAAAAATATAAATCTAATGAATTAACATGAGATAAAGGTAATTATAAAACAGGACTATCTCGACCTTTAGACCATCTAAATTTTCTCGCATATTACATGACGTATCGTCATGTAAGTACCATGTATGTTATCGAACATTTTAAACATTTAGAAATATATCTTCTAATAGTTTTGGCAAATTCCTCTGCAAAAACGATATATAGTCATTATCATGCATCAGTACGAGGGTCGTTCAATAAGTCCTTAGAAAATCCAAGAGATGGTGCTCGTAGTATCGAAAATGAATTTTTTCCAGTAAGCAGCACTCCTAACTAGTCAACTGTTAGAGTTTTAGCTTTAGCCGTCACGTAGTTTCATTGTTGTTGTCAATTGTAGTAAAAAACTTTTGATTGTTTATAATAATGGATAAAAGTGAGTTTCGAGCGGTGATTAAACATCGTATTAGTCGCAGAAAAATATATTTGGTTTTAAAGATTAAAAAATAATTCAAGTTTGATTCTGGTTAAAAAAATAATGTCATCAAAGCTCAGTACTTCTGTAGGTACATAAAGTACATAAAAAGTAGTGTATATATTCATAACAAAATAATAATTATAAAATAATAGAAATAAAAACAAAAACACAAATATATTACCGAGATATGATACACCCAGTGGATAATAAAATGAAAACTATTTTGATAGTTTTTCACTAGTGAAGTTAATGAGTGATAATTTTTCATTGTAATTAAATCTCATTGGTTACCAATAAATAAATGCGATTTTAATAAACGTCAATTGACAAAATCTATTGAAATGGTAAATTATCGATGGGGAATTATTTCTACATAAGAAATATTTGCTAGTTAAATTCTCACGCAAAATATTACTCGTAATATAATAATTGTCAGATAATATTTTGATATGATTTTATATTCAATGTTATCGAGTGCGCAGCAACTCATAATTCATGTCAGAATATTATCGGCAATTATTACTTATATTAGTTATGTAAATATAGTGTAGGTGGTTCAATGCTCAGCCTATAAAATTGAGATCCTGGGTTCGATTCCCACGGGCGACAAACAATTTTCATCACGTTAAAACTACCCATGTAGCTTCCTCTCTACTAACATCTTTGGGGACCGTAATTTGATGGCTGGTAACCGTACTTCACACGAAGATATACATGTATCACTTACTGAGATCTGTGACGGTAGAGGGTCATACCCAGTAATGGGTAAAATAAGTGATTATATATTTTAATTGAAAATAATGAAAATAAGTTAGAAATTTGCTAAATTTTTGCCTAATTAAACAAATAATTATTTGTGCCATAATTAGTAAAATAAATATTATTTGTGGTTTCAATTTTAAACAATAATTTATAAATATTCTGTATACTTGTGTAAAATAAAAGAAGCACTACTGTATTGTTCTGTTTCATATTTTCTGCAACTCGTTTTATTTTTATTTTTTGTATTGGATTTAAAAAAGTATTTAAATATACTTGTATTGACTTATCGTTTTTCTGGAAACAGCATTTATTTTTGTGTTCATCGCCGCATGAAATTCAGTTATATTTCTTATGCGGCTTCAAAACCACAACCCGTAACCAGGAAGCGAATACGGAATCTTTAATCTTTTTATGTATCCATCCAAACAGTGTTTGCTTATCGACAGGCACTCACGCGTTTCTATACATCTCGTTTTAAAATCGAATTTAACCAGGTGTACAAATTTGTAGAACGTAATTAACCTAAGTAAATTGAATTTTAAACGAGTGACGTGTAATTTACTCAACTTGATTTTATTTAGCAGTAAAAAAGCAGCAGCTGTTCGTCAAAGCCATCAGCACGTCACGCCACAATAAGTCACGATCGCGCGGTGGCGAAAAACCTCTTCAAATTGAATATCAACTCAGAAGCTGGGTTATAAAGCATAATATATCTCCCCCGGCCAACAAATCACAGGTGAAAATAAGATTTTGCCGCAGATCTAGATAAATCACCTTCATTATCAGGCGTTGTCGTCGCTGGCGACACATGACGACTGCGATTGGAACCATTCTGTGCTGGGAATACATGTACGCGTATTTTAGAAGGCGTGACTTCCGATACAACGATGCCGGCTTCTTTTTCCTTTCACGGATAAAAAAATATATTGGCTACCGACGAACTAAAATTCGGGAAAGTTTCTCACGAGTAAAACTCGAATATATTGCTGGTTCTCAACGAAAGGATCTAGAAGTCTAGCTTAATATATGCCCATTGGCGTTTCTGTTCTTTGTTTGTTTGTTTTATTATTTTGCGCAAGTTCAAATACCTTATCCTTCTTAAGAGTATTATCTCGCCCGGTGAATTTTACGTCAAATACTATTTGTTGTTTAGTGTGTTTCGTGAAAGAAATGTGATAACATTTTATTATACAGGTTAATGCTGTAGGCTTTATTAGTCCATTGCAAAGCTATCCAATCGGTGTGCCACAGTACACTGGTGTACCGCAAGATTTTCAATGTATACGTTAATTAAGGGTTTCGTTTTATCGTAGAGTTTATGATGAAAAGAAGTCGTTAGTGCAATGTATATTTCTTCATTGACATGCTACAAATGAATACATTGTATTCTATCTAAACATAAATACTCCATCGAATTCTTATTGGTCAGGAAAACACTACTTACTTCTCAGTTTTTATGAAGTGAGTTTATTCAAACCTTTCAGTACGTATGCCTCCGTAGCAGCTAACGGATGCTGGGACGGATTAAATTGTTTCTTTCATTTTAACGATGTTAAATTTTAATTTTAAATTTTTACAATACTTCCTTTACGTCTTACAAGGAAGTAAAAACGGTAAAATTTATTACTTTTATTTTTAAATGATTATTATTATAAATATGAATGTGTAACTAAGATGACGTTTTCAGAAAAAATAACTATTTGTTTGTGTATCAGCGGCATTTTAAAATCGTATTTTTGATTGATTTAGAATAGCCCTTCCAAATGCTGACAGACCAGTAAATTTTGTCGGACTTTTATAAAAAAGTTGAATTCGCGGACTTAACTGTACGCTGAAATGTTTTGTTTGACAGTTTTAAATGTTTTTCATGTTTGAAATGAAATGAAATAAATAAAATTTGTGTAATTAGTCAAAATTCGATCTAATAAATCTTGTCTATGTAATTAAAAGTATCTTTATTGCAATCATGGGTTTAAAGTGACAATTTTAACAATAGTTGTACATATTTATTTATTTATTTATTTATGTTACGCTGTACAACAGAAATTTAATTCCAATTACAGTACAGGGTCCGCACTCACCGAGCCGCAGTGTGATAGTTTATATAATTTTTAGCTTGAGTGCGATTCGAACTCGGGATCTCCGGATTCGAATTCCGTATCGCTATTCACACCACCGTACTGACGGACAAGTATTTTGTTTTTGTAAATAATTCAAAAATGTATACTTTTTTGTTATACGTTCAAAAAAATATAATATATTTGTGGTATGCCGTAAAATTTTAGTAATTAGTTTATGTGTGATACAAATAAGATTGCAAAACTGCTTTATTGCAAAATAGATATTGTTGCTGCATCGACAGTAATGGATATTATAGAACTAAATACATATTGCGTTAATAATACAAATCCGCATATTAGTTAATTAACATATTAATTATTATTAGGATTAGTCATAACTCAATTAGTTTCTCTTCCTCAATCACATATTGAAATCGAATACCAAAATAAAAAGAATTTTAATATCTGTGACACATTCGGCGCTTTCATATTCCTTTTATCTGTATTTGATATTCAATCGGGTTTGACATTCAATGTGGCTTTTTTTGTCAGTTATTTAATCCTCGGGATTTAGCCAGAAATGATTTTAGTAACTTTGATATATGGAAAAATTTAAATTGGAATATCATAATGCATTCAATAAAATCAAATTCCACTTTCAAATAAGTACAATGAAATTTATAAGTAATAATTTGAATTGAATTCATATAAAGTTAAAAATAATTTTTATGTTTTAAATGAAATAATTATTGAAATAATGTTTTTAAATGTTTTTATTAAAGAATCTAAAATTTTAACATTAACTACAGTACAGTGGTGTGGTTAGTATTAGAAACATTTCCATCCGAACATTCCGAATTCGTATTCTACTCAAGCTAACAATATAATATACTTTTTTTCCATTTTATCATTTACTTCATCGAAATTTAAAATTTCAATTGCAAAAATAATCAAACTACAATCTATGGATTTATGTGACATGTGGTAAACGCTGCAGTATAAATTTTGAGATTTCTCAATTATAAATTAAGATGAATATTTACACTTTTACCTCACATGTGTCTAGATAGTAATTCAGTAACTTTCGTGTAAATTATGTAGTTATAACATACAAACAAAGGCGCCGAGAGGAAAAGCGGGCCCCGGGAAAAAAAAATTCAGGCCCCCTTTAACTTCGAATATTTATTAATTAAATATAAGATACAAAAAAAAATATGTATGACAACAATAAGAATTATTAATATCTAAATAAAGTTATAACAATATAAATAAAATTAAATAAAAAATTCTGAGTGAATTGGTGCAGCGATGTGTATTGTATACCCACTGTATGACTATCTAATATCTAGTTGCATATTCAATAAATGCAGGGGATACCAAAACAGCACTACGCACAAATGTATAGAGCCTTTGTCTATGTCAGTGGTTCCCAACCTTTTTTTAATCGTGACCCTTTTTAGTTTTTTAAAAATGTTCGCGACCTCCCTTTCACATATTTGATCAATAAAACAAAAAATAAAAGGTTTGACAAAATATATTTTAGGACTTAGTGATTATATTTTTTCCCCTCAAAAAAGCCAAGGCGATCCCCCAAAAAAGCTAAGGCGACCCCCTTGTGGGTCGCGACCCACCGGTTGGAAACCGCTGGTCTATGTGTATTGTATACAATGTAGTAATATAAGAAACAAAAATGCAACAATGTACTTTTGAATAGTGTATAAATTTATTTAAAATTTGCAACTGGGGCCCTTGATCAAGCATTTCGTCATTTTTATACAATGTAATAAATCAGACATTTCGTTATACATGTTTTAGTAAAGAATATAAAAAATTGGTGAAATAGTAGAAAATTAAAAGCAATTTATAAAATAGCATCACATCCGGGCCCTTTGAATTCCACGGCCCTGGTTATTTTAGAACCCCCCCACCCTCTCGTCGGGACTGCATACACATAAAATCTGAAAAAAAACATGTTCATATTTTGATGATTTAAATTCTTAGGTTATGTTATAGCTAACCAAATTGTAATATCGTTTAGCATAGGTACTAATTTAATAAAATAAATATATTATCACGACTTTGATTCATTACTAGGTGTGGCATTAATTTCTTGGCGTGAAGTGCGGTTATCAGCCGTCAAATTATGGCCCCAAAGATATTAATGGAGGTGGGGATACATGGTGAAAATTGTTTGTCGGCTGTGAGAATCTAACCCGAGTTCTCAAATCCTCAGGCTGAATCGATACAACTGAGCCACTTACAGCATAAATAATTTCAATGTTATAATTTACTTATTTATAGTATGAGTCCTAGGAAAAAATATTATTTTTTAGTACATTCTTCAGTTCTAAAGATCGTATCTTAAATTCTGTCTATTCTTCTTTATATAGGACAAGGCTATTGACCATTTCACATGATGTCGCGTACGCCAAACGTTCTTACGAAGCTTAGAGGAATGTCCTCTACTTTTCTCTCTCGGGAAAAGATAGGTTTCGTGAGGTTCCATCATCGAGGAATTACATGCCTGGAGCTTCAATTCAATGCATTTAAATGCAATAGAGGCTTGTAATGCCAGAGTGTTTACGTGCGGAATTGCTACTATCTAACGTTCACGGTACAGCACAATGAAAATGAACCAATCTTTCGGATTATGTTCTTTTTAGCCGATTGAAATTTGGATTAATTTTTTGTATATTCTGGTAGATAATTGGATTACTCGAGTAATCCTTTAATGGATCCGTTTAGTTTCAATTATTTTTTTTAATTCAATTTTTGTTAATTTAATGATATTTGTATTATTCTCGCAAATTATACGTTCAATTAATCTCAAATCCACAAGGCTTGCTACATTATTATATTTTTCCTTTTCAATTGATATGTATTCATAGTCAAATTTAAGATAATATTATCACTATATAATCACAGAAATGTTTATTTATTCACTATAGTTATGATATGAATAAGACAAACAAAATAAAAGATTTTAAATGTTTCCACAATAAACTAATATAACAAGCGTGTTCATTGAAATAATTATTTTCATTTCATTACATAAATTAAGGCCCGGTTGCATAAAACGTTATCAGATATTCATTTTATTAATTACGCGAAAAAGTTGAATTAGAATTTAAAAACATATTGCATCTAAAAAATGTCAATATTTTTGACAGTTCATTCATTTAAAACGTTAAAATTTCTATAGTATGCATTAAACTAATAACTATTTGTTACTATTATTATTAATTAACAATAAATATTTTAAAGCTAATAAAAATTGAGAAAGTGTAAAATTTGGTGGCAGCCTTCTTGACCATTTTTAACTTTTAACATTCTGTTAACTAACAACATAGTTAATATCGCTATATGCAACCGGACCTTAATGTTTCACGTAATTATTAGATAAATATTACAAGTTAGTTAGCTTTTTCGGATCTGGTACTTTAAAAACAAATGCTGATTAAAGTTTGAAGACAATTGAATTACTTATCTAGTATTAATAAAACTTTTTTTCATTATAAAATGTTCTATAAATAGTTGCACTTAATACTGATACAGAACTAAAAGATATGTCATTATTAGAGTTAATCGTGCTATATTTATAATAATTGTTAATTTTTCCATAAATCAGCTTTTTAGTTAAAAAATAATGAATGTATGATTGAATGTTGAATAGAGCAAGTGAGCGAGGACCAGCTGGTTGTTTCTCGAATAATTTTAAATAATTAATCTCGAAGTTTGATGTTGAAAGTTCTCACATGTCCAACATTACATCGAATCGTAGATAATTCATTTGAACAAAGTTCAAGAGATCTAATACTGAAGTAGAAGTAATAGCAGTAAAACATTAAAATTGATGGGAAAATTTAAAACTTTCAGATATAATTCATGTAGTTGAGCGTGGAGCTGTTTTCTACGATTTTAATCGCGTTAGTTATCAAGAATTATTTCTTTATTGAACTCTTACATTACCAAAATTTCTTTAATACTTCTCGTAAAATAAAGATACATCCTAGGTTAGCAAACTTTACTAATAAATTCTTGAATTTTTTCATTGCTAAAGGTCAAAGATTGCAACCCAAATTAACATTTGCGACTTTAGTAACATGACCATCTTCTAGGTAGTATTAAGAAACACTTCCAAATACAATATTTTTTTAATAAAATAACAAAATAAACACTTGTCTCACAAAATTCAGCCTCCAAGTCATCTTATGAGGGCATCGTCAGAGGCTGGCCAGCACAGTTGGTAACCATAGACGCGTTTCGCTCTTATTAGAGCTCATCAGTATGGTATAACCTACTTCTTCCCCTAGAACAAAGTTCACAAGAAGAAGCTGGTGACGAAGGACTGTGCCAGCAGAGAATAAGATCTCTAAAGAACGGTAAGATGACATGAGAAGTTCTATCGAACCAGTAATGCCATCTACCGAAAAAAGCAAAAGCTACGAAATAGCAATTTAAATAAAAAACAACAAAGACAAAATTAATTGTCTTTAAATATTTTTTTGTCTCAATTTTAACTTTTTTAAAAATATCTACGAATGTCTAATAAAATCAATTGTTAACGCAATACTAATATCCGGTTTATCAATTATTATAAGAATAAGAACAACATTAATGTAATGGCTACGAATTGATTAATCCTTAGATCTCGTTGATTAAGGTAGTATAATTTGTTATTTACTTCATTTCATATTATTTAGTTTATGATTACTTGTCACTCAATTACTTATTTATAGTTCCATTTTGTTGATTTAATATGTTTAATGTTTAACGGCGAAGTAAACAAATTATTAATTAAAAAAATAATTATTTAAACATAAGTATATATACCGGGTGGAACATCATACCTGTGTACATAGGCGATTAACATGAAAAAACAGTTTTTCCGTGCGCATTGCTCCCCAAATTATTTTAGCCAAAAATGCTTCAAATAAATGTTTTAGAGCATAAAATTCTGCATCTAAATCAATAAACAGAATTACATTTACATGCGTTATAACGACAGAAATTAAATAAAAAAATTTTAAAAATTACGTTGAAAATATCAAATAGCCATGGAAGTGAAACAAAAATAGATAGATGCTTGACGTTTGACAGATCTCCTGATTTAACACCTAGCGATTTTTTTATGGGGTCATCTTAAATGTAAAATTTATAAGCAACGCCACCCAAATATTAATTCTTTGAGAGAAGCTATCGTGGATAAGTGCGCCTTAATCACAAATAGGCAGCTCGCTAATGTACGACATTCCTTCTACAATAGACTTGGTTATTGCTTGGCTGAAAATGGAGGTTTATTTGAATATTTATTGTAATAATAAATTGTAGTGATTATTTTATTGAGAGAATTATTGTTTGATATTTGAATTATAATAGATAGGTTATAATTTTTACATGACCAACCCTATAAGAAATAAACGTTTCATTGAAATGTACAATTGTTTATTTATTATTAAATTGTAATCATAGGTATGGAGTTTTTTGTATGAATTTTATTGAATGATTAATTTGTCGGGGGTAAAATATCAAATAGACAGAAGAACGTCAAGCATTTATCTATTTTTGTTTCACTTCCATGGCTATTTGATATTTTTTAATTTAATTTCTGTCGTTACAACGCATGTAAATGTAATTCTGTTTATTGATTTAGATGCAGGATTTTATGCTCTACAACATTTATTTCAAGCATTTTTGCCTAAAATAATTTGGGGAGCAATGCGCACGGAAAAACTGTTTTTTCATGTTAATCGCCTATGTACACAGGTATGATGTTCCGCCCGGTATATATATATATATTGTATATACAAGTATTTTTAAAGTATAGAGTCATATTTAAAATGGTTTTAATAGAAAAGATATCAAAGTTTGAATTATTATTATTTAAATAGTTTAAAGGTATAAAAATAAAAGTACAGCATAGTACACAAAAATGCATCAGGATGAAATGTATACGAATTTCGCCTTTTATAAATATATTTAAAGTAGCAACCAATGCACAGGAAAATAATCCAAAATATAATTAATATATTTACTTA
This sequence comes from Pterostichus niger, assembly GCA_947425015.1. Classification (NCBI taxonomy): domain Eukaryota; kingdom Metazoa; phylum Arthropoda; class Insecta; order Coleoptera; family Carabidae; genus Pterostichus; species Pterostichus niger. The sequence continues at coordinate 7,254,805 of OX380339.1, forward strand.
CTAAGGTTTAAAATCGTTTACAATCAAGTCTATTCTAAATTAATAGGTATTAACTTATTAAGGTTCATAATCAAATGAAACAATTTCTTATCCGTTGTTAAAAACTAAGATTAAACTTGTTACGCTAGGCAAGCGTCCATTTAACGTTAGTCCACAAACGAAGTTTGTTAAAATGAGACGTTTTACCAGTGTTGTGTAGTGGAAATATACTTAAATATATGTTGTTTTAGTGCTATATTAGTGCAGTTTAGTGCCAAGTGTGACTGTGTGTTGTGTATGAAATAAATATATAGTGATATGGTGCCGGACACACATTGAACAGATGGGACACACTTCAAAACAGTTACAAGGTTAGAGATATCATTCGTTTATATTATCTTAATAAATCAAATAATAAATAAATCTTCACGCCTTTTTACAAATTATTGGGGGTGGCATTCTGTTGCAGCAGATCTCGGTAAGTGATATATTTATGCGCGTGAAATGCGGTTAAAAGTCGTCAAATTGTTGCTTTTGAAGATTTTAGTGAAGGGGTTTGTCGCCTGTGAAAATCGAACCTGGTTTCTGAGCCATCTACCATATTTATGAAATAATTGATATATAAAAAATAATTTGTTTATAACCACGCCTAGGCCTTCGTGCAACCATTTAAACTGCCGTCCCTAGTAAAAATTAAGTAAAAAACATCATTTTGAATATATACCATCGTTTTTATGCGTCGATATGAGAAACAAACATTTATATATATATATATATATATATATATATATAATGATAATATATAAATTATTATAAGGAAAGTATATTTTAATGATATTTACAGTTATTTAAAATTAAAATATAATTAAACATAATGGCTGGTAACACAAGCTTTGTTTTTGGGTGTTTTAAGAGCACGGTTTTAATATGTTAGAGATAGCTAAAACGCCCAAATATAGTGCTCTTAAAGCAAGGCAAAAATAGAGCTTGTGCTACCAGCCATTGTTTTTAAAGAAATTTTAATTTATTTAAAAGAATTGAAGTTCATTTCTTTACCATGCGTTGGTACCTACTGGTTTAGAAAACGTTTACATTTGTATCCAACTCTCACTCCAATTTGTTTCACGTTGTCGTTTGTCAATTTTGTTGTGTTATATATTTGATAAATAATGCCGAAAGCATTTACAATTTATTATACATTTATGCAACAATCATTGCATTTAATTTTTTGTTTACCTTATAAACGTAACCGTCTTTGAAGTCATTATTATAGTTACAAATTTTTATGACGTCTCTCTTTTGCTTAAATTTTTGTTTATAGTAGTTTATAGGTTCTTTTAATAGTGTAAGGTTTTCTTTGTAGAAATTAGTTCCTTTAGTTTTATAATTACATTGGCTTTTCCACTGTAAATATTAATTCTTAAATCATTCTTTTTATATATAATTTTTACGTACTCAAGTTATTAGGTAAGTATTGTTCTTATGCCGTAGTTCCAATTTTCGCAACTATGAGCGCATTCTTATTTTAAAATCCTAATATTTTAAAACTTTATTGTTTATGTTTTATATTAATTGCTAGTGTGGTATGCGGAATTCGGTAATAGACGAACTTTAAATAAATAAATATATATAAATATAAATAAATGGGGTAGGTGGCTCAGTGGTATCGAGTCGGCCTGTGGATCTTGAGAATCCTGGTTCGATCCCCACAGCCGACAAACAATTTTCACCAATTTAAAAAATCTACCCCTGTGGCTCTTCCACCACTAATATCTTTGGAGGCCGTGATTTGACGGCTGGTAACCGCACTTCACGCGAAAAAATATATCACTTACCGAGATCTGCTTAGGCAGAGTGCCACACCCAGTGATGGGTAAAAGGCGTGATGATATATTTATTTATTACTTTTATAAATCCTGTTCATAAATTAAGAACATGACATATTTCAACTTTAAGTAAAGATAATAATTGTAATTCACAATTTCTTCATTGTTTACTCACACAAGCATCTTAATTATTAGGTAATATTTTATAATATACAAAAAGAGATTGTTTATAAAGTACTGACATAGTTGGTAGTTGAATATTGAAGTCAGACATTGATCGGAAACGCGTCCAATATCGGCTGGTCCACCCAGCGACTCTGAATGGCATATAAGCTAACGAGAGTCGTGTCAAACGACAAGATTTCTGCTCCGCACATATTTCACAGCTACGCTAGCAATATTTCACACTCTATGATATAGGAGTGCGAATTTCCGGATCAACACGACTCACCAAAGTGTCTATATGCTCTCAGGAACCTCAAATATTTGAAACTGTTCCAGTGGAATAGAAATCCTAACAAGTATAACAAATCGGACTTATTGTTAACGCAAATATTTTCATTCGCAAACATAGCTTTGAACTGGGACAGTTCATTTGTAGAAGGTCGTTATCGCATATGTCACCTACATCCTTTTGTTGACAAATACACTTTTTTGTTTGATGTCCGACCGATGTACGTGGACAGTGCTTGTCAGCTCGCTAAATCATGCTGCTTCATTCACGTCGGTGGTATCATATTTTTCAGAGAATATTCACAATACTTTATCAAGATTTCGCAAATAAAAATAAATTAATAAAGAACAGTAATAATTCCATAAATCTATTCATTACAAATTAAAATCTACCCCTGTGGCTCCTCCTCCACTAATATCTTTGGAGGCCGTGATTTGACGGCTGGTAACCGCACTTCACGCGAAAAAATATATCACTTACCGAGATCTGTTTAGGCAGAGTGCCACACCCAGTGATGGGTAAAAGGCGTGATGATATATTTATATATTTTACAAATTAAAATGTTCTATCAAGTGCCGACTACACAAACTCTTTCAGTTAAGTACATAAATATATTATTATACTTTTTACCCATTACTGAGTGTGGTACTTTCTCGTAGCAGATCTCGGTTGAAAGAAATCAGTACAATTTTAGTAATTCATTAGTGGTACGGTTTAAGAAACAAATATTCATAAAGTATTGACAGAAGTAGTTTGGGTTCGATTCCCACAACCGACAAACAATTTTCACCACGTTAAAACTACCCCTGTAGCAGACCCTTCACTAACATCGCCGTGATTTGATGACTAGTAATCGTATATCACACGAAAAAATATATCAGTTACCGAGATTTGGTACGGCAGAGTGCCACACCCAGTAATGGGTAATTAACTAATTGAGGCTCAAAATGTCCTTAATCTGACACTAACTCTCTAAATATAAAATAATTTATTAGAAAATCCAACTAATTTACGGGAAAATTCTGTATAAATATTTATTCATGAATGTAGTATGCGAAGTGCTTGAATTATGTATCATAATGAAAACTATTAATCCGATTAACGAGATTTTTAATTATCTCTAAAAATATAGCGCTTTAATTACCCATCCTATGTCGGAACTTTTTTAATTACATGTTACATGACAACAAATTAAAAACTCTGTATGAAATTTCATCCGCTGTTCAAGTTTTTTATTTTTAGGCAATTCTAAAAGTGCACATTTTATAAAACGGATTTTGTCCTCCGACCATTGAATAAACAGTTTTAAATCAGAGAGGAAATTAAAATTGATAATACGTAAAGCTCGTATTTGCAAAAGTCGTCACGATTAAATACGTCAAACAGTAACGATCATGCTCCTCCGCCAATTTTCACTAAACCACATTTTTTTTATGCTTCGACATGTTTGACAATATCTACTGCAAGAGAGTTTAGTAGTTATTTTTGTATTAAGTGCGCAAAATGAATGTATTTCTAGGGTTGTGCATTTGACCAGTCAAATATTTTTCGATTAATTGACCGACTATTTGACCGGTCAATTGACTAGTCAATTGACCAAGAAACATTTAATAAAAATCACAATTAAAATTGTAATTTATTTATATGGTACTGTTTACTACACCCAATATTACTGAAAATGAAAAACCAACAACAACTAATAAACAAAACCACATCAAATTCAAAATAAATGGGAAAATAAAGTAAAAGACGTAATGAAATGAAATAATATGTATTTATTTTATTTGTAAAGTAAAGTAAGCAAATTCTTCAGAACCCAGAATACCAAACTAGATATATTCATGTAATTATAGTAAGTAGCTATTTCTATTGAACAACAGATGTCGTGGCGGTTCCATTTAGATTATTTGATAGTATTATTTGGCCGTCAAATATTTTTGGTCTATTGACCGGTCAATTCACCACGGCACAACCCTATGTATTTCTATTGCGTGTGAGAATGTTACTTTTAGTCGGGACCGCAGGTCGAGGTAAAAAATGTCATTCGAACGCGCCAAAAAAACAAGAATTTTGGCCATGAAATACAAACAACATTTTTTCTACAACTGTAAATAAAATAATACAATAATTATTGATTTATTTAAGTAAATTGAAGGAAAACAATCAACAATAATACGAATTAGATACTATTGATGTTAGTGGTGGGGAAACCACAGGGATAGTTTTAACGTGGTGAAAATTGTTTATCGGCTGTGAGAATAGAACCCGGGTTCTCAAATCCACAGGCAGATACCATTGAGTCACTTGCCTTATAAATATCAATATAAATTGAGTTTCAAATGTTTATTGAATCTGACAGTGTTATTTCCTTGAAATTTTTATATTATTTTTTTTTAAATGTATATCAATGCAATGTAAGAAATATTATGGTATTGATGACATTATGTTTTTATTCATCTGTTAGATAATAGTTAATCACTCTATTTGGAGATTAAGAAAAGAAACTCGTCATAAAGATACGAGTACGTAGTAGCTTATATAAATTTGTACTGATATATTCCATTTATAGCATACAAATGATATTCTGCCAGATGAGCAAGCCAGACCTTTGACATGACTATTAATTTATACTCCTGAAAAATGTACCTAATTAGAATTACTTCATTTTCAATATACTTACATACTTTAATTCAATATTTACGAGAATATTTACCATTATCAATCATAAGTTGTAGTTATAATTGATAGTCCATAAAATCCACTGGAGTAGTAATGAAATCTACAAGACCATGGCAATGCCTGACTGTGTGTGTATTGTTTTTTTTTAAATTTAATAATTAAATAAATAAATGAATTGGATTATAAATGTTCATTCATCAGATTTAAAAAAATATAGGTTCATGGATTTAAATTTTGTAAAAGAAATAAACAGTTGAAGAAGATATTGGATATAAAACAAAAATAAGCAATATCAGATGTCAGTGACGGGTTGATCGTCCGGTCAATTTGCGAAGCATCGTTTGTTTGGCGTCACCTTCCTCTCACCCTTACCTCACCGCACTAGCAGCAATAGACTTTTCAGGTTGTAAAGCATTAGGTCGGGCTTGCGGCAGCGAAGATCTGTGAGCACTAAATCTCTCTCGACCGGATAACGGCCAGTGACGCTTCGTTGCCGGCGGTTGGCCTCCTGTGGCCGCTGTCCTTTAGCAGACAAAGTCCCTCCCACGTCGCCGGACCCACTTTTTTATCACAACAGATCTAAATCAACGCTGACACCATTCGCCTCATTGGCACAGAGTTATCAGCCGTATGTTTATTGTACGTTCGGCAAAAACTTTTCCACTTTGTTCGCGCGTTTTATTTTGTAAATATTGGAAAATGGATCATTGTTCCACACAGGACTCGTTTTAATTTTTATGTTGGTTGTTATATGAAAACTATGTATGGCTGCATTGCTCTACGAGCCTTCATTCATCCCTGTCAACAAGAGATTAAAGTTTTGTTTGTTAATTACGTAGTATATTTGCAACATGCCAACAACTACCAAGTTCTAATAGCAAGTGAAAATGGGTTTATTGTCTGTTATGTTTCATTCTATATTAAATTTAGATTTGTCGACGATAATAATTGGACCCAAGGTACACAATACCACATAATATGCTCACATCGTCTCGGTAATAATTATGTTAACTAATCAATCAATTTATATTATTTTTCCAATCTATTTTATACAGTGATCAAGGGATATGTTCTCTGACCAAAAAAGAAACTAATTTGATGTTTATTTATTTATGTTTCGCTGTACAACAGGAATTTAATCCCAATTACAGTACAGGGTCCACACTCACCGAGCCGCAGTGTGATAGTTTATATAATTTTTAGCTTGAGTGCGATTCGAACTCGGGATCTCCGAATTCGAATTCCGGATCGCTATCCACACCACCGTACTGACGGTCATGTAAATAGCTATTTGAACAATAAGTAAAAAAGTTACATTTACAGTAAATGGAAAATGGCACATTTGTTTCTACTGCCGTTTAAAATCTCTTGAAAACAATTTAAAATAAATTTTGACTGTTCATACTATACTCTATTACAAATTATAATTAGATAATTACTTTTCTGATGCTGAGAATACCACGTTTCTTAACCATTATGATAAAAATCAAAAATAAAACAAAGACTTATTCAAACAGTAGTAGAAAAATTTAAATTCCCACTCGGATTCAATTTCCACAGCCAACAAATCTATGTCTCTCAATATTGAGCGAATGTGGGGTAAGTAGCTCAGTAATATCAAGCCGATCTGAGAATTAGAAAACCCCAGTTCAATTCTCACAGCCGCCAAACAATTTTCACCACATTAAAACTACCCCTGTGACTTCCTCTTCACTAACATCTACGGAGGCCATGATTAGACTATTAATCGCACTTCACTTGTAGAAAAATATCTGCTACGACAGAATTTCACACCCAGCAATGGATAAAAGGCGTAATAATATATTTATTTTTATTTTATTTGAAACAAAAAGCTTCATTTAGTTTTATTAAAAAATCAGCATGTCGAATATAGCAACTAATTATTTAGAATAAATTACATTCCTTTTGTAATTCATTTTCTGAAAGCTAGGTTTATAATTATAAATAGAAGATTTTCCGCATTGATGATCGGTTAATTGAATTTGTCGAAACTATTATTGAATAAATTATAATTAAATTTCTAGGCAACTGATTATAAAAAATTGACAGTAAAGGAAATATAATGAGAATATCCGTGATTCATACTCAGTGGGGAATTTAATTTTTAAACTAATTAAATTTTATATTAAATGACGACTATTTACGTAACTCGTTATTTCGCATTGATTTAATTTTTATCTGCATACATCATGTTCACGATTTCAACCCAATTACTGGAACAAATACATTTATTTGCACAATTTACTTTTATAAAATGATGCCAATAAATATTATTCATTTTATTAAAATATATTTTTTATATAATTTTCTAAATGAAAATATAATTGTTTTGCCTGTATCATAATAAAATTAAAGTCGGTAAATATTTAAATAAATGGAAAATTTCAATAAAATTTCAAATGTTTACGTTTATAATACAGAAATATACCTAATAAATTAATTTTACTTCTATCTTATCCTACATTAATACCTACTAGTAATTTTTCTTCAAGTAAGCATTATTAAAACTGCTTTCAGCTCAACGTATACGGCGCAATATTTCCAGTATACAACGCTGCATATTCTACAATGTTCGGTATATTGTAAGATGGAAGGTAAATGCACTCGAAGTTTAGTTCTGAAGCCTGTACAAAAACAGGATAAGATTGTAAAAGTTTGTATTTCAGTGAGTTCATACAATTTTTTTGTACGTAACTGTCACATATAGTTTACATATACGCGAATTATTTAGCCGTAGAAATTCAACTTTTTCATAAACTGTCCAATAAAAATTAATTACTGAGTTGTCAGCTACTTTGGCGAGCTGCTCTAAACCAATCAAAAACATGATTACAAAATGATGTCGATAATCAAACAGTTATTTTTTATGAAAACGTCTTCTTCGGTACACATTATTATTTGTAGTAACCATAATTTTGAAATTAAATTTGTAATAACTTTTATATATAAGTTTTTTAATGAACATAATGCAGTTGCGTGAAAAACGTTGTGCGTACCTGGGCCGCGAAATAATTTGGGCGGTAAGAAAATAGTCTTCGACGCACATAAACTATCTTTTCGCGGTCACAATAACTATTTTTGTAAGCAACAATGACAAATTGTTCAATTTTTTCACAAAATGAATTAACTGATCACAATGAAAACATATATTCTCTAATCTCCTTTTCCAATTTAGGGATCGGTAAAGTTTTACCAATTGTAATACATCTATATTTCCTGTGGTTGTTAGCATAACTATCCTTAATAAAAATACATGATTTGTTTGTGTTATGAAATGTAAAAATTAGAGTTATTTACGACAATTTCCAGTAATTCTACTATTATTATCGTCTGGGTTTGGTACTTGGTAGATTGTATAGCTATTCATAGTGGAATCTAGAATGTATGACAATGGCAATTCATCAAATAATGCTGTGTTTCATTTGAATGTCTGACAAGCATGTCGTTAGATTAAGCAGTACGTTCTAGTCTTAAAGCATCAAAGTTAATACGCATGTGGATTTAGTTATTTGCCACTGAATTATGTAGTAGGTAAATTATAAAGCCGAGATTACACTGTCCGGTTTATTCGTTACAGTTTGCCGCAATTTCGTTACTTAAATAACTTCATCAATTTAACACCCCTTTCAATTTGCGAGTCGAGAAAGGTGTCCATATTTTAATCTAGTACGTTTAAGTGAAGCAGGAAAATCCAATTTACCAAATACACGACAAAAAATACCGGTTCAGGTTTATCCCAGCACGCGCAAGGGACCGAGAAAGAACATAAAGAAAATAAAACCAATTTTCGCTGCTGCCTGTGCCCCTACGACACGCGCGCCTCTGGCAACGCAGACCAAACACTGCGTGGCACATAAATTCTCCTGATAAAAAGTGCAGTTAGCGTATTTACGACGAAGGCCTCCACGGCCTCCTGGTATTCGAATCGGAACGGTCTGCGAAGGGCGGAAGGCGGAAGGGCTACACCTCGCTCCGCAGACAAGCATTGAGATGTTCTCAGTCGGAATAATTAATTGCCCATAAAATATTTTATTTTCTTCTTGCTTCGGCCCATCTGCCTTGGACCTAACGTGGAAAAATCCGGCTCACCAGAAGCTATCTTGTCATTATGTTGCGATACACACGATTGATATTTCACTTGTGGGATTTCGGACAAACCATTAATTCAAACTGTTTTTATCTCCCGTTTTCTCACTTAGATATTACACTAGAGATGGGCGAATATCATCCACGAATAGTCGAATGCCGCGAATATTTACATTATTCGATATTCGAGATTTTCGAATATTAACGTCAGTATAGCGAACATTCGAATACCTCGAATATCGCGCCATATGTTGACCTCAATTTTTGACTATGTTTTTCTTTATCATTTGTACATAAACTTAAAGCTATTACAATACGTTGAAGTTATGAATAACAAAGACATTTTGTTTCAAAACCATGAAGACGTACCATATTTCAAATTTGTTTTTCGCCAACATCAGCCCGTACGTTTCAATGATACGTTTCGTCTTTTTCTTTTCTTTTTTGTTTTAATTTTATTTTATCTTAACAATTTCATTCAAATAATGAAAAGGACATAATTAAATAATCATTAATAATTAGAGATGGGCGAATATAAAATTTCTCGAATTCGAATATCGAATACAAATATTAATCAGATCTCGAATATTCGAGGTACTCGAATATTGGAATACTCCTAAATTTATTAATAATTATTAAATTGTCCTTTTCGTACCTCGAATATTCGAGATCTGATTAATATTCGTATTCGATATTCGAATTCGAGAAATTTGATATTCGCCCATCTCTATATTTCACGCATTTCTCAACTCTTTCTGCATTATATGATTTTTGACTTTCACATGTTTCACAATATATCTTTTTTTATTATTTTAAGTTGTTTCTACTTATAATAAATGAGCTGATAATAATTTCAAAAAATATTGCAAGTAAAATTTGTTTTAAATCAAATTAGCGTCCATTTTAGTTATTAAGTATTTTGTTAAAATCACCACCATTTATAAAATAAGCATAAAAACTTAAAAATATCCATTAATAAAATTGTGATTCTACTGGTTCATTAACGAACAATTTCTCAAAATTTAGTAAATTTCCATAATCGCGTTTGTTCAAAAAATAATTCCGAATTATGCCAAGAAAAGTATTGCTTTAATGGAGAGATTTGCTCATGAGAGAGTTTACAATATGTTGATACATATTTATCTATAGTTAGTATCCTAGAATTTGTCAAATATCTTGTAAAGTAGATGAATTTAAAAAAAAATAATATATATTAATTCAAATTTGAAATTTTTATACATGCAAGTTTACAAATAGCGCAACTATTTTTAAGAATACAGTTTAAGACTTTAGTGACAGTGTTTTATTTTTAAAGAACAATGCAGGAAAAAGAGTTGGCAGGAAAAGAGATTTGTTTTGATCGAAAGTGTCTGAAAACGTAAAAGAAGAAGTCTAGTGAGCTTGCAGAAAAAGAGGTGAATGAGCAAAAGATTTCAGTGTGAATAGATAGACGCGATTGCAACTGTTTTGAACACTCGTAAAGCTTGGACTAAGAAAATAAAACCATCTTAATTCTACCTTGCATTTGTCTATTCCAAAAAGTGTGAAAACACTTGCAACTAAATGTACTTCAAGTAGGATCTCACGACAGACATTTTCATTTATTTGGAAGAATCGAAGTAACATCAATATCCCATAGTAAAATATTTATTTTCGCTTCTAGAGGCTTAATTTTAATCATGGATTTGACACAAAAGAATCACGGACTGTTAAATTCTCCAATTAGTTTGTAGCTAAAAGGACAGTTGAATACGCTTACGCATCCCTTACTGTCGTCTTTGAATATCTCCTACGAGCGCAGATTAATCTGTTTGATTCTGTGAGGGAATATGTCTATTCAAGTTCCAAATGACGTTGAAACTACCTAAACTGATCAGTTATAATCCTATAAAGATAAACCAATTAATTGATTTAAAGTTAATTCTTCTTTAGAAGTATAATAAAAAATTGATGAACGTCTGTGATGAAAAGATGTTTTCATGATTATTAATTTGGAATTAAGTTAAAATGAGGTCTTAACTTTGAAGTTATGTTTGTTTTACGATTCTAATCAACATTAAAACGGGAAACCCTTTTTTCTTTAAATATTGAAGTATCAAAGCTTTTTATATTAGGTCGTTAACTTTATTCACATTTTACGCAATCATAAATACTGTGAAACAGATAAATCATTTTACGTTAAGCTCGGATCTCTGTCGTATATGACATGGTCATACGTATCAAGTTGAAAAAGGTGTAATGGTGTCATATAAAGAATCTATTCGTTCGTAAAAAACATTACATATTACATTTTTGTGATACAGTCCGACGAAGAGAAAAATACGCTTAGATTTTTCAAATAGGATGTCGCTAGTATGTAATATTAAAATATGTAACATTTTTTAATTCAATATTTGGTCACATTTTCTGTAGAATTTGAAATAAAATAAATAAATATCTCATCACGTCTTTTATACATTAATGGGTGTAGCACTTTGCTGTATCAGATCTCGGTAAGTGATATATTTAAGCGCATGAAGTGCAGTTACTGGCCGCTAAATCACAGCTCCTAAATATGTTAGTGGAAGGAGAGCCACATGAATAATTATAATGTGATGAATATTGTAGAATTTAATTAAGGCGTAAAAGCTGTTTAAAGGTAATGAAAATGAAATAAAAATATTCTCTTGGAGTTTGAAAATTTGTCGTTAATAGTAGATAAAAGAGCAATTTTTTGATTTAGTATTAAAATTAAAGTTTCAGTCGTCACGTAATAATATATTATACACGAAGGGAGAAATAAAAAGTACGGGTTTATACGTAGAATAATGTAATGAAAAATCTAAAAATTACAAATTCTCTATATTATGGGCTCAATATTCCACAGTAAGCTCTTTTCTTCTAGTGAAAGACAACATTAACATCTGCAAGTATCCGAAATTGGTATCATTTCTAAAAATAAATTCGTGCGGCTAACCAAGTACTACAAAATGTAGGTTCGATTATGTGTACAAGACAAAAGACTGTATCTTTTACCATGAATCTCAAGTTTTTAGATTTTTATTTGTATCAGTCAATTGTCGATTGTATTTTATTTATATTTGATAATAAATTTTGTATTACCTGTCTTAAAAATATATTTATATTAAATGTTTTTTACCTTCAAAATATTTTATTACAATTATAATTAAAAAAATGATAAATATTTACAAATTTTCTTTTCTAGAAATTATATATCAATTTCTAAATAAAATACAACGATGTAGCTAATGGCATTGAAGACAATTAAAGTACAATAAGTTCATTGTCAGTACGGTGGTGTGGATAGCGATACGGAATTCGAATTCGGAGATCCCGAGTTCGAATCGCACTCAAGCTAAAAATTATATAAACTATCACACTGCGGCTCGGTGAGTGCAGACCCTGTACTGTAATTGGGATTAAATTCCTGTTGTACAGCGAAACATAAATAAATAAATAAATAAATAAATAAATTTCATATCCAATATACAGACATTGTTTCTAATGTTTAAATTGTTATTTACTTACCTAATATATATTTTCTTCTGTTCTAGGTAAGATTCTTCAAAACCTACTAATCATGTCTTAATGGTTGGTGAGTAATTGTATAATATTTTTATTGGATAATGATTTGAAATTGTGAAAACAATTATACATTTTTGATTGAGTGCAAACTTTTTGAAGGGTTGAATCACCAAAGAGGGTTAAAGTGACATCCGTAATAAATAAAATTAAAAGATATGCTAGAGAATCGATACATATTATGTCATTCTCCCCTATTCTGTAACTCAATTAGTTTTGGCTCCCGATTGATAAGTTAATGACAGCCTTTATTTTTATGATTACTTTTTACATTATCACCATTTCAACTCTATGTAATTGAAATTATTTATTAGGTTTTTTTTTTCTTTTAGTCTCGTACAAGGTTACCAATATAAAAAGTATTGCACATGTTATGGCGCACTCTTCATGAAGCACTCATTAAATTTAACTATAACTGTTACAATGCAATATAAACGTCAACATTTGAAACTTTATTTCAATTTTCCATTTATTTAAATATTTACCGACTTTAATTTTATTTTGATACAGACAAAACAATTATATTTTCATTTAGAAAATTATATAAAAAATAAAGTAACATAAACGAGATTTACGATTATAATAAAAAATAATACTCATTTGACAACGAAAAATGTTACATAGATATTTTATACAATAGTGACTGAGGTACAAATGCAAAGATAAACTATAAGTTGTGATAAAAATGCTTATGCACACATAATATAATTTTACATATTGTTGGAAATAACAGTTGTAAAATAAATAAATAAATATATCATCACGCCTTTTACCCATTACTGGGTGTGGCACTCTGCCGAAGCAGATTTCGGTAAGTGATATATTTTTTCACGTGATTTGCGGTTACCAGACTACAAATCACGGCCCCCAAAGATATTAGTGAAGGGGGAGCAACAGGGGTAGATTTAAATTGGGGAAAATTGATTGTCAGCTGTGGGGATCGAACCAGGGTTCTCAAATCCATAGTTCGACTCGATACCACTGAGCCACCTACCTATAAATAAGAGTTGTGACTGTATATATCGTATATATTATATTTAAATAATGCAGTTTAACACAATAACATCGAATCCATATTTCTGTCAAAATGTAAACTGTTTTTAGACAAACACGCATTTGGGGTAGGTGGCTCAGTGGTATTGAGACGGTCTGTGGATCTTGAGAACCCTGGTTCGATCCCCACATCCGACAAACAATTTTCACCAATTTAAACCCTTGTGGCTCCCTCTCCACTAATATCTTTGAGGGCAGTGATTTGACGGCTGGTAACCGCACTTCACGCGAAAAAATATATCACTTACCGAGATCTGTTTAGGCAGAGTGCCACACCCAGTAATGGGTAAATGGCGTGATGATATATTTATTTATTTTATTTTACGCGTTTGAAATGTTGATGGAACCAGTCATTTTGTGTTTCATTATATTTTTATTATTAATGAATTCAGTGTTAGCATATTTACGAAAATGTATCCTTTTCAAACTGTCAAGCATGCACCTCAAGTTGACAGGCCGTCTTAAATACTTAAACCTCGTACGAAACCCTTTTAGCTGTAGGTTACATAATCCCAGCCTGATATTCTATCTCTTTCTTCTCTAAACGGATCCCTTTCCAAGACAACCTTTATCCTTTCCACCTTTTAGCCACGTGAATATATACATTACTTGCGTGACCATCCCAGTTCCACTCAGCGAACGTTCGCGGTTGTGAAATGGATAAGCGATGTTTGATTCTTCTTCTTATCACGGCTCGTGAAATTTTGTAGCCTCGATAAAAATAAATTGCGAGACTTGTAGATTACACGGTTGTTAGTTAAATATTGGTTCCGTATACGGATTTTATGTTTGTTTTGTATTTAGTGTTTTAGGGAGAGCTGGATTTATTTTTCAGAAAAACAGGAAGGTAAATAATCTAATTTGTATATAGGTTACATACAATAATTTAATTAAATTATGTAGGATATTTTGTATCATATTTTAGCGTTCTGTTTATTAAATTATTTTTTTGCTGCACAACTAATGCATGAAATAAAATTAATGAGAGCAGTAATTTGATTATCTACATTTTAGAGTTTAATAAAATAAATAAATATATCATCTAGCCTTCGTCGATTATTAATCGACCTAATTAACACACTTGATTGTTAAATAACTATTTCAATTGCTTTTATGCCTCCCAGTGACATTCTGAGTTGACATTGAGATTGTTGAAAACTTCTATATTCACAAAGGAAAGTTATCGAAATTAGCTTTATTATTTATTAATCGCCATATAATTCTAGACTTCGTAAAAGTTATAAATAATTATACGTTATTTACAAATCCTTGAGAAATATAATTACAAGACATTTAAATGTTGATGCTTGATGCGTTTAACTTTTATTTTTTAAGAGCAAATTATCTCATTTTTCTGTGAAACTTGTATTAGTTATGATTATTTATTTTATTATAAATACTTATTATAAATGGTACTTATTATATATATTTTTTTAACTTATTTATCTCAAATTAAAATAATCAACTATTTGACAGAAATGTCAATTAATCCATATATCCTTATAAGTAAAGCCTGGATATTTAGGCTCTTAAAAACACCCAAATAAACAGGCATATAGGCTGGTAATTACTCTAAAATAGGCGGGATTTTAGGCAATCTAAATGTAAATAATTAGTTTTTAAAAAAATATACGAATCCTTTTTCTAATATTGGTACTCGTATCTACTCTTCGTTAGAAAAAATATAATAATTTTAAACAAAAATTTACGCAATCTGAAAAATAATAATGTAGGGTTCTCATTTTATTAACTATTATGCAAATTCAAATTATGTAGTAAACTTTAATTCACAAAATATTACGAGCAATTGCTCTATGAAATTTTCGGAAAGGGACTGTCTTCGGTCTGTCAGAACTTGCTTGTAAATTGAAAACTTCGTTCGACATCACAAACTGTGACAGAGGCGTTCTTATATTTAGCCATATCGTCTAAAGTTACCTCAGCTCCATTGATTAATGGCAAAGGCACAATTGAATTGCCACGTAAAATTTTGACTTAAAAACGTTTTTTCTTTCGGCATTTTAAATTCACACACAAAAACTTTATTAAAGTAAGTACTTTAAATATTATAGGTTAGGTTGAAACACTTTGCCGAGAGCTGAATTAGTCAACGAAGTAGATGATAAACCTTGTCTGCTCAATAAAAGTTAGAATAGGCTACAAAAATAGGCAAAATAGGCTGTATAAGGTAAAATAGGCACAATAACCAAAATATAGAAAAAATAGGCTCTAAGGCTCGAAAAAAAAACCTTCCATTACACGTAAACATGTTACCTATGTATAGAAAAACGAAATTGCCTGAAGTATATTAAAATTTGAATCTAGGTAATTGCCTAAAAATCCGGGCTTTACTTATAACTTCGCTTGACATTAATTTATTTATTTAAACCCGGTAAAATCTATCTCTCGATAATAGAACTAGTCGTTAATATTATATAAAAATGATGGAATACACTCTTCTAAATTGCTGTTGAATGATTAAGTTTTAAATCCTTGACGGACAGATAAAAGTTAAATTTAGTAGAACGCATTAGCGATCATAATAATAAAATAGAAGTTAAGACGTGATCTAATATGTTTAGTGGTTTTTATTTAATTAAAAATATACAAAATTACTAAAAGATGCACGAGGGTAACATTGTTAATGCGAAGTTTGTATACAAAGTTAAAGTGAAATTCTTCAACTTGAAGTTTATAGCGCATTCTAATTAGTTGGTGTAAGCCTCACCAAGAACTATACAATTTAATTCATTCCGTACTTGAGTGCCACAATTCCCCGAGAAAATCAGGAAAGAAACTTTTTAAACACTTGTTTCTTTTATGTTTGTTTTTGTTGCAAACTGGTTGCTTGTTTAAATTAATGAATAATTTATAAATTTCCAACTTCATAGATGAAATCGTCTACACAATTTCATACTCGATTTCTTTACTAAATTTTTCACGCACAAACAATCTTTCATTTGTTTTTCGTAAACTGCGTTCAAACTTTGTTTTTCCCAAAAGTTTTACAATCTTCAATATTTATTAAATGCGAAATTTATTGTAGAAAATAAATAATCATTTGATATACAATAATACTTTCTTGATTAGAAAAATATTTTGCTGTTTTACACAACAGGAACTTAATTCCAATTATAATTATGGTCTTTAATTTACGAGGAGTGGAATTCGACGCACGCAGAAATAGTTGTATTTGTTTGAACAAAAGTTGAAGTCAGCGAGAATTGAATGCGCGAACTCTTGCTTGGGAGTAGCGCAAGTTGTATTCACTGGGCTACGACTACTAGTAATTCAATAGACTTTTGTCTTCTTTTTCTGTTGATACAAATAATAAACAGCTCTTCTCGTTTCTAGTCTTTGACTTCTGTCAACAATTCATTTCTTGTTCCTATCTCAAAACCTTCAATCTGCTGTGCTGGTCGAGTTTATTTCACCAAAACTTAATTTTTCTAAAGATTGTACAAAATTCAATTTTGTATAATTGTTTTCAGGAACTTTTTTATTTGTATAGTTGTTGTACTGTCAAACAGATATATCTTTTAGCTGTCATTGCTCATATCATTAGACTTTACTTTTTTATGATAAAATAAAAACATCAAACAAAAAAACATTTTTCTTTTTATTTAAATTTAAAGCTATTTATTTTTAGAATGATGTAGACAATATTATGGAACTTTAACCTAACTTATAAATGTTTTAATAATTTAAATTATAAACGTATTGTTATCTGTCAGTGTTAACCATCTTTAAAATTTTTTATTTCTTTTTTAATAATAATTTTTAAATAAATTTAAGTAAATCAATGCGTTATATTTTAATGCCCAGTTGTAATACTCATACATATTGGTTTTTCAATATACTATTCTCTCGTTAATAATAATATTTTATTCTTAAAGATATTTTATGTTCTTATTAGTAAGTAATTAGTAAATTTAATAGACTATTGTATTTGATCCGATAGTATTAATAATGAATCATTCAAGTCAAAACGACCCATTTTGAAATATATATATATATATATATATATATATATATATATATATATATATATATATATATATATATATATTTATCGCGAACTTCCTTGTTAGAAGACCAATAATCCCTGGTTTCAGAATGTAACCACTAAAAAGGATAAAGCAAATTTTTGGAATAGTGATTTCGTAGGAACGAAAGAGTTAACAGTAGCTAATAATTGTAATTACTAATTTAGTAACTGTAAACGCAACTTAAATGTTTGACGTTTTAATAAACCTTGAAATATTTGTTTTAAAAAAATTCTTAGAGTTCGATTCTCGCAACAGACGAATAGATTTTCCCCAAATTTAAAATTATCCCTGTGGCTTCCCCTCTACTAACATCTTTGCGGAAAAGGGGGGTTAATTTGTCGGTTAATAACCGTACTTGAACTCGAACCGGAAACTGTTCCGAGCTCAAGTTTTTTGTGAACCTGAACCCGAATCAGAACTACTCTTAATTAATTGGAACTATTTTCGGGTTAAAAATTTTATTTGGTGAACGAATATTTTTCCATACTTCTGTGTAACATAGTTGCAGGCAATTAAGATAAGATTACATTTTTGTAAGATTTATTATCCTCTTGACAGATGGTAACTGAATGTCTCTAATTTTAAATTATACTTCTCTCAATTGAGGGAAGATAATTTAACTTTCTGACAGGGCCGTTAAAAAAGATATAATAGGATGATATAATCCTTGCGTTAAAATGCAACTGAACTTTTGTATCCTCCTAGATACGCCTCTGCCTGTCACTGAAAGTCAAAGATGTATGCGTACGTGTTCAAATATAAATTACGTTCGTCGTCCTAACGAGATGTCATCCGCTTCGCCGGATTTAAGTTCATAAGACGAGCAATATAAGTCGCAAGTTGCATTGAGATCGTGACCGATTTCCAGCTCTTGCAGTTTCTTGTTCCTTGGTCAAGGTTCAAGATGTTAAGGCTACCTGACGTCTTTTTCAATTCTTTCAGAGTTTAAAGTAGTTATCTATAAGCGACAGGCGTCGAGCCCGCGCCTTTGAAATTATATTAACGTCATTGTAGCACCCGTCTGTCCTTTCATCAGAACCTTTTCTTTTTCTTTCTTATATTCGAAACATATTTCTAACATGAGTATTGCCTTGCACTTTGTATTAACGTAATTGAAGTTGAAAATTGGATTTTGTTTTTGCTTTTGTTTCATTCTTTTGTCTTTTTCTTGGTTCGTGATAGCAGTTAAGGAGAATTCTCTTTAATATTTTTCATAAAAAATTAATCATAAAATTTTATTGCAAATATTATATTGCGCAATTCAACTTTATATAATTATATCTGAAACGAAATAATTTATATTTTACTTTATGATGATCTGAACATTTAAAGAATTTATTATGGCGGAAAATCAATACAACAGATTTTAAATGTCTGTTTTTGAATGTTAATGCATACGAGTATATCGAGTATATATTTTTATTTATTTCTGTAACTATTCTGTAGCTGAAAATTTGAAATGAAAACCTACATACATTTAAATGTATAGAAAAGTAAAAGTGGCCATATTGAACATTCATAGAATTTCATATCTAATGTTTCTATTTTGTTTATTATTATGTAATTTTAAAATAAATGTTCGCCATTTTGAAATAATTGAAGTAAAACTATGATAGCTGTGAAACTAATTTTTAAAAAAATATATTAAAATACCTATTCCCTATGTTAGATTGAAATCGTAACCATTTCCGCTAAAACTGGAAGTAATACAATAGTTTACTACGATCATTCTATAATAAGCCCCTTTACGAGATAGTTTAATTTTTATAATTAACATGGTGTTTGTATATCTCAAAATAAAGAAATTTTCTTGGTGTCAGACTTTTGACTAAAATCCTTTATAAAATAAAATAAATAAATATATTATCACGCCTTTTACTCGTTACTAAGTTTGGTACTCTGCCGTAGACGATTTCGGTAAGTGATATATTTTTTTGCGTGAAGTGCGGTAACCAGCCATCAAATCACGGCAACCAAATAGGTTAGTGGCGGAGAAGCCATAGGGGTAGTTGTATGTGGTAAAAATTGTTTGTCGGCTGTGGGGATCGAACCAGGGTTCCACAGGCCGACTCGATACCACTAAGCTACCTACATTTTATATCAGTTTGAAATTGAGAAAAATGGTGAAAATTTCCTCTCATATCTACAGAACAACTATAAATTCTCTAATATAATTTAGTTCAATCAAAAATAGATACTAGGAATATTAATTATTATATGAATTATACAAAATCGTGAAGTAGGTGGCTCAGTGGTATCCAGTTGCCCTGTGAATTTGAGAACCTGGGTTCGATTCCCACAGCCGACAAACAATTTTCACTACATAAAACTACCCCTGTGTCGCCCCCTCCATTAACATATTTGGATGCCGTGATTTAACGGCTGGTGACCGCACTTCATGTAAAGAAATATATAAAATAAATAAAAATAAA
Source organism: Pterostichus niger (assembly GCA_947425015.1). Classification (NCBI taxonomy): domain Eukaryota; kingdom Metazoa; phylum Arthropoda; class Insecta; order Coleoptera; family Carabidae; genus Pterostichus; species Pterostichus niger. The sequence continues at coordinate 7,274,966 of OX380339.1, forward strand.
TATATCATCACGCCTTGTACCCATTACAGGGTGTGGCACTCGGCCTGAACAGATCTCGGTAAGTGATATATTTTTGTCGCGTGAAGAGCGGTTGCCAGCCGTCGAATCACGGCCCTCAAAGATATTAGTAGAGAGGGAGCCACAGGGGTAGATTTTTTAAATTGGTGAAAAATGTTTGTCGGCTGTGGGGATCGAACCAGGGTTCTCAAGATCCACAGGCCGACTCGATACCACTGAGCCACCTACCCCATAAATATATTACTGAAATCTTCTATGGCAGAGTAACAAATAAAATGCGTAATGTTATATTTTATGTTATAAAAAATATATAAACAATTTATAAAGAAAAATATAAAATCAGTACAAAGGTCTGAGATTCAGTACTGCGCTGACAAAAGCAGCAGGATTGGTCACTCTAATCAAAACGTTGCTGAAGGCATGTTTTCCCACACTCGATTTGAATCTCCTTGATAGATTTAGCTGTTCCAATTACATACTGCCAAGTTATTTAATAGCTAGTAATTGTCGTTTATATACGTACGAGCATTTTAGGTTAATAACATGTTGCGTAGAATGACTAAACAATTATCAATAAAATCTAAGTTTGCAAACGCAATTACGCAAAGCATACATTATTCCTTTCAATCTGTGCACACAACGATGTTAATTACTTAGCAGGCAATTCACAGCTTTGATTGATTAACAAATTAACATAGATGAACATGTGTCGGCATCTAATTACACTACTACCACCGACCTGCTACGCGTCACTCACGCACGGATGCCGTATCTTTAATTACCTCAAGTAGGCGACTTGAATATTTCAACGATCGCAATGCAAGCTTTACTCTAGTGTCCTAATGCCACCACTTCTAGGTGCTACATTCGAAAATAGGGGTGCAATTCCGTAACTAGTAACAGTTACAAATAACCATTGCAAGTTGTTGTTATTCTAATATTATAATAAATTCAAATGAAAATCATACGACAATAATTAACAGCCAATAGAAACATAAAATAAATATATCATCACGCCTTTTACCCATCACTGGGTGTGCCACTCTGCCTAAGCAGATCTCGGTAAGTGATATATTTCTTCGCGTGAAGTGCGGTTACCAGCCGTCAAATCACGACCTCCAAAGATATTAGTGGGGGGGGGTAGATTTAAATTGGTGAAAATTGATTGTCGGCTGTGGGCAGGGTTCGTAAATATCATAATATTTATAATAAATATCAAAATATCTGATATATAAGATATATATCAGATAAATATCACTTTTTGGATTTTTATTTTTTAATTTTAGTTTTTGTACACATTTAGAAAAACTGAAAAATTCGAAAAATTTCACTTTTCCGGAGGCTATATCTCAAAAACTAAACAAGATATGGAAATGCGCTCAACGGCGTTGAATTCCCCGTGTCCGAATTGACTTATAAGCAAATTTTCATACAATTTTATGCAATTTAATATTTTTAATTATTCCCTAAGGGGTACCCCTTTGGTTTTTTTCAGATTTTAATTCAATTTTCCCAAAAATCCTTAATCGTCGGATTATTAAAACGAAAATTTACATACATATGTATTTTGACCCACTGAATCCAGTGGTGCAATCTTCAAATGCATATGACTTCTGGTTTTCGAGAAAATGTTAAAAAACCGCTTTTTGCGTTTTTTTGGCGGATAAATGAAAAAAAATAAAAATCGCTGAAACTATGTTTATAAGTTAACTGAAGCACGAGAAAATTAATGCCGTTGAGCGCGTTTTCATATCACATTTAGTTTTTGAGATATAGCCTCGGAAAAGTAGAAAAACTGAAAAATTCGAAAAATTTCACTTTTCCGGAGGCTATATCTCAAAAACTAAACAAGATATGGAAATGCGCTCAACGGCGTTGAATTCCCCGTGTCCGAATTGACTTAAAAGCAAATTTTCATACAATTTTATGCAATTTAATATTTTTAATTATTTCCTAAGGGTTTGTGTTTGGTTTTTTCAGATTTTAATTCAATTTTCCCAAAAATCCTTAATCGTAGGATTATTAAAACGAAAATTTACATACATATGTATTTTGACCCACTGAATCCAATGGTGCAATCTACAAATGCATATGACTTCTGGTTCTCGAGAAAATGTTAAAAAAACACTTTTTGCGATTTTTTTGGCGGAAAATAGAAAAAAAATAAAAATCGCTGAAACTATGTTTATAAGTTAACTGAATCACGAGAAAATTAATGCCGTTGAGCGCGTTTTCATATCACATTTAGTTTTCGAGATATAGGCTCGGAAAAGTAGAAAAACTGAAAAATTCGAAAAATTTCTCTTCTCCGGAGGCTATATCTCAAAAACTAAACAAGATATGGAGATGCGCTCAACGGCGTTGAATTCCCCGTGTCCGAATTGACTTATAAGCAAATTTTCATACAATTTTATGCAATTTAATATTTTTATCTCAAAAACTGTTTCATATTTTTATATAATGGATATATATCATTGCAAAAATATGACGATATATATCAAAATAAATATCATGATATATATCGATCGATATATATCTTCGAACCCTGGCTGTGGGTATCGAACCAGGGTTCTCAAGATCCACAGGCCGACTCGATACCACTGAGCCACTTACCCCAAAATCATCATTGTATTAAACATGGTTACCATGGCAATATGAAAGTTTCTTGGCAATTTTTCATTGCTTGACTTATGGTCAGTTGCACTGCCCCAGGTCTGTACAATTATCAAATATATTTGACAGTAATTGACAGTGACAATTAATTTGTCAAACAGAAATAATTACATACAAAATGAAAATGCCAGCTTGCAATGCTACAGACGGAGACTAATTATAATAAAAATAATAATATTTAATTAAAGGTGTAAAAAAAGTAATAATAACATTTGTGAAGCATGTTTGTCAACTACATCGAAAATACCTAAATTCAAATCTTAAATAAAATGCTTCCTTCCTTTCGTATCTTTTTGATTCATTTTCTGTTTTTACTATAGAGTGTCCAACTGCAATTGTGTGGAATTCAGTTTCCTCATCTTTTTTTACTACATTTTCAGTTTTTACTATACAATGTGTAACTGCAATTGTGTTAAATGTATTTTTAAACAAGCGCAGGAGATACTGCCTTCATTTCTTATAGATTCGTTGTTAGAGAAGTGGGCGTAAGTGAAGATTTACGAAACAGGTGTACAGGAGCGAATGGATGGATGTTTGTTGCGTGATGATGGATTTTGGTTGTGAGAAAAGAAAGAGTTCGTATGGAGGAAGTGTTAATGTGGTCGAAACGAGTATCGTGTGTCAAGATGGAAATGTTGACGGGTTCGTGCTATCCCATTTAATGGGATATAGCGTGATGTTATGTATGTATGTATGTAAATAAAATAATTGTAAAAGATATCAAAATGAATTTTTTGTAAGGAAGATTGCATTTCAATTGTTTATTGATTAAAATTCTTGTATTCCCGCCAATCTACCACATTGTGGCTCAGTGAGTCTGGATCCTGTACTCTAATTGGCATTAACTTCCTGTTGTACAGCGTAATATAAATAAGAAAATAAATAAATAAATATTTTAATATAAGAGAATTTATTCATTGTAAAATAGTTTTTTCAACAATAATCCATAAATATGTTTTATAGTGACTCTTAACAACAAAAGCTATCACATTTTGAATCTCTTGTCCGTATTCTTAGTTCATTTAGTTACTGACACAAGTTGACACCCCTTGCAAAATACCATTCATACTTCTCTTCATGAATTAGAATTGAACGCTAGCAAACGCTACCTAGTCACTAAGTTCGGTTGAACGCGCCCATGATTCCAGTTAACCAGCATTAGTGTTCTAGTGCTAATCGACTCGATCTATAGAAGATGTTTACATACTGGTACTAGAAAATAAATAAATTGTAAACAGTTTAGTTGTTTAATTAATCGGTATACAAAAGTACACTTGGCTTTAATTTTATTAGCGCTAGTAACATACGCACACCACTAGCGGTTATCACGATGTACATCCTGCTTGTAATATGGTAGTTCACTACCTCTCGTTAACTAATACTAGTTTAATGTCAACGCCGCTTTAATGAACACAGTATCCATATCAACTTCAATCTATAAATGTGTTTAACATGAAACGTTTTCGATAATATTTGAAATTGTAAATTATGTGGAACAATAAATGATTTTTGAAATATTTCTCTAAATTTATTATCCTTTGTTTAAAAACCATAAAAACAACTATTTTATTGTGAAATAGTTTTGAGTTATTGTATAACATAATTCAAAATCATTTAAATTTTTTAGCAATACAATAAAAATTAAAAATGAACAGAAATTTACGTTCAAAGTAATAATTGTAATTTTGTTATATGTCCGTAAAGCTAACCCGTTGCCAAAATTGTTTCAACAATAACACAAACATCATAATACATCCCACATAATCAATACAGCGATTACGTAACGCTAGCATGTTATTTAAATTCACCGAATCATCCATGCATGCACATTGCCATGACTGCATCGTATCGGACCTATCGCATCGCATTGCATTCGCCGTGTCGAAATTCATATTTGTAGTTTTGCTGTCGCATTGCAGCATCCGAATCTGAACCGCAGCCGCTCTTCGCTGTTCGCAGCCCACTGCGAAGTCCGAAGTGCCTTCCCATTTCGGATGGTCCCGTCTCAGACACAGGTGGATTCATTAAATTAATTAATTGCTGATACCAATTTAAGGTCCAATTATAACTCTATTTGTAGTTCACAAAAATAACTTATAATTTCAAGCAATAATGATAATTTTAAATTTAAGAAAATTCTTATTCTGTTAATAGCGAATTGCACTTATATCAACTATTGTAATCCGAAATAAAAGTTAGGTAACTCCTAAGGCTGTAGCCGGGTAAAAAGGTAAAAAATTCCCTCGCATGTCATTTCGAAAAATTTTAAATATATTGCTCATTCCCATTTTTAAAATGCCGCAGTCTGGTAGCTCATAAAATTTTTAGTTTGAGTGTGATTCGAACTCGGGATTTCCGGATTCGAATTCCGTAACGCTATCCATACCACCTTATCGACGGATATCATCGACAGAGAATTCTCTATCGGCCATCTTATCAGTAAACACATGTAAATTTTCACCGTTTTTAAATATGTGAATTCACATGATGTATTTCTACTTAAAATTACGATTTAAAATATTTTTTACTTTTACGACAGTTGCACATCCGTAAGACGCAATTATTTGTAATTTTACTAAACTTGACAATGTAATTTCAGTATATTCATTAGATTTGGAAAATATTTTTGTATATAATAAAATGCTCAAGATGATGGGATAACCATCAAAACGTCAATTAAATAAATCAAGGATCCTAAAGCCAACATATTCCTTTCCAAAATTAAAACACAGGATCAACAAGAAATCCAAGAATTATTTATAGTATACTAACAATTTGATGATTTCAAAATTATAAATGGCGCGATCTGGGAGAAATATCATTATTTCCTTGACAGATATCTCTTGTATATCACCAATATCATACTATTGTTTTCCCGTTGCTATGGATATAGCTTTACTTTCCTATCCTAGGAAAGAGAAATTTACTTTTACTACGACCAGGATAAAAAGTGGTTTCTATGACACCAAAATTATGACTATTTTTATTTCGGTGCTAAGAAAATGATTATCATTATTTTGATACTCGGCTCATTTTTTTGTACAAAAAGTAATCAAACCAATGACAACTACAATATTACATTAAAAACAAAAATATTTGTAAGAATAATATCACTTTGTATCTCGAGGACGTGGAAAAAATAAAATACACACCGCGTGATAGAAATTAATTTCGGCTCGTACTGCAAATTTGCTTCTAGGGAATAAACATACACTTTTCTCCCTTAGTATATAATGTAATATTTTTTCCTAGAAATAAAGAGTGTCAATTTCTTCTCTTCTATAAAGTAGGTGGCTCGGTGGTATCAAGTCGGCATGTGAAATTGAAAATCCGGGTTCGATTTCCACAGACAAACAATTTTCATCACGTTAAAACTACCCCTGTGGCTCTCTCTCCACTAACATCTTTAGGAGTCGTGATTTAACGGCTGGTAACCGCACTTACCGAGATCTGCCACACCCAGTAATAGGTAAAAAGGCGTGATAATATATTTATTTATTTTTATTTAATATTTTCTCTATTGATGAAAGAAAATGTTAGTACATATTAAGACAAACTAAAAATTGAGCACATCTTTAATATAGTAAAGCTAAAGCACTAACCAGCCAGCCACAACTGTCCGTTGTATTTTGTGTTTTCGTTATTGCTGAAAAATGTGTCAGGAATCTAGGAATTTGAGCAGGTACAAATTATGTTTTGAATCTAAAGGATTTACGAGTAAGGGTGTGTTGATGAAAATGTGAACAAATTCCTGATTGGCCGATATGGGAATGGGCGAAGTGGGAACGCTGGCAGCCTACTGCGCGAACTGTAGCCCGACTTTGGCAATTGGGGTTAATTGCCAGCAGTGGAAGTTTGGGTGCGTAGTTCGGAACAGAGTATGTTGGGAGCGGACCCAGTGTTATATAATAACATTATATATCTTAAGTGTGTTAGTCTCTTGTGTTTATTCACGATGTAAAACAACTTTCCTGTTGGTGGAATAGGATTTGGGATTTTGGTGATTTTCTTAAGCTTCTAGGGTAATTGAATAGTGGATTGATGGAATTTTAACCCTAATTATTGGCCATGATTAGCGAGACTTGTTACACAATAGATTTGTCTCCAATGGCAATTTTAACCATATTAATATATTCATGTGTACTCATATGTTACTAACACACCAGCAGATTTATCGAATTGAGTGAAGACTAATTGTAGAAACAGCGAGCTAAGTAGACATTTTATCTGTAACATACATAATATCACGCTATCAAATGGGATAACATGAACACTTCAAACATTAACAGAACATCCACTCATCAGATTCATCAAGTAATCAGTCATCGTCAAACATTTTCATCATAACACACTACCTTCGCTTAAACTACATTAATAGTTTTCTCCATGCAAGCTCGTTTATTCCTCACACTTTTCATCATGCAAAAATCTTTCATTCATATCCATCCATTCGCTTCTATACACCTGTTTAATTAATCTTTTATTCGATGTATCTTCAAGATGCTCAAATCATCTTTACTTACAACCATTTATAACGAATCGAAAAAGATTTGAAAGTAAATTCCACATAATTGCAATTAGACACTCTAAGAAACGAAAACGAATCAAAAAGATCAGAATGGATGGGAGGTTTATTTTGAGCATGTTTTTGAAAATAAGTTGTACACAATTCCATTAATAACTAAACAGCGAATCTAAATTTTAAAGTTAATCATTATCACTGTACTTTCAGTCATGTTAAATGACAAAAAAAAAATCAACGAAAATCTAAAGTTAATAATCTTATGTTTGGCTTAATCTAGTCTAGTTATCGTACTAGACAAATAAGTAACTTATATGTACCAAGTACCAGTAAAGCTACAACTTCGAAATCAATTTTTATAAAAGGTTTCAATATTTATAATGACTTACCGATTGACATTAAGAACTCAAAGTCAATTAAAGCTTTTAAAACAAATTTAAGAGCAGTTATGTGAACTTTAATTTTATTCTATATTATTTATTACCATCTTATACAAACTTATTTACTAAATTAGAGATATTTAATTGTTATTTTTCTTGTATTTAAAGCTTAAAGCTAAATAAATAAATATATTATTATTATTAATTCGTCACATTCATCTCGCAATTAACCTTCGACAAAAGTTTCTATGCTGATACTACTTTCGCTTCAGCCATATTTCATAATTCATTTATGCAATCTCATTTATTTGTCTGATTCTAAATATTTCGTTCAGGCCTTCAATTATATTTATCAATATATTCATACTCTCATGAATTCAATAGCTTTGTGATTATACATCAAATTGCACACTTATGAACCAAAGTCGAATTTTTATAATCAACCACATGGTTAAAATTAACCCAGACATTTACGTTCTACTAATATCTTTGCAGACTATCTATGATTTGACAAGAGTTTTTGTTATTCAGAAGAAACTAAATTAGTTATTCACACATGACGAATAAAATATGTCATTTATGGAGCAATTAAACCGATTTCATTTAAATTTTAAGTATTGCTTAAATAAAAAATATTGAATCACATATTTGTCAGTTAAGTTTCAAATTTGACAGTTCATTTCTATACGATATTACTTATTTAAAAAAAAAACTAAAATTCTAAGTATTAGAAGTACAAATAGTAAGAATAAAGAACGTAGACACTTGATGTAGTTTCACAAAATTTTGTGAAACTATATCAAGTGTCTACGTTCTTTATTCTTATTCATAATGTTTCACCAAGTGCCAACGGCTCATACTTTTGATATTACTACAAATAGTCATTAGTTATAGTTCATATTTTCCAATCGCTAATTTAATTGAAATCGATGAAATTCTTGTGGCGAATTATCAATGCGCAGCTGAACGCAATTATCGACACGTTGACAAAAGCGTCCAATAACAACAGCGTGAAACATTTCACGTGTCAAACGCACCACTTTAATGGAAACTCGCATATCCTTGGAAATAATGACCTTTCCATTTGTATTTATTTCTCTCCTCGTCAATAGTCGAACAAGTTTATTTCCTTCTACGTTGAATAACAGTTCTAAATGACATACCAAATGAAAGATTTGGAACAGCGATTAGTTGAGTTTATGTCGAAATATTTATAATAATGGAAATTTCGTTGGGATTCGGGATAATCACATGCTTTGTTATTGATAGATTAAATAATATAGCAAGTATGTTAGAATATGTGAAGTTTATAGTTATAGTATAATGGCGAATAGATTATTTTAAGCTAAATGTGAAACATGGAAGGAATTTGTTAGCTGTGATCAGTTAGAGTAAAACGTTAATTGCATACGTATAGCCAGGAGTTACACTATATTTAGAGAAATAATTAGCCAGTTTATAGGCAGTGTATTAACTAAACAAATAGCTTTACTTGTTAAATACAGACAGTATATTTAAATGATACTCTAAAGTTACAAGATGAAAGGTTGATGTCAAATATTTGTGATGAAAAATAAAATTAATTAACAGCAAAAAATAGTATTTTTATTCAAATAAATATTTGATTCAAATTTTGACGTTGGCAGAAAGTGTCTGAATAATATTTGATAATAGGATCCTCCACTATTTTTAAAATTATTTTTTAATGAAACATCATTGAAATGTAAATCAATGTATAAAGTCTTTAGTGATATTTATCCGCCGCAATAACAACTGTAGACTTAATGGCATTTAAAACTCAAATATCAAAAACCAATAAAATTAAAAATAAAATAAATGACAAATTTATCAATTTGTAATTATAGTGAAGGATCTCATTTAATGCATTTTGAAATAAGGATTTAGCGTATCGAAGATTGAATTGTCGGTCGAGTTGACAGTCGAGACAGACGACATTCTGAGAACCTTGAATACATTTTATAAATTTGTATTTTACTACGATCACTGAATAAAGTAGGCTTTTCAAATGGCTAACCGAAAATAAACAAGTGCAGATCAAGTCTCTTTGCGAAGCATTGGGGCTTTTTATAGACTATTGTTCTTGACAGCGGGGTACTTTGTAGACCGTTATTATTTTTTAATGAAAAATTGATTACAAAGTGAAATATTTTTCAATTACTTTAAAACTTGGTTTAATTTTATTTTTTTACTATTTTTATGGATTCATCTTCCTGGATATTATTTAGAATTAACCAATAAAATATCTAAATTTTTACATCAGTCAAAATAATTTTTAATTTGTATCTCTGTAGATTCATTCTAATCAATGTGCAAAAAATATAATTGAAGCATCTTTTTTCACTCTTTTAATTAATATATTCAGGCCTTGCCGTTATGCTTCAAATTTCAAATTCGAGAAAATGTATAGCTTTCATTATTAGTTGTACAAATAATTATTGCAGAGCATAAAATATTTTGCTTTGAATTTTTGTTTTATTTGTATTGTTTTCCTAGTTATCTACATTCAAAATTACAATTAAAAATCGGTGTTCATTTTCGATCGTAAAAAAATTACCTCTGGTTGAAAGTATTTTTACAGTTTTCAATTAATTGCAGCTCTCGCTATACGCCTCTGTTTAGGGAGTATTCGTACCCAATGCATTCGGTTCATAAACGAATACCTCCTTAGAAACTTCTTATTTCAGCAGTGTTAAATTTCAATTCTAAACTTTTCATAAATATGATGACAATTTATTTTGTACTATTTGTAAAAACGTAGTAAAATATTGGTATCGAGTCGGACTGTAGCATTGAGAGCCCGGGTTTGATTCCCAGGCAACAATCAATTTTCATCACGTTAAAATTACTCCTGGGCTCTCCCGCTACTAACATCTTTAGGAGCTGTGATTTGACGGCTGGTAACTGCACTTCACGCGTAGAAATATATTACTTACTGAGAACTGCTACGGCAGATTGCCACACCCAGTAATGAGTAAAAGGCGTGATGATAAATTTATTTATTGATATATAGTTCAAACTTTATCCTACAAAAAAAATATATGCAACTCGTGTTAAACGTGTCTTTATTGCACTTTATTGTGAGTTTACAGCTCAAGCCTTATAAATTATTCAATAATATATACTTTTTTGTCAAATACATTTTTGCTTGGCCGTATAATTTTAATAATTAGTTTACGTGTGCAGTGAGACAAAAAACGGTAGAACAAATCTGACATTAATTTGTTTGGACAATTTCATAAAATAGTTTATACCAGAAGCGGTAAGTGATGTTTTAAGGTCAATGGTTTTTATTTGGACCCAAAGCGCAGTTATTTTTTTATTTATTTTTCTGGTGTCCACTTATGTTAGTAAATGGTGAACCACAGGAGTTAATAAGTTTTTGACGTTGGGTGTAATTGAACCCGGGACTTTATTGCCGAAACCCATTACTTCAAACACCAGGCTATTAGCCCCATTAGTAAATTATTGATCAGATATTCACCTCTATTACTAGAGCAAAGACCTGTCTTATGACAAAATCTTGATTGCATTAGTAATAAAGAATGAAGAATAGTAACAAAGAGGAAACTTCTATGAACTAGTTAATACAAAGTTGAGAATGGAGCAATAAACTCCAGAAATTACAACCACAATTCAATAGATAACATCAGAGATCAAAATTAAACTAAATTCTGTGGCAAGAAATTAAAATGTAGTGTTCTTTGTACGTGCATGGTGCAGATATCTGACCAGCAGCATACATTCTAATACTACACTAATGTCATCTAGCGGCCGATCGCGGAAAATGGAACATCTCGAGCCATATTTGTGGCACACGCCATGAATACTAAACAAGTATTAAATGTGTGCGCACAGAACGGACAAATAGAGGAATGCGGAGCCCTACGCTTGAACAGCGACGGCAAGACATGCAGAGCGGCAAGGGGATGTGTTCGCGTCTTTTGTGCCAGTTTAGCATGCGACAGAGGATACGACGCCATTGAAGAAGGGTCGTGTCACGCTCGGAAGTAAAAACTCGCCAGAATTAAAGGAAATATAAAAGAAGCGGGAAATATTATGAGCGAACCTTTATAAAAATCCTAATGAAGAAGTCAGAATGTCGGAGTTCGTTTTATTGTGGCAGATTCTTAACGCCTCGATTATTGGGATATGCACGTAATTGACAACCGTACACCCGGAATGAAATTTTCTGATTATGACTTTATTCTTTCTCATTTTCTTTTCGTAGATCTATTCGCAATTACTGCAATAACAATAAATGACTTAGATTCTGTCATTCAGGATGGTATTCCGTATTTATTTTCTTTGTGGAATTTAAACCAACAATTTCATTTCATTAATTAAAAACCTGTATCATTCCTGAGTCTCCAAATTAAATAGAGACACAGGCCTTTCATATAAGAAATACGTTTTCTACAACTGTCAAAAAATGTTCATTTTTCTTTCAATAAAATCAATACAAGAAGTACGTGATTTTTTCATCATTTACATTGCCATAACAACGCGTATTTTGCTCATTATTTTTTACCCTATTTCGCATCCTAGTGCGTAAAATGAGTCACTCGCGCATGCTCCCAAATTATTTTTTGTCAAATAGTATCAAATTCATATTATTTATTTATTTATGTTACGCTGTACAACAGAAACTTAATCCCAATTACAGTACAGGGTTCTCACATACCGAGCCGTAGTGTGGTAGTTCATATATATATATTTTTTTAACTTGAGTGAGATTCGAACTCGGCAACTCCGGATTCGAATTCCATATTGCTATCCACACCACCGAACTGACGGATTATTATTGATTGTTTTATGGGGTAGGTGGCTTAGTGGTATCGCGTCAGCTTGTGGATCTTGAGAACCCTGGTTCGATCCCCACAGCCGACAATCAATGTTCACTAAGTTAAGTCTACCCCTGTTGCTTCCCCACCACTAACATCTTTTAAAAAATTAAATAATACCAAAATATTACGCGTTCAACATTGGTTACCCGGAGGTAACCTCGAAAACAAATTCAGCGACCCCAAAATCTCCGAATAACTAGTTTTGAACCTAAAACTCTATTTCAGTTGAATATCATAATTACATCCACCCATCCCCATTTTAACCCCTTAAAACAGTGCATATGATCAAAATGACCCCGAAAATAGATTTTGGCGATCTCAAAAATCCCTGGGTACCGAATGTTTTATTTACTTCAGCATAAAATTTAAGTTTCGTGTAAACGAACATTAGACTACTTTCAACAATCCAATACTGGAGAATAGATTGTGCACAGTTCATTATGTATTCAGTTTTCAATAATGATCAGCTAAACTGTATAAAAGTAGAACAATGATACACTTCTACTGAAATCAATAAATAATTCAGCGTTACTGAGTTATCGAGTCGGCATGTATATCTTGAGAACCCTGGTTCGATCCCCACAGCCGACAATCAATGTTCACCAAATTAAATCTACCCCTGTTGCTTCCCCACCACTAACATCTTTGGGAGCCGTGATTTGACGGCTGGTAACCGCACTTCACACGAAGTAATATATCACTTATCGAGATCTGCTACGACAGAGAGCCATACCCAGTAATGGGTAAAGGGCGTGATGCTATATTTATTTATTTGTTTATTCTTTTAATTTCAAGAAATGATATTACGTTTCGAAAGAGTTATAAAAAAAAATGAGTAACGTTATTCAACGACGTAATGTCAAGGAATTTCACATGCCATATGAATCTTCTGTTTCAAAGAAAATTCAAAATTTAATCTTCAACTTTAATTATTATTCATGTCCAGCAAACTAGATAATATTTTGTTCAAGTGTAAAATTAAAATTTTTGTGGTATTCTAGCGGTACAGTAGAATTTCCAAACAATTTAATTCATAAACTTGTAAAATTGTATTACATTCCAACGAAATAATAATTAATTTTACAACTAACTGCAGTTAAAAAAAGCATTTATTACACAACGCATATGAACATTAATAGAAAGCAAATATTTGTAAGGAATACAATTATACAGCGTTAGTTCACATGATACACGTTCGAATGGCTTTAATTAAACGTGACTACAATACGCAAACGCAAAATTTTAGTTCGGTACTTTACCAACAAAAACGAAATTCTAGTTATAGTATAACCATGTGTATATATACGTATATATTTGCATACACAGCTTTGTTTCAGTAGACATGTATTGTGCAAATTATATAACAAAGCTCAAATGCAAATTTAGTTGTAATATAGATGGAAGAATTATATTGATGCTAGAGAAACTTTACAAATGACGTAGTGGTGCACTTATGACGTAACGACTGCACATGACACTAGATATATGTCCCCTGAAGGAACTGCAGTTATAAGACTTGACTTGGAAACTGTCTCATGGCGAATAATTCAAACTTATATCTCTTCAAATTGCTTCTATGGATTCAGGCTAAATTATTCTGTTGACTTCTTGTTCATTATTCACTTAGTAATTCAGTGGTGAAACTAGTTCTTCACTAAAAACAAACGTTGCTACTTTTTATACAAAAAGATTTACATTTCTTTTCTTTGTTATTATCTCTATCATTAGCTTCGTTCATAGAACGAATTTGGAACTGTAATAACATATATTATTAAAATAGTGGATTTGGATATTAGTAATGCTTTTAGAACTCATATTTTTATACTTTGCGTTCACAATTGGTCCAGTATTATATCGAAAAGTGCTCTACAATTAAACTGTTTTTGGCAACATTTTATTTTGTAACTGTTCTTTTATAATAATTTATAAGTATTTCAACGACAGATAATTATTTTATAAAGTTATTGATGTGAAACATCTATAGGCTCACTTGTAAACCGAATTGTTGGCGTGGCGACGCTTGCCGTGGCGACGGGTCGCCACGCTATAACAATCAAATATATTCTTTAGAGCCTAGTTGTTAAAGCCTAGAATGGCATGAAATCGGTCTTTAGCTATTAATTGAAATTATGTTCTAACTTGTTACGTACATGCCTAGCGACTTTAATCGTCAGTCTACGAACGAATTTTGTTTAAAATGTCGTGTTTTATTTGTGTCTCAAGTAAAAATATTGTAAAATCAGTGATTTTTTAGTGAAATATAAGGGCAATATAGTGTAAGTGTTAGTGTATACTGGATGTGAAGTGAATTTATAGTGGTACGAGCCTGAACTTTTCAGAGAGGAATGGATAGGACTTAGTACACGCCAGCCAAAAGGTAGATGCATTATTTGTTTGTATTAGAATATAGTTTTTATTAAAAGAAATTAGTATGAATGTTTGGCGAAGATTTACTACCAAATATTTAATTTATTTATTTTTAAGATGTTCACGCAATTAGTCATTTCGAAGAATGCCAGTTTCGTAAAGAGGCCTTTAAAATAATTTTCTTCCCGAAAAGTTCCACAAATCATTTATAAGACTTATCTTTCCAAAAATCTTCCCAATCATTTATAAAACTATAATCTTCCCAAAAAAATCTTTTTCTACGATTGCTATGAAAAGATGACAAAATGACATTTGTCATCGTAAAGTTGAAGTTTTGATGTGAAACATCTATAGGCTCACTTGTAAACCGAATTGTTGGCGTGGCGATGTGTAGTAGAGTGTACGGTGTGGCGACGGGTCGCCACGCTATACTGAGGTATACATATATATATATATATATATATATATATATATATATATATATATATATATATATATATATATATATTATATGTAGTAGAGTGTACGGTGTGGCTTCTCACTCAGTTCGACGTTGTTGTTTACTACGGTACACATAACCTGCGTTTTATTTAATTTTTTATTTTAATTTTTGACAATAAAATATGTGTGATAGTGATAACTCAGAAGATCAAAGTGATCAACCTTGTGCAAAGAAAGTGAAACTACACTATGGCATACTACCAAGTCATCAGTAAGTAGAATTTTCTGTAAGAAATTCGTAATACTTCATTTTTTCATTAGGCTATATTTAATTCCTGTAATAATATTATCTTTTATGCATATTACTTGTACACACACGATGTTTCACATCTGCCAGGCGTCCCATGACGGCTCACATTTTTTTATTAAGAAAGCTCAATAAAAAGATCAATGTATAACGATACTATATGTAAATTTGGTAACAAGAATTTAAATAATCAAAATATAAACATCTTTATTTTCAGATTTAAAATTATTACTATTAAATTACTATCTATACACATGTGAGGTAAACAAAAAAGAGTGAACATTTTTCGTTTATTAAATATTTCAAGTAAAAATTTATTAGAGATGTGCTTAACGATACGAAATTTCGATACCGTATCGATACACTTCAAAAACTGTTGTATCGATACAACTTTGTATATCGACAAAGTTATTTCCTTTATAGATGTTACACAGTGAATTTTAAAGATGTCACCACAAATTATGTCAAGTAAAATGAAATTATATCTTTATTTAAGTACATATAAGCAAGAGAAGAAGTAAATTAATAATATGTGATGAACAATTTTCAAAGTATATTTTTTTAAATGCCATCATTATTATTTTTGCTTCGACACTATCGATATTATAAATACTGTATCGATATATATATTGTATATCGATAAGCATACCTTTAAAATTTATTCAGCAGTGTTACCACATGTCACATAAATCCTTAAATTGTAGTCCGATCTTTTTATGCAATTGAAATTGTATAATTTCGAATAAATAAATGACGTAAAGTAAAAAAAAAATAGTATATTATACTCGTTTTACACTAAATTCGTTGGAGCACTTATTCACAATACATCGTCATATAAAACTCGCATTTTAATTAAATATTAAATAATTAAAACAATTTTTAAATAAAAGTCTACAATATTTTCTTATTTTCATTTACATACCCTTAGCTAAATTTAATAACAAAGACGTTGAAATTTCTGCACAAGCCACGAGCAGACGAATGCATGATTTTTAAGAATCGTCGTTTCCAACTTTTTTCCAACATTTTTTAATCAACTGATAACACTAATAAAGAAATAATGCGTTCTCTATACAGTTTATATGTAAATATACTAGATTTGACGGAATCATTACGTCTACACCCAATATGATTCATAGTATGCAAATCTTTCCAAAATTGAAACTGGTCAAATAATGTATGTCACGTGTGCATGATTCAAACCTCTCATGGCATAATTTGATCGGCTTCACAGCACAAGTTATAGAAATATCTAGTGGCTCTGTAGTCAGGTACCCCATTTAATATAAAAAGAAAATATTTTTGTTTATAACTGTTTAAAAAAAACATGACAAGTTTTTAAATTTATTTTTCTTCTTTTGAATTACGTAGACAGTTTTGATTTCTGGAGTAATGGAATTTAAATAGCTTGATTATAATAATTAGTACGATTTAAGAATAATCCACGCTGCGCTTAAGATGACAGTTTTGTATTTAAAAAGCAATTAATTACCGGTTATAAATGTTTTGTTTCTTGAAAACTTCCGTTTTATTCAAGTCGTGAAAATTAGGTATGGAAAAGTTGTCGTTTCCAGTTTATATTATCACGTGAATTTTTCTGCAAACGGAATTTTTATTTAATTAGTATATTGTTCAGTGTGAAATTCATTTATACCGCTTTTAAGGAAAGCATTAATATTACTTGAAACAACGGAACTCTTGTTATGCTTAATTATCCGACTGAAATTTGTTTTTCTTTTAAGGTAATATAATTAAGTCTTTATTTTCATGATTAAATTTTCTCTTTTTTACAATAAGTATTGATGAGTCTAACTACCTAATAATTTTAAGGTAATTTGTTTAAATTTCAATACAAAATTTGGAGTAAATTTCCGAATAGAATTATTATTAAATAATTTAAATTTGTACAAACTGTGTTCAAACTTCTCTAAAATAAATATGATTTCAAAATCTGTTATTTATTTACTAATAAAATTATAATAACTTAACTCATATAAACAAACTTTGATCCTTATTAAATATTACCTCAGTAGAATTTACCTATTTAATATTTTGTGCGTATAATGTTTGAAGGTTAGTGCGCATATAAAATCAAGTAGTTTATTTGTGCAGCAGAAACTAGACTGTATTAAAGCACTAACATAAATATTGAAGTAGAACATTCAAAGACAACATTCTGTTCCACTTTATAAACTCCAAAAATATAATGTTGTTCTTTCCCTTTATTACGAAAACATTCCATAAAACTGGATGTTTTCTGTGGCATTCCTATGCGAAGAAGCAAAGACTGCGAGAACCAATTGTTTTGCGGTGACGTTACTCAGTGGCGTAGCTATCAGAAACAGGGATTTTTTCTTACTCTTAATTAGTGTAAATGAAGTCTACAAAGTGAAAGTTGAATCACTTGAATACAATCGGATTTTTTGATATAACTTGATGTTTCGTTTGTAAATGTTTTTTTCCCTTAATTGAGAGAAAAGAGTGATAATTTTTACCTAAAAACAAAATGAAGATAAAGCCATATTTATTGATACTGAAAATCAACTGTATGATTTGACATTAGGGACATCTGGGTGACATGTCAAAAGAATAATAAATATAATTTGAATTTATAATTTATTTCTGAAATATGTACTTTCTGATAAGATACTGACAAAAATTGTATATATACTTCGTGAAAAAAGTCATCTTTCTTCAGTTGCTTTATATTCTTCGCCTTCGGCTCGGAAAATAAAACGACTCCTTCGGGAAGAAATGTCTCACGTTTTTTCCCCGACATGTAAATAACTATATCATGCTGGATAAACTTGTTTTTATTTTTAGTTTTGCCAGAATTTTGTAATTTTTATCCGAATTTTTATTTACCCACTGACTGTTAATTTATTTTAAAAATAGTTTTATCAAGAACCAGTCATAAAATACATTACTTTCCTAGGCTGGGACGAGCTCTATTTTAAAGAGTCTTCGCATCCGTCTCGTTGTCAACTTACACGAGTTAAAATAGACCTTTCGTCCTAAGAACATACAGGACTTTTTTTGTCATAAACTCCCTTCAATGCCATTTTAATTGTTGAACCAATTTTCGCGGAACTAAAGGAATCACGTCGCGTTCTTAACCAAACTACACTCACTGTCACATTTGTCTTGTTTTTTGATGTAATTATCATTACCGCCCAGTTTTAGAGCTATAAAATTTGTACAGGCCAGGAACGGGGCAACAATGAATTCACCTGGAAAAGGCTATTTTGTTCCAGAACTACACATTAAAAATGGGTCATTTCAGTACACGTGCGACAAAAAGTTAATTTTTCTTATCTAAAAAGAAAACGCAAAGCCATATGGCAGCCAAAACAAAATGATATGTTTTAACATTATTGACATGTTTGTCACATCTGTCAGGAGAAATATACATCTTAGCTAAATTTATAATTTATTGAAGAAAATTTTACTTTCTGATACGAGAATTTATGAATAACTCGTGAAGAAAGTATATCAGTCTTCACTCGGGTAATTTATATTTAATAAAAATATAAAGTAAACACTTGGCTATGTTTCACAAAATTCAGCCTCCAACTCACCTTATGAGGGCATCGTCAGAGGCTGGCCAGCACAGTTAGTAACCATAGACGCGTTCCTCCTTATTAGAGCTCATCAGTATGGTATAACTCACTTCTTCACCTAGAACAAAGTTCACGTGAAGAAGCTGGTGACGAAGAACTGTGCCAGCCTCTGACGATGCCCTCATAAGGTGACTTGGAGACTGAATTTTGTGAAACATAGCCAAGTGTTTATTTTATATTTTTTATTAAACCTTGTTTCACCAAGTGTTGGATGACAATTAATTTTGTCTTTGTTGTTATTTTTACTACCACTGATATTATTAATTAAATTATAATTGTACATATTTACAAATAGTTATAAATTTAGGTAGATTTCAAATGTTCCCAAAAATATAAATCTAATGAATTAACATAAAAATAAGGTAATTATAAAACAGGACTATCTCGACCTATAGACCATCTAAATTTTCTCGCATATTACATGACGTATCGTCATGTAAGTACCATGTATGTTATCGAATATTTTAAACATTTAGAAATATATCTTCTAATAGTTTTGGAAAATTCCTTTGCAAAAAGGATGTATAGTCATTATCATGCAACAGTATTAGGAAGTCGCAGAAAAATATATTCGGTTTCAAAGATTAAAAAATAATAATTCAAGTTGGCCAGCCTCTGACGATGCCCTCATAAGGTGACTTGGAGGCTGAATTTTGTGAAACATAGCCAAGTGTTTACTTTATATTTTTATTAAATCTTGTTTCACCAAGTGTTGGATGACAATTAATTTTGTCTTTGTTGTAATTTATATTTCTCGCCCTATTGAAAGACTCGGTGCCTTCGGGAAAAAAATGTCCCACATTTTTCCCTAGACAGATAACTATAAAATATGAAATATTTTCACATATCACATAAAATTTAAAATTCCGTGTACTCGTATATGTGCCAAGTTGTTGGTGCTGAGTTGTCATTTAAAAAGTGATTATTTTGTAATAATTTTACAGTAACGACATAATACTTTAGTTCACAATAGTCGAGCCCTATTTGTTTGAGGAAATTTCTGCTACGCTAGTGATGTTTCTGTAAGAAACTAGATGTCAGCGCTTTTATTCTTTGTATAAATCTTTAAAAACTTTTTTATCACTCATATTATAATAGTTTAATCAGCGCTGTGAAAGTTTTTACGATTTCTGGAAAATAAGTAACGACCAATATTTCGTTCAACAACACGTGTGTACGATATAAACTTCAGAATTATGAAGTTTATTATTTTATATAATCCTTCAAGTTGGAATCGAAGAAAAACTTTATCTGTAAGTACAAAAGATTTATCTGTTTGTCCAGTTTTATAAAATCCCAATGGAAAGAAAATTTTAAACCCCGGAAGAGTTTTTCTTGAGGTCTTCGTCGGATTTGTTTTTATTACTTTTATATCCGTGAACATTGATATATGATTCTTGTCACTTCTTGGCTACTTTTTGATGTGCCTGTGCAACATTTTTCAAAGCACGTATGTATACTCGAGTGGTTTATGGATTATTCTTTGCAGTTGGTACATAGCTAAGTGTCGGGAATACTTTAAAATTTTATATGTTGCTTGCTACACCAAAAACAGATGGAAATGCCAGCATATTTTTTTTACTTTTTACCAAACTGAACTTAAATGCTTGAACGCCATTCTTTCTCACTGTCACGCTGATGTAAGTAGGTATTTCCCAAAAGAGTTTAAATAAAATGATGTTAATTTATACAATTTCGTAGGTTTTCTTTTTGTCGGTTTAGTTTAAAACTAAAACATGCGCTGTTACAAGAAAACTGTTCCATACCACTATTAATATAAGAAATACGTTTCTCCACTAACGTTGGTTTTCTAGAAATAGAATGAAATATGTTATACATGATTAAATTATTGATATTATCTTACTTATTTAGTTGATATTAAAATTTGGTTTAACATATTAGTATGATAGGGTAGGTGGCTCAGTGATATCGAGTCGGTCTGTGTATTTGAAATCTCGGGGTCGATTCCTACAGTCGACAAGCAATTTGCACCACATTAAAACTACCCCTGTGCTTCCCCCTTCACTAATATCTATGGGAGCCGTGATTTGATGACCCGTAACCGAATTTCACTCGAAGAAATATATCACTTACCGAGATCTGCCAGTCAGAGTGTCGCACCCAGTAATGGATAAAGGGCGTAATATATATATATATATATATATATATATATATATATATATATATATATATATATATATATATATAATATGACAATTAAACAATTGATAGCAATTGTTAAAATTGGAATTAATACGAATCCAATGGAGTAGCTAGATTTAGCGATTTATATTTTTGAAACAATTATCATTCTCTTTAGAGATTATGTACAGAGTACCTACCATAAAACTTGATTGAAAAGGTAAAATAAATAAATATATCATCGCCTTTTCCCCATTACTGGGTGTGGCACTCTGACATGGCAGATCTCGGTAAGTGATATATTTCTTCGCGTGAAATTCGGTTACCAACCGTAAAATCAAGCCTCCTAAAGATGTTAGTGGAGAGAGAGCCACAAGGGTGGTTTTAATGCGGTGAAAATTGTTTGTCAGGTGTGAAAATCGAACAAAAGTTCTCAAATCCACAGGCCAACTCGATTCTACGAACCACCTACCACATAAATATTTCAAAGGTAGAGTTTAAAGAAGCAACATAGAATCATTTTATCCATGTTATTTAAGTGAATAAAATTCATAACAAATGAAGATTAAAAAAACGAATAATAACGAATATAATTTATATTTTTAGTGGAACACCATATAGACAATAATACAATCTTTTATTTGCTAAAGTAAAATTACTATTGGTTCTCTTGTAAACTTTATTTTTAATATCTTTGGTTAACATTAACTTTAGTAACATGGTGATAATGAACTTTTTTTGTTAAAAAAATATGGCCGTCCAATAAAACCAGCTTTTATTTGATTTTGAATTGTTATGAATTTTACACCATTAAATTTGTTAAAAAGTCCAATATTTTATCTATTTAATTGTCTCTATCTTTTCAACCAATCTAATTAGAAATGGTAGGCTACTAGTTTTGTATTTCTAAGAAAAATTATACCTTAGGTTTTTTTACAGATATTTGAATATAATTTATAGTTTTAATTTTACATTTAATTTTTAAAATATCCTTGCACAATTTTGGGAAGGGGATGAGGATTGAATCCTACATTCTTCTTCCTCCCACCCTTGTATACGCGCTTGTACGACTATATTTACTCTATTATTTTTCTCACTCCATTGAGGAAATAACATTCTTTAAAAGTAGTACAGCGAAGTTTCTTCAAGAAAGTAGTTGGGAATGTTTTGCATGAAAGAAATATGGTTGCAACGAGTTATCCAAAATATATTGCGAATCAGCTGTTATTTCCGGATGTATAGAAAAGAAATGTCGTCATTTTTCGTGACGCCTCGAACGTTATTAAATTTATCGATGGCGTGAAGTAAAATCCATAGAACTGTTTGGTGCAGATATCAAATTGTATTGCGTTAAACTGAAACGAAAGCGAGAGCCCGCGTTCGTTCGCGGTTAGGATTACGTGGTTCACTATTTGGCCCAACGCCAGCAACTGTACACGTTACCCAATTTAAGTTGGGATCTTTCCGTTCCGCCATAATTGAAAAGCAGCTTGAAATATTTGGACGATTCGCGAGAGCGATTAACCGTTCGTCTATTGCCAATTGAATACCGACTGGAGTCCGTACGTCGACCAGAAAATCGCCGCGTCAAATCTTTTTGAATTTATTTACGAAATAAGATGCGGTTTAAATAAAATAAAATGAAACAAATTTTCCACCGGAATGAATCCAATTGCGCTCAGAAACGAGACGGAGACAAAGAGTCGTTGGCTTGGAATTGAACGGCCGACGAGCTGAAAGCATTTCGCACTATATAAACGTCACTACAGAACGTTCGAGCTTCAGATTCCACACCGAAAAATGTATACATGATTGTTGTACGCTGATAATTTCTTCAATTGTCCAGGCAAACTTCATCTATTAAAACTTTTCGATTGTTCCACAGGAAACGTCAACTTTACAATGACAAATGAGAGCGTAATTGTCAACTTTTCATAGCAATCGTAGAAAAAATTTATTTTGTAATAAAAAAATATATATTATATTACTATTTGATAGTCATTTATAATTTCACAAAATATACAGTATTTTAACACTTAGTTTTCACTGACCGTCGTAGATTTTATGGAGTTTCATAATTATATCTAATTTAAAAATACTTTGAGTGAAGAAACTTATTTTATCTAACAGTCGTGGAAAAATAAGTGTTCACTTAATTTTAATAACAATCATTAAAAACATTTTATTAAAATACTGTGTCTCTTAAAGGAATGTCAACAGAAGTAGAGAAAATATTATATTACTTAACAACTAGTAGAAAAGTACTGATAAAGACGATGCTGGCAACTAAAAAGTCCTGAAAATTTAATATTTATATTTTATTTCCGATATGATTAATTATTTTATTTAACAAAAACCACAAAATTTATTATATATGTTGAAGTCATTATTAGAATAATAGTGCGAGAATAATGATTCGACCTATATTAGAGAATTAAATCTGTTTGCGGTTAATCAGTTATATTAATCAAACATTTATAACAAAGTGTACATATATGAATAGATTGGTGCGAAAATCTCTAATTACCTAATTAAAATGTGTATTTAGATTCCTAATATAATTTAGCGAATGTTTCCAAAATGCCAAAATTTTGACAATGAATAATTATTGCAACATGTACATCAAATAATTAATTAAAATCAAATGCACTTTATGTACTAATTAACACCTAGATCGGTCCATCGAAATAAATCATGTAATGTAGGTTTAAAAATAAACTGTAAATCCGACGTTACTAGAAATGGAAGAAACAGCTCATTTTATTTTCGTCGCTCTTAATAACGGCACGGATAAAACAAAAGGTATAAAATCTTGGAATTACTGATTATGAATCAAAAAGGATTTTGTTGAAAATATTAAAATTAAAAATACTTTTGGGTACCACTGGTTGTCACATTTCGATATGAAAAGAAGAAACAAAATATGTTATGCCTGTTCATAAGCCTAATTAATTATAATTAAATTAATTAAATCTCTCTACGTTACTGCTAAAGATTAAAGGACAGACTAAAAAACAAAATTATTTAATACTTTTGTGTATTACACAATACCTACTTTATTTATAATTACTTATTTATGGTAAAAGAAGCTATCAACCCAATAGTCCAAAACTGTTTGTCTAGATCCACTTTTCAATTTACGAATTTCAACAAAATTTTGTATGATTTTGCAGTACACTTCAATTTCGTTAAACAGTTTTAAATACATCCTATATTTTGAGACAATATAAGGATAATATTATTGGTTTTTACTAAAAATAAACAGAAAGGGTTTGTTAAATATATGTGGCATACGGCCCGAATATTTCATAAAATAGTGCTAAATCGGGCAGAAAAAAAAACAAGGAATAAGAGAAGCAGAATAAATAAGCTAAACAAAATATACAACAAACACAAAACGTGTTACACTAATTAACACCTCAACAAAAACAAAATCCTCATCCCAAATTTTAATTCCACATTTGCGTATTGTTCATTCTCCATTGACGTTCCCCAACGAGGTGCGAGTGCCCGGACATTTCTCACCCTCCGTTCTCTGCAGAGAGAAATGATAATGTATGTAAAGGGCCCGGAAGCAGAAGGTGCACAACAACAGGCGCCAGTCAGCCTCATTGGCATCAGACGCCCAGCAGCGTCGCGAGAAGTTACTGCGCAACTGCGCCCATACCTCTCCAGGAAAACAAAACGGCTGGCGGCGACTGTACATTTGTTTTTCTACAGCCACTTTACGGAAATTTCTTTTACGTGTAAGGCGATGTGTGCAAGCCCTGGATATTAGGATTGTTTTGTTTTGGAAATTGCTACGGATGGAAGAATACTTTGAAAATGATTTTTTTGAAAATTTCTATAAGGAAATTGTTTGTAAGAATATTATTATTTCTATATCTAGATTAGTTTATTATTTGTCATGTATGAATTTTGATTGTCAAGGCGCAACCAAGAGCAGCAAACACTCTGTGATTGTCCGGTAAAATTATCGTAGTACATTATACATTTCATATTTGATGGTTCCCATAGGTAATATGAGATATGAATGTCATATCAGACTGCTTGTTACGTTGTTACGATATTAAATTAGGATTGTCAAGTTGGAATACTAAAATCGGATCAAAATTAATGTTAAAATATAAATTAATGTAGCTAAAATATTGTAGTCGTAGAACAACTGATATAGAATATTCATTTCTGACTTGTATCAATTGTAGCGTAAGCCGGATGTAAATGCTACAGTTTTTATAAATAAATATAACATCACGCCTTTTAACCCATTACTGGGTGTGGCACTGCTGTAGAAGACTGAGGTATGATTGCTTGTATAATTTAACTTTATTGTGAAATACTAGTAAATGAAATTTTGCAATTGTATTTTTTGTGCAACATAAATATAGAAAAGAGTCGTTTATAAATTGTTATAATTTTTTTTTTGTTCTAGGTAAGTGCCTCTTCTCTTTCAAAATACGTGTCGTTTTTTGATGGTTGGTGAGTGATTTTATATTATTTTAAATGAAAATATATTTAATTTCTTTTAATATTTAAATTTAAACACAGGATTTCTCTTTTTGATATGATATGTTCTCAAACGATTTTATAGGAAATTCAAACTAAATTTGTTGTTACTTTTATTTTTAACTTTTTCTTTAAATTTGAATAAAGACCTTTGACAATGATAATCTGATAATAATTCCTATATATATATATATATATATATATATATATATATATATATATATATATATATATATATATATATATATATATATATATATATATACATTTCCTACATAATGGTAAAACACTTCCAGTCGTTCTCAATTTATGAATTATTCTACGGATTTTAGTAAGGGATGGAATTGGCCGATCCACATACAAAGCGCTAAAAAGATCTCGCAGAATTTCCCGCAAAATACCACTCAATACATTGAATTTTTTCTTGCGTGCTAAGATTATTCACTATTTCCTTACAATATTCTTCAAAAACTTGTTCAAACAAATAGAACTTGAACCTTGTTTTCCCTGCCCGCTTCACGTGAAATGCCCCAAATATTACAACACTGTAACAAACAAATGTCAAACTCTTTTACAATATGTCAAATATTCAGTCCATTTGTTTAATTTTCCAACGCAATCTACAAAAAAATTGAATAAATTTTGAATTTAATTTAATTAATATCTCGTGAACTATTCACATTTATGTAATGAAACTTTATAGGAAGCGTTTTTAATTTCTGAACAATTTTTTATTTACGCTTTTGCTCTAAAGTGAATAGGTAAAGAGATACAGCAATATTTAAAAAATAATATTTAAATCCCTATACGCCACATTTCAATATATAGTTTTAATGCCGTCAATGTCAAATTATTATGAAAATTATTTATTTATTTTAATGTATTATATTAATTACCACTCAGTTTAAATTAATTATAAATAAAGTTAGGATTTGTATGCATTGAAAATGTAGGTTATAAGCGCATATGTATGCTATTAAAATTATTAATATATTAATGCAAAAGCAAATAAAAAGTAACATTTATTATTTAATTTCCGTAAAATATTTTACAAGACGAACATATAAAGTAGAAAATATGTTTAATCTTGATCCACTCAACATATTATTTTAGAAGACTACTCTTCCTATGGATGGAAATATTTGATAATTTTGAACACACGTGTCGGATTATATATGAATATTTTAATATTACTATTATAGACAATAACTGCATCGACACATCCGAGATTCTTGACTGATCAATCTAGCATAAATGAATATCGACATAAAAGAAAAATGAACATACCTTATGCATTTAAATTTGCATTTAAAATATCCTTTTGTTCTATGAAATATGCTGTATGTGCTGATTAATAAGCGAGACACGGGTTTATAATTTGTGTCACGCAAATTTTGAATATGATAATGTCGAACTGATTTTTAATGAGACCTGTCAAACAAGAAAATTTGTGATTATAAAATCAATTGCTACATGTATCAATTAATTTTATCAAACATGAAAAAATATTTGATTTTGGATAATTTTGTATGAAACAATTTTAATTAAATATTTTGTCATAACAATAACCGTACAGTCAGCGCGATTATTATACACTCGATCACCCAACGAATTTTGATTTTTATTAATAGCGATTCTAATAAAGAACCGAAAAGTAAATTAATTTTTATAATGTACGTTTTCATCACCTTACAGATAGCAAATATATATGTTAATAGCACGAGACGAATTATAAAAATGATACACTTTGATTTGTTATACAATAGAAACTTAATCCCAATTTAAAGATACGATTTGATCCTAATTTATGACTTGAAAAACTTCATCAAAATTATCTTGTTTTTCGGACCACAAAGTAAGTATTGAACTGAAATATGAAATAATTTAAAACCTATTTATTGAAATTGTTAGGTTTACAGAAGAATATGACAATTTTCTTTTGGAAGTATATTCGTATTGGGATGCATAATGCATATTATTGAAAATACTCTAATTTTATTAATTTCAAGGACATTGATTACAAAGTTTTTACACTTCTTATTCGTAGGGAAATCGAACGTTTTCGTAACTCTAGTAGTGTATGTAAAGGAAAATCAAATTTGAGACACTGAAACACACTGTTCTAACACAACTTACTTTAGATAATATACGGAATCAAAAGAGTTTTTAATCTTTTCTATATAACAAAAGGATATTCTAAATGCAAATTTAAATGCATAAGGCAGTGGTTTCCAAACTTTTTCTCTCAGCGGCCCCTTTTTTCCGTAAAAAATTGTCGCGCCCCCCTCATTTTTTATAACAGTTTAACTTCAAAAATCGTAAATAATTTATTTTATAGAATACAAAAAAAAAGTTATAACAAATCTTTTTCTAAACCTAAAATTATGTTTATGACAACATAATAATAGAACAAAATAATGTAACAACATTTATAAACATAAAATTGTAATAAGTTTGGAAATAATATTTAATTTAAATTAGGCATATTTAATACAATATAATTATAATTTTTGAGTGTGCTGAATGGGCGCTTGTGTTTCAGTTTCTCGAACCGGGGAATCATTGAAGATATCGCCACTCCCAATTCTTTTTCAACGAATAATCGAGTTCGATGTTTTGTTTTTAAAACAGCTACAGCGGAAAAGCCTGTTTCACACAAATAAGATGTTACCAAGAGTAACAAAATTTCTAAGGCTTTGTTTGTTAAACTAGGGATATTTTACTGCGAGCGCGAGTTAGAAACACGTGTGTGTTATGATATAAATTAAGAATGTGTTCATAAGCCTCAATTATATTTTTATATAGCGCGCCCCACAGTTTGGAAACCGCTGGCATAAGGTATGTTCATTTTTCTTTTATGTCGATATTCATTTATGCTAGATTGATATCACTCAAGAATCTCGGATGTGTCGATGCAGTTATTGTCTATAATAGGAATATTAAAATATTCATATATAATATGACATGTGTGTTCAAAATTATTGAATATTCTGTGTTTCCACGATACGTATTATTTTGTGCAACCCATAGGACGAGTAGTCTTCTAAAATAATATGTTGAGTGGATCAGTAAAATATATTCTGATAATTTTGAAACCAGTTTCGTATTCTTTTATATCTATTCGATATGTTTTTAAATGTCGAATAGATTCCAATGAAACAAATAATCAGAACGAGGTAGCGGGGTCAACCATTTTTGATCACTTTGTACATCTTTAGTTTGATATCTACCCTATCGACTTCAAACCCTAAAATAGTATATTAAATAACTAGCTTTATAAGACACGTTTTTTTCGCATACGTCCAAGTTTATAAAACGAGCCTCAGGCGAGTTTTCTAAAGCAAAAGTGCGATAAAAGTATTATAAAACGAGTTATTTACACTACTTTTTCTATTTTCCGTTTTTTATAAATTATAATTTAAAAAAAAATCTGCGATATTTTAAATCGAGTCAATTTAGGACAATTTGTACATAAAATGTTGTAGTTGGTAACTGTTATAGGCATTTCAGCAATTGTTCAAATTTTGATAGGTTCAGTATGTTATCCGCTACTACCATCCGTCTAAAACAAAATGTTGCGTATCAAAATACGTCCGTCAGTACGGTGGTGTGGATAGCATTATGGAATTCGAATCCGGAGATCCCGAGTTCGAATCGCACTTAAGCTAAAAATTATATAAACTACAACACTGCGGCTCAGTGAGTGCGAACCCTGTACTGTAATTGGGATTAAGGTCCTGTTGTACAGCGTAACATAAATAAATAAACACACTTTCGATACGCAACTGGGTTTCGTAATGACTTCCTTATGAACGCAAAATAGAAAAATATAACGGATCACCAATTGGTTTTTTTTCTTCAAAAGATATATAAAATAAAGTTTATTTAAACTTATGGTCGGAAATATAATACAGATTTTTATATCTTGTGATCACAACATCCGACGTTTACTTAAAAAGAAAATATTTAGCCAATATTTTTTTTTATTTTGTTGGTGTTTTTATATAAAAAAATGAAGCTATATTATCCTACAAGAAGCATATTACTTCCTGATACAATATTTAGAATATACCAATCTAAATTTTGATTCTTTCATGAGGATTTATAAAGCACATTTTCCTTCGCCAGAAATCTTTCATGACGTCGAAAATATAAAACTTGGAAGCATAATTGCATATGCTTCTTTCCCAACTTGGTCTCAGTGGAAAAGTTTAAATTACTTATATTGACGTCCAAATCATGTCTGCTTCACTTAAACTTTAAGATATTGAACTGATAAATCCGCAACAACCGAAGTTTAAACATAGTTACAAATTGAGGCTCAAAATCAGGCCACGATTATCTCTTATTTGACAAGTGACAAATTATCGTGCCAATAGCTGCAACA
This sequence comes from Pterostichus niger, assembly GCA_947425015.1. Classification (NCBI taxonomy): domain Eukaryota; kingdom Metazoa; phylum Arthropoda; class Insecta; order Coleoptera; family Carabidae; genus Pterostichus; species Pterostichus niger. The sequence goes on from OX380339.1 coordinate 7,305,194, forward strand.
TGCTACGCGCTACCATTCTTGCCAACAAAATAAAGAAATAAAGAATCTAATATATTGCTACCCTTAATCACAACACTGCAGAATTAAATTTACCGAATACACGAAAGCAAACTGAACGAATATAAAAATATATATCTAGTAATGCACCAAATGGCGTGATAATGTATGTATTATTTCCAAATGAAATAAGTTAATCAATTGGTACAATATAGATACTCTATTAATTATCAAATGTAAGGATATATACCTGCACTTTTCTTTCTTTCTTAGAGGAAGTTACGTGTTCATATTGGACACACTGTAAACATTCTAAATTAAACACTGAATTTCAAAATTTAACATCGACTAGTTTTGAACTTCTTAAAATTATGTGTACAGTACGTGTAGTCATACATTTGATTTCTAAAAATACAAATATTCTTTATAACGTCATTGCCAAATTTTGTAAAACAAAATAATTAAATATATTTTCACGCCTTTTCCCTAATATTGGGTGTTGCAGTCTTGACAGTGATATACAATGTGTTTTTACTCAATTTTAAAGGTTATATTATTTAACGTACTGATTAAAACGTCGAAATAATTTTTCCGAAATTCGCGAACACAATTGCACATTACTTGAAGTAACCATTTTTGTACCACTGGATTGATACGTTACAATAATGAATAAAAATTTGTAAACATTAACCATTGAAGGAACTGTTACACAACTCTAATAAAATAATAGTATATTATTCAATGAGTAAGTAATATAAGCTATTACTCAAGAGAATGAAGTTTACAACACGAGCCGAAGGTGAGTGTTGTAAATCATTCGAGTGAGTAATACGAGTAGCTATTACTTGCGAATAGAATACTATACTTTATCTACGACTATATGTTATTATGTAATAAGATTTTACAATTATTTTTTTTATGTTACATTATGAATAAGTCAGATTGCTTACATTTTTTGTTTTTATTTTTATTTAATAAATATTAACACTACTTAGCATGGAATAGGTAGCCCATAATGACGATGATTTATATTTATCAGAAAGTTCGCCAAAATATACTATAAGAACATTTACCGAAAAGGAATTTACATTTTTGCGTATTCGCCAATCCATAAACTTGTTCATACTTTTTTTTTGATTTTTCGGGCAGTAAATTTAAGAAACGTACGTGTGCGGCTTCTACAATATCTGGTGGAGTACAAATTTCACTTTGTTCGCTTTCAGAATCCATAACTCACATGTATATTCACACAAATTACAGTATTATTGTAAACAAAAACGTTTTAAACTAATTTTGACAGATAATTAACAATAGCGCGCTTCACTGTTTCATAGCATACTTAACGCGCGGCAATTATCGTTATTTTTTTATTGGCTATTAAAGTGTTAAGTAATGAAAATTCAGACTTGTGATTGGTCGTGAAGTATTGAGTAATGAATTATTACTTAACACTGTCAATAATAATTAGTATTACTTATCATAAATTTCATAAGTAATTAATACATTATAAGAGTAGATAAAATAAATTTAAATGTGTAGAAAATTTTATTCATTACTCTTTCCAATCAATCTAGTGGCATGAAAAATGCTTGCTTCAAATAATGTGCAATTATTTTTTAATTGTAATCAGTACATGAAATACTTAAATTTTTTATATTAATTTTAAAATTTCCTTTATATTAGCTAATGTTTTTGTTTTCGTAATGAGGTAGGTGGCTCAGTGGTATCGAGTTGGATTATGAAATTGAGAACCCGGGTTCGATTTCCACAATCGACAAGAAATTTGGATTACATTAAAATTACTCCTATGGCTCCCATTCCATTGGTAACCGCACTTCACGCGCATAAATATATCACTTACAGAGATCTGCTTCGGCAGAGTGATACACTCAGTAATGGGTAAAAGGCGTGATGATATATTGATGTATTTATTCGTATCTTGATTACTCAAAGAATGACTAATCTGATAATTATTTCAAAATCATTAAAATTCTTCCTTTTTAGTTGAGTGTAAATCAAAAATCGGTTAGTAAACGATGGTAAAACAATCAAAGAAGAACATCCCATCCGAGTAATTAGCGTCTATTTACAAACATTTAATAATAGCCATGAAAACCACGATAACACCGAACGGGTTGTTGGTTTGTTGGACACGGCTGCGGCAAACAACACACAAACACCAACAACTGCCCATAGCTCGGTCATCGCCAACTTTAATTCCACAAACAGCAAAACGGGCGAGTTGGCGTCGAGTGCGATAGCCAATATTGCGCTATAGTTTAACTACGCACACGGGATGGAGTCGTAAACGCATCAGCTGATACCAGAGGCGAGATTTTACGGTGCTAGCGAATTCACCGGTTGTGACAACAGGCCTGCTATAAAATTATCACTCAGAACGACGGATCTTGTCCGGAACCCGTTTGGGGTTTTTGAATTATGCAGGCTCTGCTTCTGGACACTATAAAGTTAGGATAGCACGGAAAAGTTGAATTAGAATTTTAGATATTGAAATTTTATGGCACAAGAATTCTGTAATTTGTAATATAAATGGATGAATTTTATCTAATTTAAATAATGCATAAATGACTACTGCAGAAAGGCAAATCATACATTTAAACGGACATTCAGACTCAGAATATACGAGTAACTGTGATAAATGCAAGCATTGGCGCCTCCGCCAAATAATTATCACAATAATTTTACTACGTTAAAACTACTCCTGTATCTTCCCCACCACTTACATCTTTGGGGGCCATGATTTGATGGCTGGTAACCGCACTTCACGCCAAGACATGTACTACTTACCAAAATCTGCTACGGCAGAGTGCTACACCTAGTAATGGATAAAAGGCGGGTTGATATATATTTTTGCAATGAAATAAATGTTTTATTGATTGTAAATAATTAATAGATAATATCATAGAGTAGCCGATACGTCAGTCCGGCGGTGTGGATAGCAATATGGAATTCGAAACCGGAGATCCCGAGTTCAAATCTCACTCAAGCTATAAATTATATGAACTACCACATTGCGGCTCGGTGAGTGCAGACCCTGTACTGTAATTGGGATTAAAGTCCTGTTGTACAGAGTAACATAAATAAATAAATAAATAAATAAATATCAGTTTTAACTGCACAATAATAGCTGATTTGTATTTTAAAATAAGTATGCAGCCAAAGTGACGAAAATTGGAACTACGACAAAGGTTCAGTTTGTCATTAACCTAATAACTAAATACATAAAAAATAAATAAATATAATTAATAATAAACTTATAATAAAACTGTAAATAGTTAATATTATACGAAAAAAAAATGTAATTAAGAACAACTTCATTATCATTTATTGAGGATTTGGGTGAACCGGGCACACTAAGCCGAAATTTTTACACTACCGTACTGCCAGTTCGTCTAGTAAAATACTACATTATTTTTTAAGCGTACAAGTGACTAATAAAATAAACACACTGCTCAAAATTGTACATGGATATTTTGAAAATCGAATATAAAATTAAGACTATAAATTATGTTTAAATATTTGTAAGAATACCTAAGGTATTATTTGTTTAGGAACTTTTGAATATAAGTTAAAATTTTAATTTTATAAATATGTATAATTTGTAGGTTATGTGGATCCAAAAGAATTTTTGATAATGCGTAATTAGGCCTTAGTAATCCTTGGATAGTGGAATAAATTAACAAATTTGATTCATTTAAACTTTATTGGACTTTCGAACGTTAAAACACGTTCATCTTCAGCTGTTAAAATATATACAATGTTAAAATATAATAAAATTAATTTTATTATATCAAATTTGTTAATTTATTCCACTATCCAAGGATTACTAAGGCCTAATTACCTATTATTATAAATATGTAATTAAGAAACCTTTTATTTCATAAATATTGAATTTTAATTGTACATTAAATTTTTTAAATATCCCTGGACAATTTTGAGCTGTGTACACATGTAACTGTATTTTATATTTTAACAATAAATCAGACATTGCCGGCAGGCGGATTCGAACTAACGAACCCAGGTTCGGGTGACGTCACAGTATGTTGAGAGATGTGCAATCACACGTCTGTCTAATGAAAACTTATACTACAAGTATTAAATTTGTATCTTAAAATTAAAAGAGTAAATGTATAAATATAATTACAAAGCTTATAGTGTTACCTATATATGATTTTGTTATAGTATTGTGCATAAATTATTATATTTTATTGCTGATTAATTCTGACATAATTAATCATGAACGCAGTAAGGCATAAAACTGTTAAATTTATTTTAATTCGTTTTCCAAATGAAATATTCCATCAACAAATATTATATTATTTTTATTATAATTACATGCTTTACAAAACCATTGTATTATATTTTTATATTCACTGCATAAACCACGGACAAATAATTGAATTAACTTTATCGTATAATATGAAAATGATTATTTTTGCTATAAAATTGGTATTAGAGGTACATTTCTGTGCATGAAAGGTATACGCAGTGGATCTTCTTACTTAAATAGACCCAAGAGAAATTAAAAGTAGAAAACTCGGTCTTGTATAAACTCAATATCTTAAAGGTGAACTTTTCTAGAATAAAGTTACGAAGGATATGTTGAATACGCTTAAAAAGATATATTAAAGTGCAAAATGCATATTTGTGCAGCAGATTCTGAAAGAAACTGAAAACATGGAAATTTATTATTTTACCGTAATTAAATTACAAATATGTACCATACAAGTTAACAAAAATAGTTGAAATCGCTTGAAATGATGTAGCAAATTAAAATGAGATATTGTTTACGGAGACATTCGAGCATACAAGCAATTAAATGTTAGGTATTTCATTGCTGTTCTAATTAAGTTTGTTTTTAAAAACGTATTTTTGCGTAGGTATTCTGTAATGCCGGATTTTAGGACAGAATAAATTCACTTCACCTTTAAGTAGTAGTGTGGTAGTTACATACTCGCCTCCGAGGCCCCAATAGCTTTATGATATATTTTTTATCGACTTTAGTATAACACTATTCTTCTAATTTCTATTTCAGGAATGTTATTTCTTACTATAACAACTGTAGTAAAATGCTAAGATATTTTACATTTAATAAACCTGCGAAATAAGACTAAAAATATTGCAATATTGCCAGACTTCGTCAGATGGTGGTTTAATGGTATCGAGTCGACAATTTTCTCCTAATTAAATCTTCCCATGGGGCTCCCCTACCACTAACATCTTCGGAGGCAGTGATTTGACGACTGGTAATCGCACTTTACGCGAAGAAATATATCACTTATCAAGATCTGCTACAAGTAACACCCCTGGCATTGGGTTAAAGACGTGATGATATATTTATATTATATATTATAACTTGTATTTTTGTACTAATGAAGCGAATAACTATAATTATTAGCATGATATAATCTCTAAACATTTGTATACAAGTATATAAAAAAATTGTTGTATTATAACGACAGCATTTTTCAATTTGATTTATAACAAATAACTCATATTTGAATATTATAATTCATTTCTAAATTTAATGTATTTTATATCTGATCTTAACAAAACAATTGTTTATATATGCACATAATATTTATTATAAATTATTTGCTACAGTTCAGCGTCTATCAGCTTATTATAATTTACCATGTCAATTATATGAGAATTACTCAGGCAATTTAGAACTCGGGTTCTGTGTTTTGATTGTAATAATTTTTGTTTTTCACGCAGTATACATCAACATGGCGATTTTCAAAGTTATTAAATTGTCAAATGAATAATTTCTAAAAATATTGCAAACAAAAGTGTTTTCAGACATCAAGTTAAGGTCTAATTTAGTTCTTTAAACATGGAAACATATCAATAAGGTTTTTGGTATCACTGTTTATATACTGCTCATTATTTTATTTTTTTTGCTTGTAAGCTCAAATATAAATATAAAATCGAAAATCTCATTGCGATTTTCAGTTATTGTGCTCCCAGACAGAAGACTGACTTTTTTAGAACTTTTTTTTTAATTCAGTAGGGTCTGAAACGTGAATATTCATATATAATATAACAAGTAGTATGAAAATTGCTGAAAATATTTTGACATAATTTCGCACTCGTTATGTTTCCTATTTCCGTAACAACGAATGTATATTTATGTCAAAATATTATCTGTCAATTTTCATACTACGAGTTGTATTCGGCTTGAGAATTTACCAAACAAGAGTTAATTAACAAGAATAGTTAGGTATTTATTTGCACAGTGATGAAAATTCTACATTTTTTCAAAATTGACGTTTATGAAAATATTGAAAATATCATTTATTTTATTCGTAACCAAGGATATTAATAACAGTGGTATTTCCGATGAAATTTCACTAGTGATGAATTTCCGAAGAAATGTACATTTCATTGGTTCATTTTCAAACAAATTCGTGATCCTATTGGTTGACAGTGACTTGTGGTGAATTCTCATCAAAATTTCGCGATAAAGAAATATGTACACAATACTTTATCTATTATACGTATACAGACCGAGAAAATTAAGAACAAAATTTACTTAATTATGCAGCCATATTTATCCATGAAATTATGCAATAAATTAAAAGTATTGAGGCATATCATATTGTCCTAATTAAATTATAGCTAACAAAAGTCTACAAATAATAAATTAAAGAGAACACCTATTTTAATAAGCTTGAAAAGTTAAAAACATCAAAATATATTTATGCAGAAGTTTTCTGTATCATATTCGAAAAGAAACTGAAAGTAGTGCAACTTCTTATTCTGCCGTAATTAAATTACTAAACACCAAACTATAGTAAAAAACGAAACCTTTCTTGTACTTTTAATTGAGTTATATGAAAGAAAATTGAAGTTTTTCATCAACTACTTTCTGTTAACATTTGTTATGGAACATATTTCTGTTTCTCCTAAAGGATAACATAAAAATAAATACTCTGGAGACTTTCAATTTATTTTTGTAATTTTTCTTGTCAGTTATTCACTTAACTTTTTTTCTGAACTAACTTCTAATACAAGTTCAGAAACTGTGATATTAATACATCAGCTTCCATTCTAGAGATTACAACAATAGGGTGTATTCTAATTTATCTTTTCCCGATTATACATATATAATAGGGAAAGTATTATGGTGATGAGTTTTTACGATTTTGATGAATTTTCACGTTTTAGACTTTAACGAATCCAAAAAACATTGTTCCAAAATAATAGATCTGTCTATCTGTCTACAAATATAAATTAAAAACACTGTGAAATAATGCATTTATACTTTATATTTAATTTTTTTTAGCGAAAAACTTAAGTTCGTTTATAAGCTAAATAGGGTGTATCACATCTTCAGGATACAAATTAAATGGCAGATATTAAATGATGTATTAATCGTGAGTCAAATAGTTTTTTTTTTTTTTTAATTCTGGCTTCCTGGCGGACCAACTGCTAAGGTCATATGCCGCCATTACGCCCTGATCCTGCGTCGCGGGTTTCTCGGGACGGTCACCCATCCAAATACTCCCCGCGCGCAACGTTGCTAGTCAAATAGTTATTTGTGTATTAAGAGCGTAAAGTGATTCTTTGTTACTCGAACACGGTAACTGCAACGCGAGCCGAAGGCGAGAGCTGCAAAAGTGTAAGAGAAATAAAGACACTTTACGCTCGTGATACACATAATTTTTTCTATGACTGTATCTTCAACTATTAAAAAACGTATACGTACTGAAAATAAATTCGTTCTGTCAACTGTCAATATGACAATTTTCTGTTTTGTTTGTATCCCTGGTAACTATTGAAACAAGCGCGCATTTATTATCTTTTTCGCGCGTTGCCATTGGAGCAAAACCATTAGAAACGTCCAATAAAGTTATTTTTCAATTGTTCCACAGAAAATATAAACTTTACGATAACAAATGAGAGCGTAATTGCCAACTTAATATATTTTGAAAATCGATATTATTTTAAAATATATAAATAAATAAATATGTCATCATGCCTTTTACCCATTACTAGGTATGGTACTCTGCCGTAGCAGATCTCGGTAAGTAATACATTTCTTTACGTGAAGTGCACTTACAAGCCATCAAATCACGGCCCTCAAACATGTTAGTGGAGGCGGATACACAGGGGTAGTTTTAATGAGGTGAAAATTGTTTGTCGGCTGTGGAAAGCAAACCCGGGTTCTTAAATCCGCAGACCGAGTCGATACCACTGAGCTACCTACCTCAAAATATATGAAGAACAAAAATGATTAAAATCATAATATTAAAATAGAAGTTTAATGACTCATAGCTGTTTTTTAAAAAGTTATTCTAAATATAACAAGTTTGATTCTTGGACAGGAAATTCTAGTAAAAATATAGAAAATAATATTCAAAGAATTTTTAATTGTTTTTCCAAAGAATGTTCAAATTAGTCCGAATTAAATTAAATGACTGCTCTTGGCACACCAGTAAAAATATAAAAATTTAAACATCTAATTTATCTTTCATACTTATCGTATCGTGTTTTGGTTGGAAAATTTATATGGTGGCAATTTTGTATTTAAACTATTACAATTTTTTTTAATGGTTATTGATAAATCTAATTACATTGCTACTGTTTGTCGTGAGAGATTTTTCAAAAGTAAAAAGAAATAAACGAAGTTAATTCTGTTTACTGTTTACTTTCTAACCGAGACCTACTATAAAAAGGTCTATAAGGTTGAGTAATTTATTTTGTAGCTTTAGTTCGATGTTTCTTGTAATTATTTTTGTCAGTTCCTTTGGAACGTATCTGCAAGAAGTTGTAGAACTTCTGGTGCAAAGTAATGTGATCGGATACTTTACAGTTCCAATAGAGATACGATATGAGATCGGCCCGAATAAAGGAAGTACATAAGACTAATGGATTAATCAATTCGATCTCTCAATTCTCGGCAAAATACTACGCTATTAAATGAACGCTCCAAAAGTCTCACTTCTTCTTCTCAAGTCGAGTAGAACAAAAAGAAAACGTTGTCTGAATCTGTTAGCACTACAACGCAGAATTCCATTAGATAAATATAGAAAGATCGGATGCTTCTCGGGACACGAGAAAAATGCCGCTGTTCTTCTAAATAAGCACTTTTTGTATTTGTTTGCTCCTTAGTTTTATACATTCAATAAGACTTTGTTGTCAAGACCGTCTTTAAACCTAACTAAAGTAGACAAATACTGCAAGTCATTTCTAAAGTTCCAACAATTATTAGCAGCACTTTGAATAATTAACCATAATTTGTTTCTACTTATAAAATAATTAAAAATGTAGTGTAAAATTTAAAATTCCATAACTTTGATTTAGTTTTTTTCTAAATTATGAAAAACATTCGAGAATATAGAGTGTATCCTTTAAAACAATCAGTGGTTTATTGAGCAAACTAAACAAAATAGCTTTGGAGGAATACGTTACATAAATAAAATGATCAAGAATAAGGGTATAATTTATCAGCAATAATAAACCTTATATTTAAGTACTGGTTCTCAAACGTTGAACAAAATTATATATGATTTTATATACTTATTTTAGTTTTACTTATATAATTTGTTTGTCGATTAAATATAAACTTTTTTCTCTGATTTCATTGATATAAATATTTTATTGAGTTTTATAACAATTGTAATAAACAATTACAAACAAATAATACAGGTGATAGATTATACAATCCTATACAATAAACATAAGTACGAGATAGCATGTCAAGTGTCAACAAAAGCCCAATTCAATGTCAATCGGCAAAAAAAGTATTTTTCAAATAGAATAACGATTTGGTGCTTACTTTCGCTGTTCTCATTTATATAAAGAATGATTTTAAACTAATAAATATACAAATGGCATCCACAATTTCCTAGAAATTTCAGAGCATCGTCTAAAGACACATTTTCATATTTATAGAGCATTTTTAAGCGTTTAAAACAGTTTTATTTCAGATTCCTTTTTTAATTAATATTGACGAAATATTTGATTGCTGCTTACATTTAAAATTCTTATCGATTAAATTATAATTATGTATATTTTGTGTTGCCCTTCTTATAAATTTGCTATTTTTTTGTATTTAGTTTTACGGGTTGCTACTTATTTTATATATTCGATAATATTTATAATTTATAATATATTTTATGTTTTTAATCATTCTTCTTCTGATGGCACTACAGCCCAAATCGGGCCTGGGCCTACCGGCCACACCGAGCCACAGTTTTTACACTGCCGTAATGCCGGTCTTCGTAGTCGAATGCTACATTATTTAAGGCGAATAAGTGACTAGCTTATAGCGCCCGAGTGTGATTAATACATGTAACTGTATTTAATCATTAGTTTCCGGTTTTTATTCTGAAGATAGTCATTGAATAATTAAATCTAGGCCATAAATTTCAAATTTTTTATAAAACAGTATATTCAATACTGTAATATTATTATTTATCCTCTTTATTTATATTTCATCTTTTGTGTTCGAAACATGATACTAATAATGGCGAATTTGTATTAAATACAATGAACCATTCATTCGAAATAATACATTATTTATTAGATATGCCGCAAAATATCGTTCAAAATTGTATTCAACAGTTTATGATATTACTAGATATCAATGGTAAACCGCACTGTAACTATATAAAATATGCAAGTACATAAATATACAGCAAACAAATTTGAGCACCAAATTTAGCGGTTCAATGCACAATTTGAGAGTAATGATCAACATAAAAATAAATACACTACTTTTATTTGATGCAATTTACTGGACTCATATTTCAGTACAATTACCAGGTAAATAACAACAGTGTTTTATTAATTAGAGTTGGCAAACACATTGCTATATTGTTGATATTTATTTCAAAATGCAATATTAATTATAGATACTTTAACATGGGTGAAAATAATGCCTCTTTTGTATTCTGTGATGACAAGTTTATAGCGGAAAACACAACCTTCTAATGATAGGATTATAATTCTTCTTGTGTGTATACAATTTATTTTTTTATTATTTTTAAAGTAATGTTTATCAAATGGATTTTAGTACCAGGATTATATATCGCTCGTTGTAGAAGAACGGCACGTGTAGTTCAAAGGTATGTTGTAGGATGGTCACCTATTTTCCACATGGGCGCAGTGTTTATTTAAAATGAAACAAATATTTATTTAAATAAATAAATATATCATCACGGCTTTTAATTTGACTTTAGTGTCATTTAGGTGACATCTGTCGAGAGAATAATAAATTTTATGTTCGACTGCATCATATTAGCTTGTTTTACGACACTGTTTACTGTCCATAATCGGGTACTTTATTGGACTAGTACGATAAAAATGCAAAATTGGACTGCTGTCAATGTCACATTAAAACAAAATTCAAAAGAAATATTTAAACACCATTTTCTGTATGTATTATATGTGTCTTCATACAATTGTTAGATATTCTCTTGCATTACATGCAAGATCATTTATTTCTTTTGGAACGTCTTCAATGTCTTCATCCATCTCAACACTTTTTTCACTTTGACAATTTAAAAAATAAAGCAACAAATGCATAACAACGAAGCACACTTTGAGATGCAATTAAATATTTTAAATATAGGTATTGACATAATCATATTTGAAGAGAAAATATTCTCCATGCAGTCGAACATAAAACGTTGTATGCAACTCGTACATAATCGGACTTTATAGACTCGCCTTATTTATTAGCCTCGCTCGCTGCGCTCGCTCTGCCGTAAAATTCGGCTCGTCTAATAAAGACCTAAATTATGTACTTGTTACATAAACTACTATTATCTAAATTTCTAATTGATTGCTAAAAATATTACTTTATGATAAGATTGTGAAAAAAATGATGTGTACTTTGTGAAGAAAGGAATTTTAAGGTCAGCTGTGGAAATATATTGAGGTTATAATTTGTTTAAGCCACACTTAAAATCCAATGGAAACAAAAACATTTGACGCGAAGCCAGTTTAAACATTCCGGTATTCCAGCGCTAATTTCCTCCCCTAAATTCAACACCAAAATCAAAAAACAAAACCCCCTAGCCAATAACTCTGCACTCCAGCGCTCACTTCGGAAATATTTAAGCAATAAGGCAATAACGGTATTTTTCGCGTTGAACCTCTTTGTTTAACGGTGACAGGACAATTTGAGGCGAACGAGTGGCTGCGAGGGCGAGCAGCGCGCACGGCTCGTGCGAGTAATGAGTGTCGCAGGGGACGTGAGATATGTGAGATATGAATTGGGGAGAAGCGAGCAACGAACGAGTGGAGCGCGGTGTCATCGCATCGTGACCTGTGGTTTATGGATGCTACACAGAGCGCATGCCACAGATATATTCTGTTTCGTTTCGTTCATGCAAAATAGAATAGAGACAAGAGGAACTTTCGATCCTCATTCATCAAGTTTTTATAGAAATGAACAAGTAGGTGTCATTACTAACAATAAAATTTGATCCTCACTTTGTTTTAATTAAAAAAATGGGGAAGGTGGCCCAGTGGTATCGAGTCTGTCTGTAGATTTTAAAACCCGAATTCGAAATACAATTTTTACCACATTTAAATTACCCTTGTGGCTCCCCCTCTTCTAACGTCTTTGGGAGCCGTGATTTGACGACTGGTAACCGCACTTCACGCGCATAAATATTTTACTTACCGAGATCTGCTACGGCACATGCTCAATTTAGTTGCGATAGTAATCGTTTTTCTCACTACTAAGGGAAGCAGTTACTATGGCAAATAAATTCAGTGACGAAAATGTAATTTGACATGGTAACCAAGGACATATGATGTGCATTTGCAAATACAATTTCTTTGAGTTATATAAAATATAATTTTCATGTTTAATGTTGAAAAAACTGGTATGTAACACACGTGGGAAAGGGTTATTGCAAAATTCGTAAATTAAACCCTTCCATTGCTAGTATTTCAATATACTATGGACTTTTAAAATGTAATTAGTAAAATTAGTGTTGTTAATTAAAAATCGATAGTAAAAAAATATTGTTTACAACTTGTGTTAAAAGTATCATGAGTTTGCAACACACACCTACGGCTCGTACTGTTAGCTCCCCATTCGTGCAATAAAGTGACACTTTTCACAGTAGTTGCATAAATAGATATTTTTCCTCAAGATTACTAGTTTCACTGTTTTCATTTAATTTAAGTAAAAATTAAACTTTGTAAAAGGGTCGTATAAAAAGTAGTTTTGAAAAATTATCGTAGTCCATCGATATTTAAAATATTATACAATTCTCTCAAAAAGGATAATTTACATAACTAGTAATTATTAGTAAAATATTAAAATAAACACTTGTCTAAGTCTCACAAAAATTCAGCCTCCAAGTCGACTTATCAGGTAATCGTCAGAGGCTGGCCAGCACAGTTAGTAACCATGTTCTAGGTGAAGGAGTGGGTTATACCATCTATGGTTACTAACTGTGCTGGCCAGCCTCTGACGATGACCTGATAAGTCGACTTGGAGGCTGAATTTTTGTTAGACTTATACAAGTGTTTATTTTAATATTTTAATATTTTAATATTTTATTAAACCTAGTTTCACCAAGTTAACGGACAAATAATTTCGTCGTTGTTGTTTTTTTAGTAATTATTAGTTTGAAATAAGTATTATATTCTAGTACAAACATCAAATTCATAACGTGATATCACATCATTTTATATCACAATATCTCAGTGTAAATTATATGGCGCATCCACCAAAAGATTCCAATCTGAGCAAAGAAGTGCAATGCGATATAGGTTCGCTTTGGGCGCTGCGGCTGCGGCTGCGGATAAAGAGCTTACCAGCGGCGCTGGTAATTTTTATGGGATCACGCGTACAGAAATGTACAACGAAATTAAAATTTCAAGTGCCTGACGTGAGCATGAACAGGTGTGTGCTGCAAGTAAATGACTCGGGTAATATTCGTTTTATATTTTGTGGGTATGTGAGTTAATTTGTTGGTTTTAAAAATTGAAGTACTCAGAGGTACTCTGATTTTTGTGGAATTAATATGAATTTTCACTGAAACCTTTCTTAATAAAGAATTACTAACAGCAAAGCTTCATTCGTATAACAATTAGTGTCAAAACAATATCAGGGAAAATCAAGGGCGCAAAACAAGCGTTACAAATGGATTACTTAAGAAAAGTCAAAGGAGTAAATATGCATGATAAAATATAAAACAAAGACATAAGAGAAGAATTGAGAACGAAATCATAGAGCAAAGACATTTCAGTTGGTGGGAACATCTGCTAAAGATGGGCGTTAAGTTTGGAGTTCTGATGTTCTAAATTTATACCTAACGTTTAGTTAATGTAATTTAAAGTAATTCAAATTCATTTAATTTGTTTAAACTTAAAATGTTTCTTTTAGACTATAGACTATTACACTTCAATGCATTTTCTGAAAATATTATTTTCCCTATGTTTACTTTTAAAATAAACGTTCTAATGTATTGCTGTCAAACTTTTTAACTGTAACTATGGTAATGATATATCCCTATGTTTACTGATAAGAAAAACTTCCGGTATATATATATATATATATATATATATATATATATATATATATATATATATATAATTATTTACAAAAATTTTTAAAAGTTAATTATTTCATTTTTTGCATTTCACTTTATTTCATTAGAAAACAAGTAAATTAGTACTAAATTGATTGAATATATCAGTATATTTTACTTTTAAAAATCGGATTTCAATCTAATAATTTTCATTTATAAACACATACAATTTAAGTAAACATTAAACGAAGGAAAGAAAAAATAAAAAATGGCATTAGACATGTTTAATCTATTGAACAATATTTTTTTGTTTCGAAAATCGTACATTTGACGAGTAGTAGTCAGCTGCCTAGAAAAATAATTCTACATTTATTTGGTTTCATTGGTTAATAGTAAATTCAGCTGTTGACTATACAATATTAAAGTTTGAAGACTATAAAGCAGCATTTAATAATATAATTTTATATTTGTAGTGTACTTGAAACATTCAAGATTAGTAAAACTGATATACTCGAAATTATCTTCTGATCATTACATTTCCTTTTTGACTGATACAGTTGAGAGATTATTTTCAATTTGGTGAAAAATACACAATTTATTAATTTTATTTTGGAATTTAAAAATATACAAAACCGTGTCTTATCATCTCTTAATCTTTTGCATACATTTTCTTTTTAGAAAAACATGTCAGTAAACACATGTCACTTATCTAGATAAACATGTCACCAGATTTGGTTCCAATTTTATTCACCTTCGTTGAAACCAACTTTGATGAAATCGTTTTTCATTACACAAAGTGCAAAGTCACAACGGGATTTAGACCCCATTACCAGGTTATATAGCCCCACGAGTTGGTTAAACATCAGAAATTTCCCGTGCGTGGTCAGCAATGCAATCAGCCAAACGACACGTCAAATTTTAATTTGTGAGGAAACGCAAAAAGGAATACAAAAAGCAACCGAGTATTGACTATATATAACGTGTCGGCCTGCCTCGACGTTATCTCTTGCTCTTTGGCTAACCGAATTTGCTAGCTATTGAATTGTACAAGATATATTATTATGTTTTCGAAAGTTTTACACAAAAATTCCGAATGGAACGTGACACAGATTTCAAATCCGTGGTTTAGATTAGATTATATCTGGCGGTGTGTGTGGGGTGCATATGGAAACCGACGAATTTAGAGACGGAACTCAGAACTTGAGGAAAGCAAAGAAAGTATTATAAAATGCTGCTTGAGTTTTACTGCGGATATTTTTTCATGTTTGCATAAAGCGACCTGGGAGAGGCTTTCCAATCTTGTTATTGTCCGAGAAGGGAAACGGAAAACAGATTGAAGTATGTATCAACTTTAAATGTTCTCGCACATGATATTATTGTTTTTACAATCTTAGAAGTTCGGAAAAAATAATATTAAGAAGAACTGATTTGTTTTTACAGATAATTTAACACTTCTTTCAATCATGATTTTGCTCCTTCAGTTTAAAATTTATAAATGGTATTAATTAGAGATGGGCGAATATCATCCGCGAATAGTCGAATACCTCGAATATCGCGCCATATGTTGACCTCAATTTTTGACTATGTTTTTCTTTTTCATTTGTACATAAACTTAAAGCTATTACAATACTTTGAAGTTATTAATACCAAAGATATTTTGTTTCAAAACCATGAAGACGTACCATATTTCAAATATGTTTTTCGCCAACATCAGCCCGTACGTTTCAATGATACGTTTCGTCTTTTTCTTTTCTTTTTTGTTTTAATTTTATTTTATCTTAACAATATCATTCAAATAATCAAAAGGACATAATTAAATAATCATTAATAATACATAAATTAACTTTTAGGAGTATTCGAATATTCGCGTACCTCGAATATTCGAGATCTGATTAATATTCGTATTCGATATTCGAATTCGAGAAATTTGATATTCGCCCATCTCTAATATTAATGTCAAATAGGAACAGAATTGGCCAGTATCAATGTGCTTTAAATAATTTTTACAATCACTTTCAATCACATTAAATCATCTTTGGAATCGCATTAAATCATAAACGGTTCTTCGATAGAATACAAAAATTATTGAATTAGAGGTTGATTTTCTAAGTGCAAATGTCGGTAGTCACATACTTGACTAGATCTTAAATAGAATACCTCTCTCATCTGCGGGTCGAAATAATATCCCCACAAAATATTGGTTTTTGGCTATTTATTAGAATAATAAATATAATTTTAAGTTCTTAGATAATATTTTCTATTTAATTTGTTTAACAATCGTAAATAATGACATCATTATTATGTATTAGAGCCAACATTTAAAAAAAAGTCCATGCTTAGGGGGGGTCATGGCCCCCATGACCCCTCCCCTGGATCCGCCCTTGAGCGATACGGAATTCGAATCCGGAGATCCCGAATTCTAACCTCATTCAAGCTAAAAATTATATGAAGTACTACACTGCGGATCGGTGAGTGCGGACCCTGTACTGTAATTGGGATTCAGTTCTTGTTGTACAGCGTAACATAAATAAATAAACATTTATATATATCAACTCGCCATTTACCTATTACTGGGTGTGGCACTCTACCGTAGCAGATCTCGTTAAGTGAAATATTTCTTTGCGTGAAGTGCGGTTACCAGCCGTCAAATCACGGCCCTTAAAGATATTAGTGGATGGGGAGCCATAGGGGTAGATTTAAATTGGTGAAAATTGTTTGTCGGCTGTGGGGAACGAACCAGGGTTCTCATGATCCACAGGCCGACTCGAAACCACTGAGCCACCTATCCCATAATAATAAATTATTGATGATTAATGAGCAATTAGTAAAATATTTTAGAGATAACGCTTCATATTACACGAGCAGATACACACAAGTAATGTTTTATTCAAATATATAATCAAAACTAAGATTGTTATTTGTTAGGTAGTCGCTTCTAATCTGTGTTCGTAACATATTAGCTCCAATATATTTCATTTGATGTTTATTTATTTGATTATTATAATTTCTCTGTAGATTTCCTTCCATTAATGACTGCTGCTGATATTTCCATTTTCAACACAATATGAAAAATACAAAACGTATTTCGTATGTTGGTAACAATGTCTTGTATTCTGTGATTGTCGTCCTTATTTGACATAGTCTTTTAGAGTTTCTCTCCTAATCCGGTTGGTTATTTGAAATATGGGTTTTGCGAGTACGAGAACACGATTCATAAATATTACGGTGTGAGCCAGTGAGGCAGACTTCAAAAACAGATCTCATAAAACTGCATCCGTGATATTTCCTCGGGAAACATGTGCTGAATATTTAACTCTGCACTTAAGTGATCATCCCGGTGGAGGAACCGAGAATTCTTCTCCAACTTTCGTCTTTACGTCGAGGCCAAAACCCACATCAGTTTTATTTTTGTTCCTTCAATTCCGCTGGCCTGGTTTACATTCCTACTTGGCATGACAATCAGGCGGGGGTGATGAGAAACACTCGCCACAATCTGCAGTTACGCCACTGGGTGCTATTGAGCAGTCCGCCGCGCCAAGGCGAGCAAAACACCACCAAGAGGGGTTGAGGACGAGAGATGTTTCCACCAGTG
Source organism: Pterostichus niger (assembly GCA_947425015.1). Classification (NCBI taxonomy): domain Eukaryota; kingdom Metazoa; phylum Arthropoda; class Insecta; order Coleoptera; family Carabidae; genus Pterostichus; species Pterostichus niger. The sequence goes on from OX380339.1 coordinate 7,323,308, forward strand.
TTGCTTCGTCCAAAAATAGTTTATTTTCAACATTAACAACAGTAATTTACTTTTTGTCCCGCGTGATAGCCGCGCGGGTTGAGGGCCTGACTGACGACCATAAGGTCGTGGGTTCGGGTCCCGCCCGTGCCGGCTATACAAAGGACATATCGGCATATGATCTAAGTAGTTGGTCCGATATTTAAATTAAAAAAAAATACTTTCATCATTAGTGAGGGAAACGGTTAGTACATTGAGTGAAAGAAATGACATTTCATACATATCTTATTAGTTTTGTTTGTGGTGACTAGAGAAACGTGATGTGCATTTGTAAATATAACTCCTTTGATTTTTATAAAATAATTGTTAAATTTCTTGTATTGATTAACGTAAAAATGTAATTTAGACATTTAATGTTGAGAAAAAATAGTGAGGGCCATTGCATAATCATTGTACTTGTTTTGCTATGATACCCTTTCCTCATTAGAATTACAATATACTGTTATTTAATTTCTATAATTCTTCTTCATGTGGCACTACAACCCATTTTGATCTGGGCTTTTGGCCAATCGGACATACCGAGCGGCAGGTTTTATACTGCAATACTGCCGGTTCTTCTAATCAAATACTACATTATTTATAGAATATAAGTAACAACTTATGTAATAAATATATGTATTGTTATATTTGACAATAAATCATATATTATCGGCATGCGGATTCGAACTTGCGAACCTTGGTTCGGATGATGTCACAGAATCTTAAAAGATGATTATTATGCTTGACCATCGCGCCTTCGCGCCAATAATTTACAAAAAACGAAGTCTTTAATTATTGCTTATTTATTTGTTTATTTATTTATTGGCTATAATTCTTCTTCATGTGGCACTACAACCCATTGTGATCTGGGCTTTTGGCTAATCGGACATACCGAGCGGCAGGTTTTATACTGCAATACTGCCGGTTCTTCTAATCAAATACTACATTATTTATAGAATATAAGTAACAACTTATGTAATAAATATATGTATTTTTATATTTGACAATAAATCATATATTATCGGCATGCGGATTCGAACTTGCGAACCTTGGTTCGGATGATGTCACAGAATCTTAAAAGATGATCATTATGCTTGACCATCGCGCCTTCGCGCCAATAATTTACAAAAAACGAAGTCTTTAATTATTGCTTATTTATTTGTTTATTTATTTATTGGCTGTAGGAATCGAACTCATGTAAGTTTAGAATGCGCAAATTCTCGCTTATAAAGCAACTGCGCTACCGGGATGCTACAACTTTCTATAATATAAAAACAGCAGAAGATATTAATTTCAATCATTGAATTTATGATAGCGAAAATGGATCAATGGCAATGTATTCAATTGTTAAAATAAATTAAGTATTCCAATTAATTAATTAATAACCTCCTTAGGATCTCACCCTCGTACAAATCAGCACGTGACAATTCCTCCCCACACCACCCCCGCACCGAAGTACCGCACGGTTTGGAAGGGGAACTTATTTGAGGTTTAGTAGTTGTGCACATCTGCCGATGGAAAGGGTGCGAAGTGTCGGCGAGGGGATTGTTAGCTAAACACCCGCTGCTGGTCTTCCTAGGGAAGGGTGGCGAAGGCGGTGGCGGTGGCGGAGATAGTCCCGCGGGGAGCGTCAGCACGCTCTTTGCCTCCGTGCCATCCCATGAATCATCATATACCAGAACACGCGGAGAGGATGTATTGCGAGCAGAAATATTCAAACTTTTCTCGTGGAGGAAATATTATTCATATTAAATAAAGTAGTAAAGTTTGTTAACAGTAGACTTCTGACGTTTTAAAATAAATATAAACACTGATATACTTTGCTAGTCATTTTATTTTTCCGGCAGTACGGTGACGTGGTTAATGGTACGGCATTCGAATCCGTGATTCCCCAGTTCGAATCCCATTCAAACTTAAAATTATATTAACTATTCTTTCATCATATACTATAAGAATCTATATGGATAAAAAGAAAGGGAGCTTCAATTTACACTGAAAGTAAATTCCACACATTTACAGTTAGAAACTCTGTAGTTAGAAATTAAAAAGTAATCAAAAAGATAAGGAAGGAAAGAAGTGTTGCTCTGCTCTTGATCTTGAAAGTGATTTTCACATAATTGTAAGAAAACATTCTATCTACAAAACGAAACAACGAATTCAATCTCACGCTGGTCTTCATCAGATTTATCCCTGAATTAATCTTCACCAAACATTCCTATCCTGACACATAACTTTCATTTCAACCACATTCATCGTTTTTTCCTCACTCTAGTAAATCATTCAGTCACATCCCCTTAGTTTCACCAACATACAATCTTCCACATACATAAACCATCCTAACTAACAATCCACTCTTCTAACAACATTCTTCACAATATGATATTTATCATACACCAATTTATTTCGGACGCAGTTTCATCTTGTATGGACACAAGCATATAATGAACTTATATCGTAGTGGTTGTAGAAAAATAATTATTAAAAGATCCCTATTATCGTAAACTGATATCACTTAAAAAATGTACTTAGTGTTATTATATTAATTATTAACGACAGCGGTGAAATAATGATAGCAGTTTAAACTTAAATTAATTTTGAACGGGAATACAATATTACCCTATGGATTTAAAATACTTCGCAATCATTGTTGTTGTGGCCCAAAGGGTTAAACCCTACAGACGTCGTCCGGAACAAAATGTGTTTTTAAACGCTGAAAATTATCCCTGTAGCTCGCCCCACTTTATTCCCTTAATCCAAGAACGTTTTAAATTATATTCATTTAACAGAAATGTGTTTATATTTTAAAGTACTTTTGTACAAATAGCTTTTATTTCTTAGTTTAAAAGGATTGTATTATTTGTATACAAAACGTGTTTTAATACTATAAAACTTTCTGCGAATTCACACTTCTATATATGTCACATCATTTCAGAATCCAGGATAGAATTTGAATTAAAACTTCCCCTTCCGCTCTAGTAAAACACAATGCTACGATGTAGGACAAAGTTAATGTTTAATTCAAACAAGTTCTCAAAAAGCCGCCACAAGATTAAACATCTAACCCGGTGTAAAAACTTCAAGATATCGAAACGCACCTTCATTTACAAGTTGCGGTTTACCCTTTCGACTCGCAAAAGCAAAGTTTAGCGTAGGCGTCCACTCTTTCAGTGCCAAAATCCTTGCGGCCCTTTAGATAAGTTTTGAAAACCCTGCTTCAACTTAACCTATATCCCACAACGCCCTTTCCTCAAGGGAGACTGAAAGTCAGCAATCGAGGTCAAGGAACTGATGTCTTCTTAAAAAATGCTCTGAATTGAAAACGCCGAGTGTTATCAGATAATTAACAAATTTAAAACTCGCTTCATTCATCAAAATGGTGACAGGCATGACAATTAACTAACGTTTTTAAAGTAGTTTTTCTTTAAACTGATGATCGTGAACTTCAGTTTGATTAATTTAATTTTCAGTTTAATGGAAGGCAAGTGAGAAATTGTCACTAAATTTATGTGCATATTGATTTTACTGCTTTAACTACGAATCAGTACTTCCGGAATAATATTAACGATGAATTTGAAATTTAAATAATTGATCTTCTCATTTTTATGCATTATCGCCACTCTGCAGCTTCCTCCGTTAATGGCTCGCAATCTTCTAAAATAAAATCTACGAGTAGTATTTTATGTTTGCTTGCATTACCATACTATTTTAGATTTTAGATTAATGCTGAAAACGTGCTACTAAATGAAATCTTAAGTTATTTAAAGATATTTCAACCCGGAAACTCTTCAATTCTAGCTAAGCACTTTTACTAATAATAAGCCAAAAATATACATTGATTTTGAATTTTATTTTAATTAAGCAAATATGCCGCTGTATAAACACAATTGTCAGTTTCTTTAGTTTCTGCCTAAGGACTTCGGCTTTGAATAAATATCTTCGAGTTCCGGTTTTATAAGAAAAATTTTATGATTGAATAACGAGTTTATGAAATTCTATTTTCGTTTAAATATAATTTTTTTTAAATAACACCTAATGTGAGTGAGTTTTCATTTGACAATTTTACCTTTACCTCTCTATTTTAAGTGATAACTCTGAATTTGATTGAGTCTACGAAGACAGAAACGAGAATTTAAACATGGAGTGTCATTTTAAAAATGAGTGACGCAATTAAATTTTATGTTAGTTAAATAGTTAATAATAAAAAATAATTATTTTCGTAATTTGTATTTGAGAAATATGGTTTCATTTTATAATAAATGAGTTATTAATACTTCTTGTTATTATTTGTAATGGCTCAGTGGTATCGAGTTGGCTTGTGGATCTTGAGAACCCTGGTTCGATCCCCACAGTCGACAAACAATTTTCACTAATTTAAATCTACCCCTGTGGCTCCTCCACCACTAATATCTTTACTAACAATAAAATTTGGTCCTCACTTTGTTTTAATTAAAAAAATGGGGAAGGTAGCTCAGTGGTATCGAGTCTGTCTGTAGATTTGAAAACCCAAATTCTAAATACAATTTTTACCACATTTAAATTACCCTTGTGGCTCCCCCTCTACTAACGTCTTTGGGAGCCGTGATTTGACGGCAGCTAACCGCATTTCACGCAAAAAATATATCACTTACCGCGATCTGCTTAAGCAGACTGCCACACCCAGTAATGTGTAAAAGACGTGATGATATATTTATTTGTATTTATTTAGTTATTATTTGTTCAGAAACATATTTTAATTTATACTTTAATCGTAAATCATAAAAAAAAATTGGATAGTTGTGTTGGCCAGTCAATCAAAATCAGAATAAAATGCATCCTATGTCACCATACTGTATTCTCTGACAGAACAATCTTTAGGTTTGCTTGAATATTATAATTAAAATCTTCTGGTTAGCACTGACCCAAGATATGGCCACCGTGTGTTTAAATTCTATCGATTAAGTCATTTTCTTTCAAAGCCAAGTATCGCCTGATGACAATCATTCTAATAATCGGAAACGTTAATATATTAAAAAAAAATAGAACAGCGTAAATGAGACTTCATGCAAGAAACTGTCCTTAAGATTTGTTTCTTTCCTATTTAACTAGTACATTTTTTTATTTAGTAATATCACATCAAGAATGTTAATATGATTTTATATCTTGGCGTCCATTAAAAAAGCTAACACAGAAGGTGAAAAACCACATTACAATTTTACATCCAAAACTCATACAACATAACCAGTCAAAACTCACTTTTATCCTGCTCCATTATTCCTTAAAAACATCTCAAAAAACACATTCCGTTTCCTGCTGCGAACAGCAGCAGCCATCATTAAGAAACAAAAACATCAGGACCGTCTTCAGCAGAAAATTTTTATCTTGGTTTAGATCTCTAGAGTCTTGAAAGACGTATGAAGAAGTTAATAGCATTTACCTTTCATAAAAATACTTTATCTACTAATGTAACTGAGATATTTCTTTTGCACTTTCTCTAGATGAAATATATATAAAAAAATCTGATGTGGACACCATATTACTTCCTTGTACGCGTATTATACTATACCTACATTTTTTTATTGCACATATTAGAGGTAATTTGAAATTGATATTAAATTTGTTATTTTTTTTCTTATTTTTTGTTCTAATATATAGCAAATTTAATTACAAAAAAAAACAAAAAAATATAAATTTTTAAATTTACATATCTCGCTTTGTACAAAATGCAAATTAAATAATTCTTAATGTGCTAGACGCAGAATTTCATTCTCTAAAACTTTTATATGCAGCATTTATTTCTAAAATCAAAATAATACCACTTTTTTCATGAAAAACTGTTAGCAGCTTCATATAATGTATCACTTCCGGTTAGTCCATTTTATCCAAAATCTATTATGTTATTTTCATTGATATAGTATTCTTATATACCAAATGTGAAAACTTTTGAATTATATTTTAATATGGTTTTGCATTAAGGCCACTCCGGAGTGAATACAATTTTCTTATTTGCCCCTAAATCTTATGCACCCGCTAAACCCAGTAACTTGCCGTGTTACTGTTCTTGGACCCGTGGTCTGCTGGCCGAGGGTCTATTTATTAGGGATTGTATTTTTTTATTGCTGTTATTGTGTATTCAATATTCGTTGTATTATCTTCGACTTCCGAAATATCTAACCCAGATGATATGAATTTCACAGACATTTAAGTTTTAGATGAATTTGCACGTTATTTTGTATTTATTATCTATTCTTAAAATATTTATTAGATTATAAATTGTTTTGCTTACATAAATATTAAGGAATAATATCATGTATTTGACGGCTGGTAACTGCAGTTCACAAGCATAAATATATTACTTACTACAGCAGAGTACCACTGCCAGTAATGGTCCAAAAGCATGATATATTTATTTTTTGGGGAATTTTTAGTTGATCCAGTCCAAAATTTGATTTTTTTTAATATGATTCTATTTAGTTCAGAGCACGAGAAATACACTCGTTCAAACCGCATTTCAATATCTCTCTTAGTATTTGAGTTAACTAGATTTTTGACTTTATTTAAAACTCAATTTTGAGAGCCCATATCTCGACAACTAAAAGAGATATTAAAATAAGGTTTGTACGAGTGTATTTCTCGTGCGCTACTTAACTTATACCGAAATTTTATCATTTTTGAAAATTTTTCAACATTTTTTCAAAATTTTTTTTCTTAATATTTTTAAAAGTTGAAGAGATAATGATAATCTGAAAACACCAGTGAATTCCTCGCGTGAAAATACATTCATATGCAAATTTGGCGTTTTTACGGATTTTGGCCATTTTTGGATTTTTTGTAATAAAAAGTTTTAAAAAAGTCAAAAATCGATCTCAAAAAGAGAGATATTGTAATGCGGTTTGAACGAGTGTATTTTTCGTGCTCCGAACTATATAGAAACATATTAAAAATAAATTCAAATTTTAGACCGGTTCAACTAAAAATTCCCAAAAAATAAATATATCATGCCTTTGAACCATTACTGGCAGTGGCACTCTGCTATAGTAAGTAATATATTTATGCTTGTGAACTGCAGTTACCAGCCGTCAAATTGCAGTTTAATATGTCATCTCCTTCTGAACTAACACTTACACACACCATGGTTGATACTTAGTAGTTAAAGGAGATGTTTTCACCAATATGCATAGTGGAAACCACAGATAGTTCTTTCCTCTAAAACCTTCATATTATTAGGAGGTGCACAACTAGATGTTATTACAGTCCTAAATACAAAATGTCAACTTTCTACGGCTCACCGTTTTTGAGTTATGCGAGATACATACGTACGTACGTACGTACGTAAAATTGCATTTATTCAACACGATTTTTTTTTCAAATAATGTATTAATATTTTTTGATATGTTTCTACAGAGAAACAACTGCTCTTTCGAGTGAGATCAAAAAAATCATAGCACGCAATTTAAAAACAAAATGTCGTCTGCTTCATTGCGAAAAAATAACTATCGATAAAAAGTATTTGTTCTTACCAAAATATCATAAACTCTCGATACGTTTTTTAATTATTTAGATTAAATGATTATTTCAAGCAATAATATCTACATTCCTTATTTATGTCCAAAAATATATACCATATTTGTTATTCAATAAATCAAATAAATTTATCATCACGCCTTTTACCCTTTACTGGCTGTGGCATTCGACCGTATCAAATCTGGGTAAGTGATTGTTATTAAGTGCGGTTAACAGCCGTCAAAGCATTACAATCAAAGATGTTATTAAAGGGAGAGTGACAGGGGTAGTTTTTAACTTGGTGAAGATTGTTTTTATATTCTAAATGTCATCGAATATCATTACTGTATAATATTTTTTTGTGTCATTGGTGCAATGGCAATTGGCAATTTTTGCTTGTAAGAATTGTACAAGATTTGAATATGCAGAAGACGGTTCTGATACATGAAGCATGAAGCAGAGTGAAGCATCGCATGAGTAGGGTAGTCGTACGCTTGTAATATCCACAGAAGATGTTTGCTTATTAAGTATAATGCGGGCACTGTAAACACGATTTCAGATCACAGAACAGTGCGGCGCTCCTGTATCCAATTTGCATGCCAAAATCGGCTTACCTGCCAGAGGTCGTGCGACTTAGCCATGTCCGAGAATTTAAGAACAAGTGGAATTATAAGGACGTCTCCGTATTAATGCCAAGTTTAAAAGCATGCTATCCCGTACACTGTATGCATAAATCATGTTCTTTATGTCTCTTCTAAGAGATAACGCTAACGCGTTTTGCTTTTCGTGTTTTGCATGTTGTGCGGGGTATTACCGGCGAGTGAGGTTTAATTTTAGACTTAGTTTCCCTGAATTTACGACATGTTTTTTAACTATCACAAAGAATATTTTTGTCATGGCTCTCAGTGTTTACAATTATTTTTATTCTTTTAAAATTATTTTAGATACATGATCATTGCGTTCAATACTATATACTAGAGATGAGCGAATATCAAATTTCTCGAATTCGAATATCGAATACGAATATTAATGAGATCTCGAATATTCGAGGTACGCGAATATTCGAATACTCCTAAAAGTTAATTTATGTATTATTAATGATTATTTAATTATGTCCTTTTCATTATTTGAATGAAATTGTTAAGATAAAATAAAATTAAAACAAAAAAGAAAAGAAAAAGACGAAACGTATCATTGAAACGTACGGGCTGATGTTGGCGAAAAACAAATTTGAAATATGTCTTCATGGTTTTGAAACAAAATATCTTTGTTATTAATAACTTCAAAGTATTGTAATAGCTTTAAGTTTATTCTACTATATACCCTTAAAATTTGTTACACAGATTCAGTTACACCCTGTATATTTTCATATTGCGTGGTTACCATAGGCAACGTGTGATATAAATTTTATTTCGCATGTTGCTAGAATTGTCTGTTGGAATAGTGAAATCAGTATAAAATAATTATTAAAATATAAATTAATTGGGCAATAATATCGTAGTCGTAGAAATAGTAAAGTGTACAATTTGCATGGAATGTCCATTTCTCACTTCAGTATTCGCTTCCGGTTATGCTACAAACTTTCATACTCCTGCGAATTAAGTACCATTCTATGTTTTTTGTACAAAATAATGAGCATATTTTAACGGAAAACATGATATTTGCCATATCCATGGTTACAATTTTGACAGCAATGTAGTTGTGTAAATTATTGATACATATTTATATAATTATAGCTATGTTATGGCTTATAACATCCGTGGTTTGTTCAATAGTTTGCCGGTTTCAAAATATAAACACGTTAGCGTCATGAATAAATATAATTTTTTGAAATTCTTTTATGAATAACGTCATTATCATCATTTTAGAAGGTGATCAAGTAAGTCTGTGGTCTGTATGTTTTTATTTAACGCCATGGTTACAATTGTTTTGTATCATATTTATAAATAATTTTTTTATTTAAACGTCATAATGTGCTCATTTTTAATTTGAAAGACTGTACAATTAATATATATTATAATAAGCAGGAGAAGTAATCTTTGTATAATTGTTGTTTTGAGTTCCGTTTGTATGAAAAGTGTTATATTATCATAGTGTTTTATTTTTATTTTCTTGACTGTTTTGACAAGTCAGTATGGTAATATTACCGTACAGAATACAGTTATTACTTACTTACCAGCATACTTTTGTGCATGTAAACATAGGTTTAATATCCTGAAACCGGTAAAAAACTAAACACTGTATTTTCACAATAATATGTTATCTATTTCTTATACATTTATGTATTTAGTTGCACCAAATATTTGATTATGGTTTAATAATATAGAAATATTTTTTTTTTATTGTATTTCTTATGAGATATAAATAACATAACATATATAAAAATAAATGAAAATTAGCAAGGACGAAACCTAAATGCAGTTATCTATTACAAGTTAGAATTAGCGAATGATCTAGCATGAAATCAGTGCAATTGATCAAACAAGAATTAGCACTTACATTTAATGATAAACTTGGCATGTAATCTTCATAAACGTCCAATCGTTGAATCAACCACTCATTTTATTTCTACACAATACATGATTACATCATTACATTACATGTAATCACTTTACATAAACCATCAAACGAAGGAATAATTGACTAACCTTAAGTGAAATCTATTTTTGTTTGCAATTCCAGAGTTCTATTTGCATATCAATGTACCATTTCACTTCCTTTAATATTATTTATAGGAATATAAACTGGAATAGGTGTATTTATTGTGCAAAAGTTTATTTGTATTTTTATGTACGCAACTTCAAAAGGACATAAATTGGAGGCAGACATTTGACAGATCTTTATCGGTCAATTTATTCTCAGGAGAAATGTCATAACATAAAGAATTTTTCAATTTCTTTTTTTATATTTCTTTCTTTTTATATCAGATTGTTCAATGCTCAATAAGTACACGTTCAAGAAATATTCTGTTTCATTACTTGCTTGACAAATTTTCAAATATTGCCTTACATTAAATTCTTTATATGCATATTAAAAAATATATTTAATATTGAAAATGTAAATACCAGAAACAAAATGAATTATGGCAAAAAACAAGTTTACTGGAATTTAGTCAATTTATTGTCGATATTCAGTTTCGAACCCCATATGGGTTATCATCGGGAGTTATAAACAATACATATTACTAACAATAAATATATTACCCCATTTACCCATTACAGGGTATGGCACTCTGTCATAGCAGATTTCGGTAAGTGATATATTTATTCGTCTGAAGTGTGATTGCCAGTCGTCAAATAACAGCTTTGAATGATGTTAGTAAATTGAGAGCCACGGGGGTAATTTTAATATGGTGAATGAAAACAGTCGGTTCTGGGAATCGAACCCGTGTTCTTAAATCCACAGACAGATTTAAAACCACTGACCCACCTACCCCAAATATTACTAGCAATATTTTTTTAATTTAATAAATTATTTTAATAATGATAACAATATACAACTTAATAAAATATTTAACAAATTGATTTATAAAAATTTAACAAAATTAATTTTACAAAAATTTGTACTCTGTACCCCATATAGGGGTTAAGTGAATTTTAAAGATAAATATTACTTTTTTTTCATTATTATCATAGTCACGAAGCTTACTCATCAAAATAACTTATGTAACTTACGATCTCGTCTTTTCCCTATTATTGAGTGTAGTATTCTGTCATAGCAGATTTCTGTAAGTGATATATTTATGCGAGAGAAGTGTGGAACCAACGGTCAAATCACGTCCTCCAAAGATGTTAGTGGAGGGAGGTAATGTTAATGTGATGAAAATTGTTTATCGGCTGTGGAAATCTAATCTAGATTTCTAAATCCACAGTCCGACTTGATGCCGACACAGTGGGGACCAAAACGTATAAAAAAGTTCTAAAATCGTTCTTCGGCTCAATTTTTATGCTATTTGAATATTTTTTATTCAAAATACTTGTTAATCATTAGAGCTTCATATAAACCTGCGGGTATTTTGATCAAAACTTTTTTGAGGTTAGGAATTCTGTAAAATATATGAATAACATAGAAAAATTAAAACTTTTACATTTTATTATGACAAATACGTTTTTATTTGTATTTCAAAGTTGCATAACAGGGTTTTCTGGTCGCTAATTACGAAAATAGGACTCCCGAATACTTAAAATTTAAAACATTTTTGAACTTTTTTATACATTTTGCCTCACTGTGTACCTTAACAAATAGCACTACTATTAATTCAATTTTTAACTCTTTTTAGATATCTCCTGAATATTCTTGTATATTTTTAATTCTACTTTTTATTTACTATAAAATATTAACAAATATTTCACTTAATATCAATTGTCTCTATTTTGTTTTAGAAATATGTACCTCAAATTTTATACTATTTTTATTTAAAACAGTTTTCTGTTGAATAAATTAGGAATGTTTTATTGTAGAAAAAATATGTACATTTTCCATGACATCGTTGTCAAGTTTGTGTGAAAATTTGATTGCTACTTTTCGGTTTGTGTTCGGTTAGATTGTTGATAGTTTTCATTTTCGTTAATTACCATTTCATTCCGATAATTACACAAAACTTTTCGAGTTCACAATTTGCAAACTGTTGTGATTCAACGTTAAATTTCAGTTTTGCCGTCATCACGTTCGTAGTATTTGTTTTTGCAGGAGTCATTGGCCGCTAAACTGTTCCAGATTTATAGTGTAAATAAGTTCTACTTTCTAAATCCACTTGCATAAGTTTTCAAAGCAAACTGTATAATGTATACGACTTAAGAACAAGAGCATACATCAGTTATAAGCTTGTTATTAACTTTTTAGTTTTAATGAGAAGTCGCTAACATGATAATTGGTTTAGCAAACTTTTCTTGATAATTAAATGTACTAGTAACGCGGAAAAAAGTGTAAGTGCAAAAGTAATAACTTTCTTATAATCCTTTTTTAATTTGTTTGTAAAGTAATTATTATTCTCAATGACAAGTTGGAGTAATTTTCATGCTTGCTAATTATCAAACTAGTCATTTAGTTATAGTACTGAACAAGGAATTAGGAACTATATTATTAAATTAATGCTGGTTTGTACTTTCCTGTTAATAATGTAGGTAGTTCAATGCTTGAAATAAGATGTTTCATGAAAACTGCCAAACAAAATGGGACATATGTTTTTCAATGCCATTGCTTTCCGAATTATCTTATAGGAACAATTTTTGAAATAAAAGTAGAGAATACAAATCTGCATCTAACTCAAACTTAATATTTCATTTCACTTATTTAATTGTTGTTAAAATTAAGATTAAAATATGTATGTGTTTGATAAATGTTACAGTATATTTATTTGTATTTGTTCAAGTTTTATGAATAACATTTAAATAATATTAGTGTATGACAGCTTTTAAAATCATTTTTAATAGTAATAAAATAATATTTTTAAGAATGTTTTATTAGACTATTCGTCAGATCATATAGATCAATTTTGTTTGAATTATGCGAATGCTCATGATTTTTCATAATTCAAAGTAATAAAATAAGTAAAATTAAATATGATACAAGAGATATACTTATGTTAAACTATGATTACTAGATAGATAGGTTGCGTAATTTGCTATAGTTACCCATTATAATCAAGCAGTCAGGATTAATCATTATAAAAATAGCAGCTAGATATCAATAGTGCATCATTCGAGTCGATTTATTGTACATAATTTCAACCAGAAAAATTTGTATTATTATCCCTAAAAGTCAATAAAAAAACATAGATTCTAATAACAAAAATGATTATGGGGTAGGTGGCTCAGTGGTATCGAGTCAGCCTATGAATATGAGAACCTGTATTCGATTCCCACACATAAACAATTTTGATCAAATTAAAACTAGTCTTGTGTCTCTATCTCCCATTCTTTGATGGACATGATATGATGGTTGGTAACTGCACTTCACGCGCAAAATGTATTACTTACTGAGATTTGCTACGGCAGAGTGTCACTTCCAGTAATGGGTAAAAGGCGTGATGATATATTTATTTATATTTATATGCACATGCAAAGTCTGTCAATATTTCAAAAGTATATAAATAAAACAAATATATCACCACACCTTTTACCCATTACTGGGTGTCGCCCTCTGCCGAAGCAGATCTTGGTACGTGATCTATTTCTTTGCGTGAAATGCGGTTACCAGTCGTCAAATCACGGCCCCTAAAGATGTTAGTGAAAGGGGAGCCACAGTGGTAGTTTTAACTTAGTGAAAATTGTTTGTCAGCTGTGGGGATCGAACCAGGGCTCACAAGATCCACAGGCCTACTTGATACCACTGAGCCACCTAGTAGGTTGGTATTAAAGTACATAGTTTTTTAACTTAAATGTGTCAAAATCAAACATAAATGAAAAACATCTTTTTGCTCTTGCAGCATTAACAATATTTGTAAATGTAGCTGTAATAATTAAAAACAAGACAAACGAAATAGTGGAAAGAAGATAAATAAACATGAAACTAGCTAAAACGCAGAGACAATGACTATGGCGTATTGACAATGTTAAATAATTTGAAGATATCATTTGACATAGAAACTATTTCATTAAACCGTGCAATTTATTCAACCAAAAATTGAAGAAAGTAAAACAAGTTATATTTTTTCATGTATAATAAAATAGAGTAAAACAATAAATTAATTTCCGTTTATGAACCCGCTCATTTAAAATTGAAGACAAAAAATGTGCATTGTAATGTACAAAAACATTGATCGTATCATACGAGCTTAAAACAAATTCATTTTGTTTGTTTCATTTAAACTGTTTTTGCGGAGTGATTATTTAAAGCAAATGGAATTGTTAAATCATTTAATAAGTAATATTAGTAAAAGGCAATTATACTTTGAATTCAAAATTATGGTTTTAGAAATGGTTTGTATGAATACATTTTTATTAAAAAGAAAAAAATATGATTAATAAATGAAATGAAATCTTATCTGAAATGATGAAAGAGTAAATAATTAAAATGATTTGGTAGTGAAGTAAAATTTTTCATCATACAAAATTTCTAATTTATTTGTTTGTGCTGTTTTCGGGGCTCGATCAATATCTGTAACCGGAGAAATTAATTTCTCAGAGTTCTTGATTCACCTCAAGTTCAATATCGCCGCAACAGAACCAAAATCAAATTAGTTACTTCTTAAATTGTATCTACAGAATAGAAGAAAAATGTTCTTTATATCGACTCTTTCCATAACAATCTACCCTCTTTATTTACCAACGAATGCTTTTGAGTTTCATCCCTTCATTGGAACTAAATTAGAAACCAATAACAACGCAAATTTCTTCATCCAATTTTCCAACTCTAAAGAGGAATTTTCTCACTGAAAAAAACATCATATTTAACCGTGCAGAATTAATATTTCATTTTAATGGGATAAATGGTAAGTAGCAGAACTATTTTAAAACGATGGCTATGTGATAGGTTCAATCCATCACAATATTGATAATTAAATAAATATATCGTAATATTTTCATTATATCTGGATGTGATACTCTGTTATGAGTAGGCTGCCAGCCGTCAAAGTATGGCCTCCATAATAAAGCTTTCAATGATCGGCTGTAGAAATAGAATTTTAGTTTCATTTCCACGTGCGCTACTATGGAGTTACAGATATCTGTGCATTGTACACTTGTCGTTGCTACGGAAATACACTACATTATATTAAAATTAAATTAAAAAATCAACACTAGGTTAGTTTCAAATAATGTAAAGTTTATTTTACAATACGTATTTCGGTCGACTAGACCATCTAGACCATCTAGTCTAGTCGACCGAAATACGTATTGTAAAATAAACTTTACATTATTTGAAACTAACCTAGTGTTGATTTTTTAATTTAATTTTATTATAAAATGTTTCAACGAGAAGCGACAGTTAAATCTATCGAATTTACTACATTATATACACATTTTCATATCCCACAGGTTATTTCGTTGCTAGGATACTAATTTAGAATTGTCGTATTGAAATAATGCAATAGGACAATGTTGTTATTGAAATATAAGTTAATAAAGTAACATTAGCAATGGGGTCTTCCACTATAGTCATAAACTAGTAAATTTGTCATTTATATTAAAACTAGACTAAATATATCGTACTAAAAACAATAAAAGTTAAAAAAATGTTATTTATTTTTAATATATTTGATTTTAATGCCATTAAGTCTAACGTAAGAGCATTAATATTTTTTTAAACCATCTCTTTTGCATGTGTTATCTATTCAGAATTCTTTCTACTATTCATGTTTTCTGTCTTCGTCTAACTGAAAATTAATTTTGAAGCTATAGGTATGTTTAAGTCGTTATATATAAGTAATTTGAAATCTTTTATAAAATAAATAAATTGTTATATCATCACGCCTTTTACCCATTAATTAATATGTTACTTAGATAAAATGGTTGGTAAATACGAGTTAGATTTACACAAATCAATGGAAGATAGGTTCAACTGAATGGTGGTATAGATTTGGAAATCCAGTAGTAATGAAACTTTTAACTAAGATAATCTTACAGTTTATTTATTTTTCATTTTTAAATAAGTAATAGCAATGCATATTTTGAATTATTTGAGACGAAGGTTATTTAAATTTCTTTTATATATTTCTCTAAATGATAAAGTAGATCATATATGTGACTACAATTGTATATAAGCCCCACTGTTTGAAATTCACATTTTTTTAAGTCGACGTCACAGGAAAATAAAAATATATTACGGTTTAATGAATATCAATATGCTATTACTCCTTATTTAAAATGTACGCTGTACAACAGGAATTTAATAATTACAGTACAGGGTCCGCACTCACCGAGCCGCAGTATGATAGTTCATATTATTATTTAGCTTGAGTGAGAATCCTGTGATTCATTTTCATTTACTATTATCTGTGGGTGTTGAATTGAATTTTTGTCGTCCTATCATAGAAAATAAGTCAAATTGAAGCTACGAATAAATTTACTGGCTAACTGTTAGAGTTAGTACATTAGTCGTGCGTTAAAAATTACAGCATGAGATACTAATGAATTACTTCGTTGTTTTCTCGAACCTCAATTCGTATTTATGGTAAAATCAATTAAATATTCATTCTAATTGGATTCAAACTTGAGTTCATTCTAAAATTAATAAACTTACCAACTAATTATGATTTATTAATATCCAACTCTGAAATTATAATTTAGTAAACACAAAACAGTTTATTGTTACTTTAGCAAGTAATAAATCCGGTTGCCACAATAACTGGAAAGTGGGAATGTTCTCCGTCACATCAAGCTAAATAAATAATTAATCATTCAAAATCTGATCTTCCCTTTAAGGTGTGTCACACATAGCAGCATTTAGTGTCGCGTTGTGTTAGTTCCTCCGCAGACACCACGTGATGCTATGATTAATATACGCTGTAAATTTGTTCTGTCTGTCGTCACTTATGACAACTTAATAACTTTTGATGGCAACGGCAGCGATGGGAGTAGTAATGCAACATGCAATGTATCCGCTGGCATTTTCAAGCGAGGTATGTTGGTGCAACTGCAACATAATACTGTTATGAGAGTTGGTTGTACGCTTTAAAATTTAAAATGATTTCTCTCTACGGTAAAACCATTTACGGATATGGGGCAGGTATGATGCTACTAGCTGATGTAATATGGTGGTAAGGAAATTGTCATGATGGTAATTGTGTTAAGAATATTTGGATTTATAAACGTATTTGTCATACTTGCCTCGACGGTTTAAAACAAAAATACAAATGTATAATTAACTTGCGTATTTAGTTGTTATACAGGCGCGGTGGCCGAGCGTGTTAAGGCACATCTCTTAACATACTGTGACGTCACCCGAGCCAAGGTTCGTCAGTTCGAATCCGCCTGTCGACAATGTGTGATTTGTTGTAAAATATAAAATACAGCTACCATGTATTTATCATACTCGGGCGCTATAAGCTAGTCACTTATACACCTTAAATAATGTAGCATTTGACTACGAAAACCGGCAGTACGGCAGTGTAAAAACTGCGGCTCGGTGTGTCCGGTAGGCCCAAGCCCGATTTGGGCTGTAGCGCCACAGATGATGATTTAGTTGTTATAGATATTTTGGTGGTATCGCCAAATTGAACTTTTGCATCTCATTTTGTAATCTTGTGCTGTTTGAATTATTACATATAAGTTATTTGTGTATCTAGGCAGCAAAATTATTGTTCAAAAATTCGGAGATCGAGGCAGATTATATTCTGGGTTCACCAAATCATTTAAAACTTTACTATTTTATAATAATTATTTGTATCTTAAGGAAAGAAATTGAGACATTTTAGTGTGAAGGTGCTTTTTTATTTCCCGAGCCGACGGCAAGAATTATAAAGCACGTGAGGGAGGAATAACTCTTTCTTCGCGAGGAGTACATATAATATTGTCTCTGCCTTATTAGAAAGCAAGATAATTAGAAATAAATTACCTATAAATTTAGGTAAAATTTATTATTCTGTAGACAGATGTCACTGACATGTCAGTAATGTCAAATCATACTGTTATTTTTCATTTACCATTATTTCGGTCTTATTTATCTTATTTACTTTTTTCATCATTATTTGTAACAAATGACATTTCCCTCACTCAATTTATTTGTGATAGTAACTGTTTCCGTCACTAGTGAGAAAATTAATTAAGTTTCATCACTAGTGAGAAAAACGGGTACTATCACAACTAAAAACTTTCCTCACTAGTGATGGAAACGATTACTATCACAACTAAATTAAGTGAGGGAAATATCATGATGTGCATTATTATGTTTCTTGTATTAATTAATGCAAAGGTATAAATGTAATCGTCATATTTAATGTTTAAAAAATGTAGTATGTAACACAGGTGGGAAAGGGCCATTGCAAAACTTGTACTATTAGAACACAAGCGATAGCAACTTTCGTGCTTGTTTTGCAATGAAACACTTTCCTCACTAGTATTACAATATACTATTTTTCTGTACCGTTAAAGTAAGTGATATTTACTATTATTTTTGGAAGGAATTAAGTAATAAAATAATTGTTGTTGTTTATCTAATTTCATTTGTCAACAATTATTGTTCAGAATCCCAAAATGCTACTTTAGTTTAATTTATGATAAAATGATTTTAGGACGACAATCTTAGTTTATAACAATAGTCGGCAGGGAAAGTATCTCTACAAGAAAATGGGGTAGGTGACTCAGTGATATCGAGTCGGCCTGAGGATTTGACTACCCGGATTTGATTCCCACAGCCGACAAACAATTTTCACCACATTAAAACTATTCCTGTGGCTCCCCCTTTTCTAACATCTATGGGGGCCGTGATCTAACGGCTGGTAACCGTACTTTATGTGAAAAAATATATCACTTACAGAGATCTGCTACGAGTGCCACACCTAGTAAAAGTCGTGATGATATATTTATTTTTATGTCTACAAGAGACTTAAGTGATTTATTCTCCCTTGCCTGTTACATCTCTTGCTTCGCTTAAAGGGCAAACCTTGCTCGGTAGAGTAAATCTTACTTACTTCCCTTGTAAAGTCTATTCTTCCCTTTTCTATTTGCCATAAATATAGCTTAATTTTGAAAGTATCTAGGGATAAAAAGTATCACTTTCTTTTCTCAAATGTACAAAAGTCAAGGTCCACAATTTCTTCACTCATATGACAAACTGTTACTTTTTGCAATAGATATACAAATAACTACCTGTTTACATTCATAATATTGGTTGAAATATATTTCAACAATGATTAGTTAATCACGTCCCTGCAATAATTAACTAAATTATAAAATAAAAATATAGCATAATAAACAATAAAGTTATTACAAAGTCAATATGTGAACGTGCAGATCTTAAGCTAGGAAATTCGTAAATAATATATAATTATAAGTCTTCTCAAAACTCGTAGTACACAGAAACGCAATTACCAAATCACTGCAATCCTTTGAGCTTGACAAACACCCACTCCTCCACGATTTACTTTCCATGTTCTAAAGTTCAAATATTTACCGATCGATCTACGGAAGTCGCGTTTATGTGCATTATGAAAGTTTACAAGGACTCGTGTTTCTCACATGGCGCTGCATGCATGTTAACTGTAAGTACTCGGCTTTGTAGAGCGCAAACGAGGAAGTGAACATTGCTGATGATAAATGGGCGCCGTTATGAAATACACGTCAGTGCAGGTGCCTGTGTGTGACGGATTACCGCGAAAAGTGCTGAGGAGAATCTCCTGGCTTAGGCGGAAGGAAGTCTTCGGAGAGGATGCGCTGCAAATAACTGTACAGTGACGTTAGGTGATGAAAGAACTCGTTTGATTTAATTTCCGACTGTGAGAGCAACGTGTTTTTATAACATCATTGTAATTTCAAAGAGAAGGTTGAAATGAAACAGGATATGAAATTTTCAGAAAGATTTAAGACTTGAGACGTAGGTACTTGTTAGAAGTATGTCAAGGTTTAAAAATAACATATTTTTTAGTGTCAATTTTTAAAACATAATTTATTTTATACTTGAACATTATTCGTTGTTTATTGCTATGATAAAATTTATTTATTTTTAAAGTTAATAAAATGAAATTCGTTCAAATTTTTTAGGTGAGATATAGACACTAGAATCTCTAATTATCAGAAGAATCGTATTTTTGCGTTATTAGAAGCTGAAACAAATTTTCGTCATTTACTCTTTTAAAAATAGAGATATTTTAAAAATTTAAATACTTTTAAACATCATTAAATTTATGTATTCCATTTAATGCAATTTCTTTTACTCCTTTTTGGATTTTTCTAAGTTTTAATTATAAATAACATTGTGAAACAAAAGCTATAAAAAACACACTTTAAGATACGAGTACAACTAAGTTTTTCAAATTAATATATTTTAAGAAAACAAATCGCCTAAAAAGTAGTTGAACATAAAGCTTTGTATGAAACTCGTACATAATCGGACTTATGTATTTAAATTATTATTACATATGGTAGTTATTCTGCATAAGAATTAAAAGCTGTTATGCATATATCTTCTAATTTATCTTAGAGGAAATCTATTCTGTGGCTGTCGTAAACTTAAAATGATAAAACAATAAATTTCTTAATTTTGAAAAAGAATAATATTAGGTATAAATGTGTGCAAGTGAAAGTTGTCATAAAAGTATCTAATTATAAAATATATATTTAAATTTCCATTGTATATCTTTATTAACAATTATAAAAAGGACATTATTTGAATAAAGTGTAAATAAATAAAATACATAATTAAAAATCTTTTATACCTCCAGCATCCAAAGAAATCTAATTATTTCAGAAAATGTCCTATTTCAGTGTAAAAAATAATTACCATTCCATCCAAGAAACTAATTTAAAATATAATTTTCAATTAACTTGCATAGAGACCAAACATTTCACCAAAACCGTATTATTTTCAACAGCCAACAAACAGTGTCATCATCAGCTGTGACAAAGTATCAGTCATCATCTTAATTCACACAAAAAAAACCGCTGGAGTGTTGATATATGGCGTGCATCTACCTTTTGTGAAACACATTAGATATGTTTTAGGTTCGTGGCGGGAAAGTCGTTATCGCCTTGTTCTCAACAAGTTGCGTGTGTTTCCGAGTGTTATCAGCGTGGCAGCACTGCTAGCGTACCCCACGAACGATTTATTCTGATTCATTTAGGGAAATTAATCCTGAGATTCGTGCGGCCAGCAGGGCAAATGCAACCATTGAGGAAATTGCAGCGTTAAGTAACTTTTGTGATACAGAACTTTGTTGTATTAATGTATTCATGAAGTTAGTTGATTATTGACTTTGGTTTGTAATTAGCTGTGAGAGAAGTTTAATGACTTTAAAGAAATGGTTTTGTGATTAATTTATTGATTAATTGGAATAATGGGTTATATTTTGTGGCTAGAATAAATACCCGGATCATTTTGTTCAAACCTCATGAATTTATGATAAATGTATTTATTTATTTATTTATTTATTTATTAACAATCACTCCAACAGGATCCAAGATCCCAATTACAAGACGATTACACAAAAACAATATAAATATACATGCGGATGGCAAAAATAATGTAAATTGAACATAGTAATAATAACAAAAAATTAACAAAATCAAGCATCAATAAATAAGTGTAGATCAAATAACATAAAGTAATTTTAGAAACTGATATAAGTATTACAGAAAAATTACAGAAAGTTATATATAAACCAAAAATAAAAGCTTATAATTAAAATAATTAAAAAACAAAATGAGCCAATAGTAGTGTCCGAAATTTAGGTAACGGGTCACCAAACAGGTCAATATTGCACGATATGTTGTTAAATATATTACAGAGTTGTCTAATTGGAGAATCTATTTTCGGGGTCATTTTGATCATATACACTTTTTTATGCGGTTACGATATTCAACTGAAATAAAGTTTTAGGTTCAAAACTAGTTACTAGGGGGTTTTTGGGGTCGCTGAATCTATTTTAATACAAAGGCCAAATAAAGAAATTATGAAATAATGTAAATATGTATAAGCCGACTCTCGGAAGACTGAACTGTTAAAATAGTTTTTACCTGAAACTAACGGGAAAATAAACATTTTCCTGACATTTAAGACTCAGGAAAGTTTTGCTTTGCTTGCCTAGACAGGAAAATAACATATTTCCTGCCTAGGCAGGTAATGAAAAAAACGTAAGTGTCTAGTTACTTAGCAGCATAAATACTGACTAAATATATAAATCAAATATTTTTTAATTTAAATTAATTTAAAATATGCAATGGGTAAAAGGCGGGATGATATATTTATTTATTTTATCGTTTTTGTTTTCTTTGCGAAAAATAAAAACAAAAGCTTTAATTTGTCCTCTTGAAATGGCTGCTTCTAATTACATTTATTCAAATTCATCCAGGGAAAATATATTAGCAATTTGAAAAAAATTATTCAATTTTTTAACTTTATATTAAATTTTAACGTTTAATTTCCAACTTCAGTTTTTACGTGGTTCTTAAGAAGTTAGTCTTGCTATTTATTTTTTGCGATAACTTAAAATTATCTTACGACTGTGTAATCCATCTTGGCAAGACAGCATATTTTTTCGGTAACATTGATCTTCACTACATTCTCGCAAACATCTAATATAATTTTTTTCTTGATAGGAAACTGTTATTAAGCTGATATTTCATTTTTCAGCAAAATATTGCAGAAGAAAAACTGCAGATGTGTGAGATTTAATGGAGCGTTGGCGACTGCGGAAAATAAAAATTTCCAACCAAATTTACCAGTTAGTTTTTGCTGTAATGATATAGCGAGAATTTTGTTATAAACACGGAATTTCATAATGACCAACACTTCTTGTCTTTTTTAACTGACACATATTCTGCATGTTTCCACAAACCAAAAGGATAATATTACATTTGTTTTAAAGTTATGTTTATATCTCAACCTCAACAAATGAGCATACTTCATCATTGTCTTTTTTTTACTAAAAAATTTTAGTTCTAGATTTTAAATATAATTTAAATTTAATGTCCATTGACGCATCTTCATTTCATTTTTAATATTAAGGCCACGTTATTAAATCTGAGATAAATTGATGGATACATGATTAAATATAACATCGAATTATATTAACTGTTAATAATGGATGAAATTTATATTTTTTTGTCGATTGACATTAAAAGTGAGATTTAATTACCAATTAACAGTGTTGATATGAAAAACAACAAATTTTACATTTATAATTTGAATTAATAAATAAAATTAAATTAAATGGTTTTTTTTAATCTAGAGTTTCTATTATACAGAGTGATTCAATATTGTAACAAACAAAAATGTAAAGGTAAAGGTAAAGGTAAAATAATATACAAATTAATTTTTTATGCAATAATTTTTTAATATCCTGTACTCGTATATTGTAAATTTTATTATTTTGAAGTTGGAATTTAATTATTATTTCCTATTTCTACTTCAATAATATCTTGAAGTTCTATTGCCAAAATTTGTTTTGAACATAAATCCACATTGATTTTGCCTATCTTACCTAAATACTTCCTTTTTGAAGAAATGATCCTAATTACTAAATTTTACTACAAAATTTTTTCTTTTTACTTTTTTCAGTTAAGCAATATAATCTGGCTGTAGAAGGTATAAAAAATAATAATACCTTTAGATGTTAGTGGAGTTGGAACCACAAGAGTACTTTTAAAGTTGTGAACATTGTTTGTCGACTGTGGGAATCGAACCCAAGTTGTCAGATTCACAGACCAGCCACTGAGCCTCATATTTGATATTTAAAATGTTAAAATGTTACAATGTTGTACTAACAAGTGTGGTTGTTATTGTTACATTAACAAATTGCGTCAGAAGGTTTGTAAAAATAACATTATAAAATAGAAATTAATTAAACTTAGGTACTTTTATTTTACATGTTGCTAAAATATGTTGAAATATAAGTTTCATTTGGTGCAAACTACTGTTATTTTTATATTAATGATTATCAAAAATTGAAGTATAAGGTGAAATCCTTAATAAAAATATTCGATTTATTGATACCCTAAAATACAAACTTTTATGATTGTTTAATGCGTTATTCAACATTAATCCTGACTGACTCTACTTTTAAATCCAACAGTGAACATTTTACCGACAAAATATATGGAAATAAAAATATTTGGCAGTTGCATCAATAAATTTTTTGCATACTGATCATAAATGACATTTTTTAACAAAAAATCGTATACAGAATGTTCCAATAAATAAAAGATAAAATTTATTATTAGTTAATAATGATAGAAATATATTTATTTAGCCTTTTATTTTAATGCTTTGGATTTAAGGGATATAAAAATATTTGGTACTTTGGAGTACCTTTAGGAGGCAAAGGGTTAAGTTTGAAGAACAAACTATAAAAAGAGACCTATTTGAAAAATAGTAAAAAAAGTGAATACTATTACTCATTTATATAAATTTACAGTCTTCCGCTGTTATCACTTATTTAACTTCTTGGAAATTGCTTAAAATTTAACAAATTCTTACATCTATTAAACTGATTTTTAATTTTTATCTCCATAAAATCAATAAAATAAATATATCATCAAGCCTTTTACTTACTACTGGTTGTGGCACTCTGCCTAAGCAGATCTCGGTAGGTGATATATTTTTTCGCGTGAAGTGCGGTTACCAGACATCAAATCACGCCCCCCAAAGATATTAGTGGGGGAAGAGCCACAGGGGTAGATTTAAATTGGTGAAAATTGTTTATCGGCTGTGGGGATCGAACCAGGGTTCTCAAGATCCACAGGCCGATTCGATACCATTGAGCCACCTACCCCATATAGATAAAATCAATCTAGTATCAATATGCAAATATTTATGTATACAACACGAAATTCCCTCATTTGATTGATACACTTCTGTTTCACCGTCGTGTACTAAATAATTTATTCAACTAGCCTTGCATTCTTCTTACAATGGTACAAGTCGTAACATATCCAAAGTTTAATCTGATATTCCCTCTATAAAGAAACAAAGTTTCCTTGAGCATATACGTAATCACGTTATTTGTAATATTCTGCAGGCTGCATAACAAGTTAATCACGCATGCATAAAATAAATTTCATTATATAAAAACCTTAAGCACATCTACTAAGCACACTACGATAAGAACAAAGTAGCTAGTATACTCCACGGGGTGTAATTATGAAGAGAAATCGATTTAATAATTAATTATGCCATTTAATTAACAGAACTTAATCCGAGTGAACTAAACATAGCGTCGCAATATCTCATCCTCGAGGATGGCGATGGGGCAGGAGCGGGACTCCTGCTGATAGTGCGACACGCAGTCGCCAGAGCACACTAGATATCCGCAGTGCAACATGATAAATGTGCGTTGCAGTGAATGCGGGATATCTCACGGCTTCAAACAAATACAGGTCAGCCAGAAAAACGATTAATTTATCTGCACATCCGACTGACTACTTGCAAATACAAAAACATTCAGTTATTTATTGGATTTCTAAACCTTTTTTGGACTGTTGCATTTCGAGAACACGATGCGGAATCACAAAAAAGTCTTCAATTATATATATATATATATATATATATATATATATATATATATATATATATATATATATATATATATATATATATATATATTCCTCAGTGGCCAGCCTATGGATTTGAGAACCTGGGTTCGATTTCCACAGCCGACAAACAATTTTCACCACGTTAAAACTACTCCTGTGGTTCCCCCTCCTCTAACATCTTTGGGCGCTGTGATTTGACGGCTGGTAACCGCATGTCACATGAAGACATATATCCTTTAACAAGATCTGCTACAGCAGAGTGCCATACCATGTAATGGGTAGATATATTTATTTATTTGACATCTTTCGAATGGTCGTCTAGAAATATTTATATTTAAAGTAGTCATACTAAAATAAAATTAATTAGAAAATCATACGAAACTAATTAACAGCCAATAGAAACATTGTCATAATCATGATTACTATGATATTATAAAAATGTCTTGAAAATTTTTCATTATTTGAACTAACTTAACAAAATAAATAAGTTTTACTTTTTGTGTGGGTGTCGTGATGATTTTGTACCGAATCTGCCCTCGAGCATTAAATCATATCCTAGAATTTTTTATAGTGCATTCCAACAACATAATCGGCACAAGTGGAACACGAAAACGTTGTTAGAATGCACTCAAAAAAAATCCGTAAAGAAACAATGCTATTGAATTAGTTCAAAGTGGGAATATTTTTTATAACAAAATTAACAAGTTGACCTAAAGAGTCAGATATTTAATTTGAATAAAGAAGTAAATAATTTCACTCGGATATGAATTTGAAATAAACCATTTATAAATTTAAAATGAAAAACCTTGAACAAAGAGCAAATTAAATTTAATTCAATTTCTGCATGTAAGTATAAAAAATCTCATTTGGCAAAGCAACTAAATAATTAAAGATAATTATTTTTCAATATTACGTTCAGTCAGAGTATCAGTTATCTCGAAAGTAGGTCAACGCGGCTCTTATAATGTTATTAAAAATTAAAAACGACATTCGGTAAGCCAATGTTTGGCAAATGACGTGAAAAGATTACCATGGGCTGTGTTATTGTCACGAAGGGGACTCCTCCTCATATTCAACGACTCTCCGCGTCAGCCGTCGTGAAGAATGTACGATCACCGCAAAAACCCTGGAAAAAGTTTTTGTGCCATTTGCAAAAAATGCTTGTCCTCGATTGATTGATACTCCGTCTTAGACAAAGTGCATGCAAACAGCTTTGTTGTGGGGCACTTGCTGACAGCTAGCTTGAGGAGTCTCCGAGGAGCCAAAGGTTATTTGTGAAATACTCACAATTTTACGAATTCTCAACGATAAAAACGGAAAGTTTTGCAATGGTTCTCAAACTAATTTGTCTTGATGCTTCTTTTAAAGAAGAGCTGCACGTGATTTATTTATCTTTGGTTACCTCCAAAATTCTTATTAATACTTCAATAATTTCTTTCAAAATATGATTTTTATATTATTTGGACCTCTTGTATTTGTCTTTGTAATATAATCTTGCCTTTAAAATAATAATGCATAAAACATTATATTTTTTTATTGACTTAATTTGCAGTTGTAGATAAAGTATAGAATGGGTTTTGTTTTTTAAACTTTTTAAATAATCATTTGTAATACAGTATTATTTAGTACTATTCAAAATTAATAAAAATATATTTTTTAATATCCAGCATAATTTTATCATATGGGTGGTCAATATTTATAATATATAATTTTTTTTGCATTGATTCATATTTCAGTTAATTTTAACAACTTTTCTGTTAATAATTTTTAACTAATAATGCGTTGTTAATAAGTTCATTCCATAACTAGTGTGGTAATGCACTACAGTGACTGAAAATCAATTATTTAGTAACTCTTTATCCAAGTAATTATAGATAATAGTATATTATGTAACACGTTTTATAAACATCTTTTTAGTTACAACGTTTTTTTTTATAAAACACTAGTATCTATAGAGTTTATAAAACGAATAACATGTTATACTAGTACTAGGATCGTAAATTAACACAAAAAAGTAAAGTTTTCTGTATTATTTAAAAAGTAAGGTTAAGTTACAGTTACAGATGTAGGAAGCTAACTTCACCCTGTTTTTAATATGTCAGTTGTTACATTCACGCCGTGACTAAAACATTCGAATCCACAGCTTGTCAACATGTAATTAACATGTTTTGTGTTCGCGTCATGGAAACCAGTACGTTAAATAACAGTTTATTAACGAGAGTAAAAAATAAAATTAGTCCACTAATGAGTCACACGTATTCAATTATTTTATTAGTGGTCAATCAAATTGATAATTTGTAAAATAGTTTAATCATTAAAGTTTAAAGTATCTTTAATACTCCGAACTACTCTCGAACGGTAGAATTTTAAATTAAAGTCCTTCGTATATTTATATATTTTTAAATTTAGAATATAACTGAAAATTAGAACGTTCTAAAATTTCGGAGTTATGGAATAAAATAAATAAATATAAATGTGTTGCACTCTGCCATATTAGATCTCGGTAAGTGATATATTTATGTGGTTCGGCCGTCAAATTACGGCCCTCAAAGAAATTTTTTTGTAGGTTCGTCATTAAACTATCCGTAAATTTATCTTTAAATTAAAAAAATAAAATAGAGGATTATATAATTTGTCAAATTTTATACATCGTGTTGATAAAACTGCTAAACTGTAATTATTGTATGATATTTTAGTTAACTCTTAGCAAAATTGCTAAACAGTTTGCTAAATCCTACTGTGTATATTGTTGGCTATCCATCATATTTATGACAGTTTGTCAATCAGATTTATTCCATAAACCACTTTGATCTATTTTCAATATATCAGTCTGTATTGTGGAAAAAATATGTCATGTTTGGTAAATGTCGGAATAAATTCTATCGGCGTATTAAATCCAAATTCAAGTAAATTTAAAAGTGTTACATTGCCATACAATATACTCGTATTTCTTTTATGTCGACTGTCCGGAGAATAAAATTTCACCACACGTCTTTTTTGGTGTCAACATCTGGTTCTGAATAACTGAACAGTTCCTTTTTGACAGAGATATATTTTATTTCTGCACTAGGCACGTTTTCAGGACGCAAGTGTTTGTATTACCAAATCCAAATATTTGGATTTGATTAAAATTTTCAACTAGAGTTTCTGTACTGCTAGTTCATTGACATAATCAATTTTATAAATTTATATTGTCATGTGAACTGAATTATAAATTAGTATGGAATAATGGCGATAGATTTTCTATTTCGTTGATAATCGATTTAGCTATTCTAAAATTTTACTATAACTAATATTAAACGGTAATTTACAAATTTAAACCAGGGGCAACAATATCTAGTGTTTTATGATTATATCTACCCGATCTGCCAAAAATTACTTTTTAACATATTTTTCTTTTAGTTTCCAGACGTTAAAAGCCGAAATTTTCAACCTTTTTTAACAGCACATATAAATTAATTACTAAAGTTCTAAGGTATACCAAAAAAAAAAGTTTTAGACAATTTAGATTATCTGTAGACCTGGAATAATATTACATCGATCTAAATGTAAATTTTGAGGAAAATAATTTAGACAATAATTGGTTTAATTATAAAAACTGTTTGTTTACTCTAAATCTATAGTGCATGTAAAAAATTACAAAAATTCGTCAAACTTGTCAATTTTTTAAACAGAATTAAAAAAAAAAATAAGTAGTAAATATTTACTGACGTATTCTGTAACTGATTCTATTAATTTTTAACGTCCGTTTAAAATTTTATCTAATAACAATAGACGAGACATTTATAAATAAAAACAAAATGACAGTTGTCAAGTATGTTTTCATCGTAAAATATTTTTAATGCTTTTAAAAATCAACCGAGTCAGATATAAAATACGTCCGTTTTTGATTGAATATTAACGCTGATACTAAATTCGGATTAAAATTAATTTTAAATATGATTTCTGTATTTTCAATTTCAGTCTCATTCGATGTTTTTCAATCAATATAGTGTCATTTTAAACTTTGAATAAATGCTGTTCCAATTACGAAATATAAAATAATAATATTGCGGTTGAACTGCGAAAGAGGAAAACAGAGCAACAAGAAGTTTTTTCCTCGAATGAAATAATTAGTGTCGCAGACGAAACTGGTTGGTTGGAAATGCAAAGGAGCGAAATCACAAATGCGTAAATCGAGTTGGCAGTTGGCTGTTTACTAACGGCACAGTTTTAGTCGCCGCATTGGTTGTATTCCGAAACAACAGAGAACAGCCAACAGCCACCTTTGGTTGCAGTACACGTTCTTTACGTCATCAACAGCGTGAAATTAGCAACGAGTTACGAACAAATAACTGAGCCAGGGTTGCCGTCTAATGAAGAGGGCTTCCAAATCAACTTAGTCGAGTTTCTCTCTCGTGGTCTCGTGTTTGCAGTTTCTGCGGTTTCCAGACCTGCTGACGAACAAGATTTACGACAAAGAAGAATCGAATTATATCGAGTTTTTGTCCTATTTGCAAAACAAATATATTATTCGAGCGTGTAAACTCCACGACGATATAAATTAGTTTGGTCTCGTTTCTACTAATGCGTGGATTTGAAAAATGAATCTCTACCACGCACCAAATCTTCTACCGATACAAAACAAATCATTCCAATCAATTTATTTCTCCACAATATTGTTTTCAATCAGTCTAGCCATTTATTCGCGTCTTTAAACCTTTCTACATTTAGAATTTACAAATAATTTGATTATACGAGTACATGCAATACATGCAATTTACTGTATGTCTGTATTCAGTAACTATTCGCTCAATTGCATTAATTTAATTTAGTTCTATTCACAAGATGTTTGCTAAATGTTGAAGGAAATGTTTAGAATTTGGTTAATCAATCTTACAGTTTCTCCAACTGAATTGCAAGTCCAACATTCCTCTTGAGCTTTGCTCTCAAATTCTATCAATTCAAATTGAACATACTCATATTTTTACTATATAGAATATTGTTGAGTTTCAAATATTAATTGAAGATTTTATACCAACAAAAATAGTGCCTATAAAAGTATATGTTCCTTTAATAGTGAAAATCTACGTAAATATATAAGATTTATAGATCTATATATTAGTAAACGATGTAGAAAATTGTAACGAAACTTTAAATTCTCAAAGGAGGACGGGATTTTATTTGAAATACACGTATAAATATAGCTGTAGGTATATTTGAAAATGGCGGTTTTAAGGGTATATATAATTATATCATCACGATTTTTACCTATATCTGCGTATGGCACTATCCCGTAGCAGATTTTGGTAAGTGATATATTTCTTCACGTGAAGTGCGGTTATCAGTCGTCAAATTACGCCTCTCAAAAATATTAGTGCATGGAGTGCCACAGGGGTAGTTTTAAAGTGATGAAAATTGTTTGTCGACTGTGGGAATCGAACCCGAGTTGTCAAATCAACAAGCCGACTCGATACCTCTGGGCCAAACAGTAGGAATGTGATATGGCAAATTAATTTTGGTGCTAAAAATGTAATTATAAAATAATCAGGAGATTTGTTTTGTATAATTCAAAGCGCTGAGCATACGAGTACAATATGTAACTGTCTTCTCTCTTTTATACTCAACTTAGCAAGGTACGGTATGGTATTTTAGATACATATTTGTCGGATTTTGAAGCCAGTCCTACATTTTGTACTTGAATTTCCTTATAATTAGAGAATATTTAAATTATAAAGAACAAAATTTAAACCAAATAGCTACGGTCGCTATGTACCTAATTCTCTCTATTTTATTATGTGTTATAGGCAGCCTCTCTTTATTTATTTATTTATTTTTTTAAATTTATATATCGGACCAACTACTCAGGTCATATGCCGATATGCCGAACTCGAACCCACGACCTTATGGTCGTGAGTCAAACCCTCAACCCGCGTGGCCATCACGCGGGACATTTATTTATTTATTTATTTATGTCATTGTACAACAGGAACTTAATCCCAAAAGATTCGAATTCCATATAATTAATATGATTTCATAATTGTTAAGTATTTATTTCAAATACTAATTGAACTAAATATTTAGTAACATCTGTTTTCAATCATGTATCTCCCTCTTCTAGTGTATACTATTTATAAGTCTTACTTAAATGTACAAATTCATTCTTATCTTGTTCACCTGATGATGGTCTAGTCGACCGAAATACGTATTGTAAAATAAACTTTACATTATTTGAAACTAACCTAGTGTTGATTTTTTAATTTAATTTAATTATAAAATGTTTCAACGAAAACCGACAGTTAAATCTATCGAATTTATTTAGTAAGAGTTCGAATGACACTCAAGCTAAATTAGCACCCTGCGGCCCTGTACTGTAATTGGGATGAAGTTCCTGTTGTACAGATTAAATTGTGTTATGGCGGATTAAATCAAACTTCTATCTCAGTTTTCATAAAAAGTAGATTCGTCGGGTATAGAATTTAGAATATTTAATTTTTACCGTTCATTATAAATCAACTATTTTAAAATACAAAATTGCGTTCATATTTGACCGTGACTTAGAATTTTCATATACACATGTGAATTCAATCAATTTTATGTTACTTTATTCATCTCAAGGTCAAATGTGTACGCATCTTAAGATTAAATAGAAGAGTATTGATGCAACCAACTGTTAGTAACTTTACTAAGGTTTATCTTGAAACCCAGTTGGGTCGCTAAGAAATAAATTGCTAGAAATATAAAGTAACAGCGAAGCATTGATGCTTGCCCCAAAAATAATAAAATGCACAAAGACAAATACAAGGGTTGAAATCAATATTTTGTTACGGTCATCGAAGTGCTTCGAGGCGTGCAGGGAAACTATTCGTAACTGGTTTCATATCAACTTCTCAATTTGCCAGCAAATAGCCGAGCGATATTTCACAGCTCAGAAAGTAGCGGCCACTTTCACGGGCATCAAATGGCACAAAGCGGACATTGACGCAGTCCATAACCTTCGGAGGCGATGTTGCCGATGTTGCCGATGTTGGACTATACAAACGCGAAATGTTGACACAGTAAAATGATCTTTACGAGAGTTCTCAAGCCGAGGAGTCGTCCACTTCGCGATATCTTCCGACAGCGGAGAACCGCAACGCCGCAAAAGTTGCCGATGCTGTTCTGACACTGGGTGGAGGAGCGGTGCCATTTTGTTGCGTCCTCTGACTGAACAAACAGCGGTGATATGTTTAAAAGGAAATCGTGCCTTCGTAGACTGATGTGACTGTTACATGAAGATATATCGGCGGAATAACAGTTTCCCGCACTGTAACAGACTACGTTGGGAATAAATTCATTTTAAAGTTTTTATCTCCCACACTAACATTAAGAGATACTCGGTCAGTGAGATAAATAGAAACCTTTTTCCTGCGTTTATTTTACATTCTTGCGTGGCTGAAATAGTTTTACTTTTCTAGATTTTCAACCGTAATAAAATCAGTAAATAAACTAAACTAAACCATTATTGAACGCGTAATTTGCTACGGAACAGTACCACACCCAGTAATGGGTAAAAGGCGTGATGATATATTTATTTAGAATAGTTATTTACGTAAAAAGTCAGGACAGCGTTCAATTACGGGATGAATAGATTGTTTCATGCCGAGAGATAGCGAGACTTGAAACAGCTTACGAATCTTGTACGACACTTTACTGATGTGTTACGTATAACATTTTCCTGAAACTTAAAAACAAATAATACATATTTTAAATTAATTTAACTTAAAAGAAATATTTGACTTGCATATTCAGTCAGTATTTTATGTTGCTAAGTAACTAGACACACTCGTTTCTTTCATTACCTGCCTAGGCAGGCAATATGTTATTTTCCTAACTAGGCATGCAAAGCAACTCTTTCCTAAGTCTTAAAGGTCAGGCAAATGTTTATTTTCCTGTCAGATTTAGTTAAAATCAATTACATGTCAATTGTTTAATTGAAATAAATAAATAAATAGATAATAGAGATAAGAGTCGAAATTTACATGAACAAAAATATATAAATATATCACCACGCCTTTTACCCATTATTGGGTGTGGCACTCTGCCATATCAGATTTCGATAAGTGATATATTTATGCACGTAAAGTTTGGTTACCAGACGTCAAATCACGGCCTCCAAAGATGATAGTAATGAGGAATCCACAGGTGTAATCTTAATGTGGTGAAAATTGTTTGTCGATTATGGGAATCGAACCCTGGTTCTCAAACCCACAGGCCGACTCGATACCACTAAGCCACCTACTCTATAAATTTACATCAATGAGTTTTAAGAAAACATTTTGATGATCACGAGTTCTAAGACATTAAAGTCGTGACAGAAATAATACGGTTTAGCCCTCTGTTCCGTTGTTAAGACCGATGGGACTAAAATGAGCATTATCATTCGTTCTCAAAAACGACAGAAGGACAAGTGTATTTTATCTTTTAGTCGAGACTTTTACTATACGAGTACATTGTACAATCGTTTTCAGTGACTAAAATCAACTATTATTAACATGTGACTACCATACACATATAACAATGCTACAGCTTCCCAATAGTATAATTTGACAGCATCTCCATTCAATTTATTTTTTAAAGTTTTTCTAACTTTATAGTAGAAAAACTACAGGCGCGGTGGCCGAGCGTGTTAAGGCACATCTCTAAACATACTGTGACGTCACCCGAGCCAAGGTTCGTCAGTTCGAATCCGCCTGTCGACAATGTGTGATTTGTCGTAAAATATAAAATACAGTTACATGTAGGGTTGTGCCGTGGTCAATTGACCAAAAATATTTGACGGCCAAAAAAAACGGTCAAATAATCTAAATGGAATCGCCACGACATCTGTTGTTTAATAGAAATAGCTACTTACTATTATTACATGAATATATCTAGTTTGGTATTCTGGGTTCGGGAGAATTTGCTTACTTTACTTTACAAATAAAATAAATACATATTATTTCATTTCATTACGTCTTTTACTTTATTTTGAATTTGATGTGGTTTTGTTTATTTGTTGTTGTTGGTTTTTCATTTTCAGTAATATTGGATGTAGTAAACAGTACTATATAAATAAATTACAATTTTAATTGTGATTTTTATTAAATGTTTCTTGGTCAAATAGTCGGTCAATTGACCGAAAAATATTTGACTGGTCAAATGCACAACCCTAGTTACATGTATTTATCACACTCGGGCGCTATAAGCTAGTCACTTATACGCCTTAAATAATGTAGCATATGACTACGAAAACCGGCAGTACGGCAGTGTAAAAACTGCGGCTCGGTATGTCCGGTAGGCCCATTCCCGTTTTGGGCTGTAGCGCCACAGATAATGATGATAGTTGAAAAACTGCTACTGTAATATAAAACGTTGTGTTCGTATCATATGTGAGTGAATATTATATTCGTGCTTACTTGCCTGTCCGCCAATCATTTCACTCGCGTAGTAAAACAGTAATCTTCTACATTATACAATATAAACTAATCCCGCAATTAACTTTTGTCAAACATTCTAACACTTATAGATACACCAGTTTTGTTTTTCCACATTCATAATTCTTCTTATACAAACTTGTATAAACCTCGAGATCTTTCGGTTACACAACAAACCTTCAATCATATCTATCTAAGAGTTTTTGTTCTTAGATTGTCCACACAATCCCTCAGTTTCACCGACAAACGACCAATCATCAGATTTTCGTGCGACATATGTTTCACATAACTTTTTATTTGATAAATAACTGAAAAACTTATTGAATTATTTTTAAATATTAAAGACATTTACTTTTAAAACTTCATTAATTAATATTAATTGCAGGTATACTCGTAGTATTTCTTAGCTAACTTTTTGATTACCCAATAATATTCCGTCAATATGTTGCTGAGAAATAATATATCAGTTGGTTCTCTACTATGTGCTGCCTTCTAAATGAATTTATGTGGATTAAAAATCTATTCATATATATTTTAAATTAACTTGCTTTTAATAAATTATAAGCCAATTAATAATTTAATTCAAATTTATATATATATATATATATATATATATATATATATATATATATATATATATATATACAGGCTGTTTCACAACAAAAATAAAGGTTATATTCTGTACGACGTGCTGATCATGAAACAAAAAGAATTTTTTTTTAAATCGCAAAACTATTTTCCATGTTTCCCAGTCCAAAATTTTTCGTTGCCACTGCCACTGGGTGGATAATTATGTTAAAGTTATTAATTAAATAAAATTCTATTATAAATAACTGCTAATAATTGAATTGTGTAATTATTCTTTCGTAGTTGATACCTACTTCATTGTTTGTGTTTAATAGGAAAGCGAATTCAGTGCAGTACTACAAAAAATGTGTTAGGTTAACAACCCTTGATTTTTCGAATTAAAAAAAAATTCCTTTTGTTTCATGATCAGCACGTCGTACAGAATATACCCTTTAATTTTTTGCTCTAAGTTGTAAAACACCTTGTATACATATATATATATATATATATATATATATATATATATATATATATATATATATATATATATATATTTCTATATACCTCTGCATATACTCTTATAATTTAATATACTACTGATTACAGAACAGAAAGATTTGTTTTTTGAATTCGCAAAAATCAGAGTATTTCATTTCTAGCGAACATCTTTAGTGTCACAGGTTTAGTAGTACATTTAATTATGTATAATTTTGTGCTACTGATATAAAGAAAATTCCTTCATCACGAAGACGTGGGTCCTCACAAACATCTGCCGATGAGGATGATGTCTTTGAGGATAACGCTGTGCATAACTTATGTCGTACAGAATCATCCATTTATTGTTGCACAAACACAAAGTTAAGCAATATCTGCATTTGTAATTTTCTGAAAAAACAATGTACAGATTTCATGTGCATGTTTTCCATATTAGATTATTTCTGCTTATATTGGTTCATAAATTTATAAGAAATATGTTATCTTATGATAGAGTACTATAATGGTATAATTATTTATTAATTTATTAGTTTGTTCTTCGTCTAATTTTCTATGCACATAAACGCAGTTTACTCGCAATTTTCTTTATCAACAATGTCGTTCGGAAGTTGTAATTACTTCTTACTTCATGAATAATAATTTGTATGCAAAGATATTGAAGACTTCCTATAATTTAGAGCTGCATTTAAGTGTGCTTGATTAGCCAGCCAAAGTTATATTTCATTTATTATAGAACTTTTTATCTTGTAAATTACATGGTAATGAATCGTGTGTTTGAGTAATTAATACATATATCTGGTTAAATACAGGTAGGGGAAACTAATTAAATCTTGGGTGTACGATAATTACTGTATTTCTGTTTATTATGCTAATATTATCTTGTTCTATAATTTACAATTTCGTGGGATTATTTGAATTACCTGCACACACTGTAAATTTGGAATTCTATTTTGTACTACTTGGTTTAAGCACTGTATTTAAATATAATTGTATTGTTTTTAATTGATGGTTAATGTAATTTTACGTGTAATTGATTTGCCATAAAACCCTGAATTATAAGTGTACCTATGTAGCACTAACGATTAAATTTGGATTTAGTACGAAACTAATCGTCGTAACTGATTATCTACTCTGTTTTGTTATCGTTTATAACTACAATATATATATTTTAATATCTAAAGGTTTTTGCAGCAATTCTATATGTATCCTTCGTTACCTAACTCACGCTTATATTTTTGGCTGAGGATCTGTTTGTTATTGTTT
Source organism: Pterostichus niger (assembly GCA_947425015.1). NCBI lineage: Eukaryota > Metazoa > Arthropoda > Insecta > Coleoptera > Carabidae > Pterostichus > Pterostichus niger. The sequence goes on from OX380339.1 coordinate 7,360,689, forward strand.
GCGGTAAATAATTAAAATATCTGATGTGGACACCACATGACTTCCTTGTACGCGTATTAAACTATAGATATTTTTTTAATTGCACATAATTGACATAAAATCTTTTATTTTTTATTTTTTGTTCTAATCCATAGCAAACTTAATTTTTTTTAAAACTAAAAATATATAATATTTAAATTTAGATATCTCACTTATGCAAAAGGCTAATTTAAAAATTCTTAATGTGCTAGACGCAGAATTTAATTTGAAGCATTTATTTCTAAAATTAAAATAATACCATTTTTTTCAAGGAAAACTGGTAGCAGCTTCATGTAATGAGTCACTTCCGGTTAGTCTATTTTAACCAAAATCTATTATGTTATTTCCATTGATATAGTAGTCTTATATACCAAATTTGGAAAGTTTTAAATTATATTTGAATATAGTTTTTCATGAAAATCTATTATAGGCTTCAAGTACAGTCCTAAATATAAAGTTTCAATTTTCTACGGCTTACCGTTTTTGAGTTATGCGAGATACGTACGTACAGACGGCATGACGAAATTAGTCACAATGGGTTCAGGAAGGGCCAAAACACCTATTTCCGTTGAAATCTGAGAACCGAAAATTTTCGCGATTACAATACTTCCTTTACTTCGTACAAGGAAGTAAAAAACAATCGCAGTGAAAATTGCACAAACAACGCTAAATTCTCATGATTACTCTATTTAACATAATTTTTAAATCATTTGACAAGACGTACGCTCTATACAGTATATTTCTATTTAATTTAATATAAGAGTACGAAAGCTCTCCAGATATTACAAATTGTAGAGATATTGAAACTTGGATTATCAGTGGCGTACGCAGTGTAAAATTATAGTTATAACTGATATATTATTTCCGGAAAAGATAACTTATATTCATCTATAGATTTTGCTCCAATTGTATTAAGGACCTCAAACAATAGGCATACAATTTTCTCAGTTTTCTAAATACATATACGATGTGTGTTAGAAAAGTAATGAGACTGACTTTGTATTTACCAAAGTTTTTTATATTTTCAAACAACAATATTATCCCCTTTAAAGTAGTTCCCTTCGACAGCGCTGGAAGGTTTCAAACGGTATGGTTTTTAGCATATCTGTCACATTATTTGGATGTTTTCCACAGTCCCAAAATGACTTTCTTTTAATACAATTTTCAGTTTTTTGAAAAGAAAAAAGTCACAAGGATTGTGACCAGGTGAATAGGGGGGCTGGGGACCCACAAGGATGCCATTTGAGGTCAAATATTCCGCCGCGTGACATGGTGCTTTGTCACAGACCTTTCGTATGTGCAAATCTTCTGTCAAAATTTGATGTACGGTGAAACTGTTTAAGTTTAACTGGTCACTCATCATTCTTACTGTTAAACGACGGTCTGGTCTCACAAGATCCTTCACACGTTCAACGTTTTCTTCAGATTGTGTTGTTGAAGGCCTCCCTGAACGAGAACGTGTTCTCGACCTTTCAAAAATGAGTTTTGCCAGCGAAAAATTTGGACTGTTGATAAGGAATGTTCCCCATAGGTCTATTTCAACTTTTCAAAGGTCACACTCGCGGATTCCGCAAGTTTAACACAATACTTAATGGCATAACGTTGCTCCAAATTGCGTAACACACTATAAAAACACAACTTCACTGATAGCGCTCTCAAAAATCTCGTGGTGACTGGAGTTGAACTCGGACAAAGCAATTGGAGAAGATTGACACACATGCCTAGTAAAGGAGAACAACACAGCATTGCCAGATAGCTCGCAGTGTTACTTTTTTATTACTGTCCTAACACACCTCGTATTTTAAATTAAATTAAAAAATAATTGTTGTCATAAAAGAGTTTAGGTGATCTCTTCCAAAAATTATTTGGGGCGGGCATGAACAACTTCTGCGCTCGCCAGTGTGTATAATCATATATGCATCATTAATTCAATGTGTAACATTTCTAGGATTCGCATAATAGTATTAAACCCAACGACATATTACTAGATCCTTGCATAAAAGCAATTTGTTTAACTTACTGCACTGAATACTTGACATGAAAACTATTACATGCATTCTAAATAGGTGGCTTTGCATCAGCAGATGCCTTGACAGGATTCCGCGGTTATCTTTGATCGTGAATGCCTTCAAAATGAATCTTGCTCGTAATATGTATATTCCCTTTATCATGAAGCCGTAATGCAAGAAGCACTGACGACAGAGAAAATAACTTCTCGTTTGCGACAAAAACCATGATCTCCCTTTTGTCTGTGGCCGGGTACGGCAGCGGGAACGGTCAATCTCGGTACGAACCGCCCAACAAATTTATATCCTCAGGATGTGACGCACAGAAAAACAATGACAAATTGATACTGCATGAATGAAGATGACTCGCTCGTACGCGGACATCGTTTTTGTTTTAAAACGGAAAGAATGATGTGTGGATTTGTTAAAGCCTAATTATTATGTAGTTTTGCTGCGTCTTTTTCAACACAGAAGGATTTTCATGCTGTTTGCGCAAAAGCTAAAAATAAAGTGCAAAACAGGATTTAAAGCCATGAGGATAATTTGTATTTATTTACACTATTTAATTTTTATTTAAATAAATATGATATTAAATAATTGGAAGGCTTCAAACTCTAATATGTTTTTTTTAAAATATATATTTGCAAACGTTTTAAGCTAAAAAAATCAGCACTTAAAAAAAACGTAAAATATAAAAAATAAGTATCTTTTTTGTTATTATTGACATTTTACAAATATCTGATTTATATTTGACGTTTTTTTTTTAGATGTTGATGATGAGCTAATTTATTAGTTTGAAACGTTCGCAAATAATTTTTTTTTCATAGCATATTGAATTATGAAGCCTTATTTTTATTTAATATTATTATTAATTGCTTCCTTTTTAAATGACAGGCAATGAAAAATTGTTTTAAGGTTATAGAATAAAATATGTTAAAAAGTACAAGAGTAAATTAGTAAAATTTATAAAAACAAATATTTAAAACTACTAAAATAGTTAACGATGAAAAACGACAACGTTTGTTCAACAAAAATATTACATATTATATAATTTACTAGTATTTTATGTTTAGTTTTTTGTATGATTGAAATTAAAATGATTACCGAAAAGGGTCTAAGGCAATAAATTATGTCTAAAAAATTTATACTTTTTGATTACTATGAAAATTTAAAAATTCAACTTTACCAATTTAGATTCAAAAGTACGATAAGGGAAAACGGTGAACTTAACAGATCCCTTAATTGCAAAAAGAGATCAGAAAATAAATGTTTCCTTGGTGATCAATTTATTTATTTTATACAAATATTTTTCGTATGTCAAATCATTAATATTTTTTGATTGATGGTCGCAAAAAAAATTATACGTAACACACCCTAAAAGTTTCTTTATTGGGCTCTTAAGCTTCCAAACTTCGCCTAAGGTTCGTCTAGAATATGCTTGCTTATCCAATAAAGTACCACTTTCAAGTCTTGTTATGTAAATAGCTATTACTGATCGATAAGTAACTACTTATTGTTAGAGAGATGGTAAGAGAGTATTAAAACATACTTTAAAAATTATAACTAGGCTTCTAAAATGTCAAACTAATGTTGCAATATTTATAAATTTTTTGTGGCCACTCCTAGCGATGTCGGATATATATATTTTTACTTCCTTGTACGAAGTAAAGGAAGTATTGTAATCGCGAAAATTTTCGGTTCTCAGATTTCAACGGAAATAGGTATTTTGGTCCTCCCTGAATCCATTTTGACTAATTTCGTCGTGCCGTCTGTACGTACGTAACTCGCATAACTCAAAAACGGTAAGCCGTAGAAAATTGAAACTTTATATTTAGGACTGTTATAACATCTTCCTCCCTCCTCCCTTTTTGGTCATTATACAACTACCGGAAGTGGTACTTTACTTGAAGCCTATAACAGATTTTCATGAAAAACTATATTCAAATATAATTTAACTTTCCAAATTTGGTATATAAGATCAATGGAAATAACATAATAGATTTTGGTTAAAATAGACTAACCGGAAGTGACACATTACATGAAGCTGCTAACAGTTTTCCTTGAAAAAAATGGTATTATTTTAATTTTAGAAATAAATGCTGCAAATAAAAGTTTTAGAGAATTAAATTCTGCGTCTAGCACATTAAGAATTTTTAAATTAACTTTTTGTATAAACGAGATATCTAAATTTAAATATTATATATTTTTTGATTTTTTAAAAATTAAGTTTGCTATGGATTAGAACAAAAAATAAAAGATATAATGTCAAATATGTGCAATTAAACAAATATCTATAGTTTAATACGTGTACAAGGAAGTCATGTGGTGTCCACATCAGATATTTTTAAATTGTATTTGCTACTTTGTACAATAAGAACTTAATCCTAATTACAGTACAGAGTGCGTGAATAAGTGTCAGATATTCCGCCATTTTCAAGTCTATGGCTCCCACTTTATTAACATCTTTGGAGGCCGTGACTGGTAACCGCACTTCACCCGCATAAATATATTATTTACCGAAATCTACTACGGCAAATGCCACACCCAGTGATAGGTAATCATATATTCATTTTATTTTATTATACTCTGCTCAGTGGTATCGAGTCGGCCGGTGGATCTTGAGAACCCTAGTTAGATCCTCACAGCCGACAAACAATTTTCGCCAATTTAAATCTACCCCTGTGGCTCCCCTTCTACTAATATCTTTGAGGGCCATGATTTGACGGCTGGTAACGGCACTTCACGCGAAAAAATATATCACTTACCGAGATCTGCTTAGGTAGAGTACCACATCCAGTAATGGGTAAAAAGCGTGATGATATATTTATTTATACTCTGCAGTCTGATCTTAAGTCATAACAAGCCATGCTTTATGCTCTAACAACACAGCTCTTGCTTCGTTTCATACTCCAAAACAAACTTCACCAGTAGGAAAAACTTACTGTTTTAATACTTAAATAAATTTATAGAATTATCACAATATTTGTGACCAGAATAATGTACAGTGACATTTTAATGTTATTTTCATGCATTTTATAACTCACATATAAGAATAATATAATGAACTATTGTTAATACGTAATATTTTTTTTCTACAACCATTAAAAAAAGTAGGCGTTTTTGAACTTATTTTTATTATGAAAGTAGCAGATTTTTGCACTAGTGCAAAAATGTGAATTATTTCTGCACTAGCGCAGAAAAGTAATTTAATATAAATAAACTCTATACAGTATACTTTCTATTAATATTTATGGAAGCAAATTTAATGTTGCAGCATTTGCTTCTTCTATAATGTCTATAGAATCTAACATTTTTAAAATTGAAAGCTCGGAGAAATTTTTCCTCATTATCAACAAAATAATTGAGTTAGTTTGTCATTGTCAGTTGTCATGGATATATTAAACCAGGTATCTTTCTAAAGTTTCTAAATTAATACAAAATTTCAGAGATGTTACAATTACTGAAATTTGTTTTATTATTTTTATCAAAATATTGTTTATGATTGTAGAAAAAATAGTGTACGCAACTCGTACAGAAAAGGGTCTTTCTGCACTTGATACGTAAATAACTATTACACCACAAACTTCTACGAGAGCAGAAATAAAAATTTATTTGAAATAACAGAAATAAATGATTGTTGTCACAGAATTCGAAAATGATGGTAATCTATATAGTAATTTTGAAAAATAAGGGCTGTCATTAATATATCAATCGGTAACAGATAATGATCGAGTTACAGAGTAGAGAATATTGTTTCAGAGTATGAATCATCTACGCTAGTAATTAAATGTTGGTACGTTTTTGCGTTGTAAAAACAATTTACATCAATAAATCTTTTTGCATTTATCAGAAAAGAGGATGATTCATAACTCATAAACTCTATGATAAAAGTATATCTTCTTTAATATCCAACAACGTATTGGAAAAACATCACAACTAGTTTTTATCAAGAATCAATTTTATAGGTCTGATTTACATATTTACAGCAGGAACATGAGGTGAACAGAGATAAAACTATTGAATTTAATGAAACACAAGCCGCGGCAACAAAAAATAACGAGGCGGTATCTATCGGTAGAACTGTACAATGCGACGTGGTCATCCCAGTAACAAAGTTACAATCGCATTGCATTCTCCGGGAAGTACACTCATAGAAAAGTACAGTCAGGATAGAGAGAAAGAGTATTGATAAAATGCAGGCAACAGGGAAGAGTGCAGACTTTTGTGGAGGAGAACAGAACGTAGAACGCACATCACGTGTATAAAACAAAAACCTAAACTCAATTTCCGTTCGTTGTCGTGGTATCCGGCAGAGGACTTTTGATGCGCTGCTCGGCCACTAGTTAGCGCCACAAGCAGAACGCTCTTCTCGTCCTGCGGTCGCTTAGCAAATGTAATGACTGCAGGAAATAGAGTCTCGTTGCTTTCCTTTCCTGTCCGGCATAGGACTAACCAAATATCTGTTGTTAATTGAGAAATATATTCACGCAAATGTCCGTTAACTGAGAGCGTTTAATGTTCTTTGCGGGTGGCGAATTTTTCAAAGTGGTACATTTGCATGTCCACTTTGGGTCTCTGGGGATTTTGCCGGCTTTGCCTCACTGGTTTAATCAGATATTATAAAAATTTATGTCACTTACGAATGCTCTGTAATTGGATTACGACTGCGAATGCTAAGTTTATTTAAATCGCCAGTTGATAAGTATTTTAATTCTGGATATTAATTTTATATTATACATTTTAAAAATATTTAATTACATTTCTTTTAAAGTACCTACATTTTATTTTTATTTATAAAATTTTTATGCTACTCTGTACAACAGGAATTTAATTACAAGTACAGCGTCCGGATTCATCATGTTTTTAGCTTGAGTATATATACCGGGTGTAACACGAAAAGTGAAACATAGGCGTTTAACATGGCAAATCAGTTTTTCCGTGCGCATTGCTTCCCTAATTATTTTTATTTAAGGAGGACACAATATCGTCATTCTGTCAATGTGTGAATTTTCAAATTTAATTTCTGCAGTTATAAAGTAGTCAAAATGAATTTTGTTTATTGATTCGAATGTAAAATTTTATGCTTTACAACATTTATTTGAAACATTTTTTTCTAAAATAATTAGGGAAGCAATGTGCACGGAAAAACTGATTTGTCATGTTAAACGCCTATCTTTTCGTGTTACACCCGGTATATATATATATATATAGTGATAAGCAGGAGAAGTAATCTTTGTATTATTGTTGTTTAGAGTTCCGTTTGTATTGTTATATTATCATTGTGTTTTATTTGCATTTCTTGACTGTTTTGACAAGTACAGAATAAATTTATTACTTACTTACCAGCCTAGTTTTGTGCATGTAAACATAGGATTAATATCCTGAAACCGGTAGAATATTAAATTATTGTACAATAAAATGGAAACAAAAAAAGGGTATTTATAGTACTTGAATTAAATCATTTAAACAAAAAGAAGCCCAACGAAATACTCGTATTTGATTGTCATGGAAACAACTTTATACGCTATAAAGTAGGTAATTTTTCTTACGAAGTTGTTTATTTTTTTTATCTTTAAACACATTTTTCCGACGTATATTATTTGTTCTCTGCAATCATCTGTTAGTTGTACTTTCCGGAGTCATACAGCATTTTATTTCTTTCATCATTTAAAAGTAGGCAGCATTCTGTTGTAAAAACCGTCCGATATTCTTTGTGATATAAATTTTATTACCTTAAATTTATGAGTTGTAAAATTATTCATAATTGTTAATGTTCTGCATATTCAGTAATTAAGTTCTCATTTCTCACATAATTTATATTAATAGGAAGGTATCATATTGTGTTTGTTGATATAGAAGATAAAATAAAATGAAAAATAAGTTCACAATTATATTACTTGATAAACTAATGAAATTTAATTACTCCTTATTTTATTTGGATTCATTTCGTGAATTTCAGTTTTAACTACAACACAAGTTGAACTAGTTGTTAAATAATTAGAACCAAAAGTTTACTTAAATTAGCTTTCAATTAGAGTTTATGCATTGAACTAAATTCAATAACATTCTTAATTAAAGTTACAAATTATAATTTATACTGTGGTGAAATAGATACCAACTTTACAAATCAATAAAATTTAAATAACCAAATTTGTATTGCTCTACTGAACAGGTTTCGCACATTTAATGTAGCATTTTTTTTTATTTTTGAAAGTTTATAAAACAGGAACAAACTTTTTAACATAATACGGTTGTATTATTATTCTCTTTAATTTTATACGAAAAATAATTATTTTGGATCGTCATCAGCTTTCACTGCGTCATTAAATTTCTCATAAACGTTTCAGGAAATTTCCTTATCTAGTTCCAATCTTTTAAATGAACACTGAACACATATACGAGTATATAAAATGGTAATGGAATTTCAGGACATTATATTAATGCGAAAGAGAAGGACTAGCGTAATCCTGAAGCTAAAGTCTTTAACGAAACACGTGGAATTACTTCTGTTACGTAATCATCATTCATTACTCTACCGCTTATATTTTCTTATTCTTAATCCTCAACGCATTTCGTAGCTTTCACCATTAATTTCGATTGCGAAGGGCGGAAAGGGAAAGTTTGTCCTGCGTTGTGAAATCAGTCATCTTCAGTGTCGCAGTGTCGCCGACCTTTATAGGTTGATGACCCTTGGAAACTGTCAGCAGATGCTTTTCTGTCATTAAAGATTCGTTTACTTGGTCTGTTTAATTACAGTATCATCTAGGAGATAAATGGAATAGACAAATTGTCATAGATTCACTGAAAGAAATTGCAATTGTGTATCAAACAATGAAACATGTTTTGCTGTTTATATTTAAAATGAAAGTAGATTATATAAGTTCGGATTCCACTATAACCAGGCTGTTCATTTTATTTTGTCCACTATTGCTATCTCGAGAACTGTGATGATGATGATGATGATTTGTGCCTATACATCCCACTGCTGGGCAAAGGCCTCCCCCATTGTTCTCCAGGTTTCCCGATCTGTTGTATTGGTTGGCCAATATTTGTCGAAAGAGTGTAGGTCGTCCCTCCATCGTTTTAATTTGCGTCCTCTACTTCTTTTCTTGTGCAATGGGATCCAATCCGTACAGCTCCTGCTCCACCGGTTGTCGTTTGTCCGCATCATATGTCCTGCCCATTTCCATTTCTGGATTTTTGCGAATTGTATCACATCTGTTATTTGTGTTCTTGCTCTTATTTCTATATTTCTTATTCTATCCCTTCTTGTTATAGTTAAAAGTTTTCTTTCTATGTTTCGTTGACATATTCTTAGGCTGTTGGCTTGTGTTTTTGTCAGAGCCCAGGTTTGCGAGCCGTATGTGAGTACGGGTAGTAAGCAGGAATTTGTGATTTTCCTTTTTAGGCTTAAAGGTATATCATTTTGTCTTAAGAATTTTAGCGACCAGTATTTCTTATAAGTATTCTTTATTCTTCTTTCTATCTCTAGTTTGTGTTTATCCTTGAACGCTATAATTTGTCCTAAGTAGATGAATTCGTTTACGTAGTCTATTTTTTTTCCTTCAATGTTTATTTCCTCTTGTAGTCTGTTCGTGAGGATTTTTGTTTTTGCGAAGTTTATTTGGAGACCTGCTTGGTGTCCCGTTGAGTGTAGTAGTGACAGCATATGTTCAAGGTTCTCTTTAGAGTGAGCTAGTAGTACTATGTCGTCCGCAAAGCGTAAATTGGTGAGGTTTCTCCCATTTATATCGATCGAGAACTGTAAGACGTACAAATTCGGTTAATTTAGCAAACAATTTCTATTTTACAAGACTTTTTTAATATAAATAAATAAAATAAATATATCATCACGCCTTTTACCCATCAGTGGGTGTGGCATTCTGCCTAAGCAGATCTCGGTAAGTGATATATTTTTTCGCGTGAAGTGCGGTTACCAGCCGTCAAATCACGGCCTCCAAAGATATTAGTGGAGGAGGAGCCACAGGGGTAGATTTTTTAAATTGGTGAAAATTGTTTGTCGGCTGTGGGGATCGAACCAAGGTTCTCAAGATCCACAAGTCGACTCGATACCACTGAGCCACCTACCCCATATTTTAATGAGCATAAAAAAATTGTTTTCAACGAGTGGTTCACAAACTGTGGATATCACCTTTTTTATTTTAATTTTTTTTATATAATTGTTCGATAGAGAATTTTATTCTGAATTCAGTTATATAATATTTGTATACCCTTAACAATTTTTATGAGAAAAATTGATGTTTAGATTTATTGCATTATAGTTAAAATAAGGGCGCCATGGACGAAACAATTTAAATATGGATTCAGATTTTAGAGTACTGTGTTGTATGAATACTGAATAAGCTAAATAAAATATAAATATCTGATGTGGACACCACATGACTTCCTTGTACACGTATTAAACTATAGAAATTTTTTTAATTGCACATATTTGACATTAAATCTTTTATTTTTTGTTCTAATCCATAGCAAACTTAATTTTTTTAAAAATCAAAAAATATATAATATTTGAATTTAGATATCTCGTTTATGCAAAAAGCTAATTTAAAAATTCTTAATGTGCTAGACGCAGAATTTAATTCTCTAAAACTTTTATTTGCAGCATTCCTTTCTAAAATTAAAATAATACCATTTTTTTTCAAGGAAAACTGTTAGCAGCTTCATGTAATGTGCCACTTCCGGTTAGTCTATTTTAACCAAAATCTATTATGTTATTTCCATTGATATAGTAGTCTTATATACCAAATTTGGAAAGTTTTAAATTATATTTGAATATAGTTTTTCATGAAAATCTATTATAGGCTTCAAGTAAAGTACCACTTCCGGTAGTTGTATAATGACCAAAAAGGGAGGTGCACAACTAGATGTTATAATAGTCCTAAATATAAAGTTTCAATTTTCTACGGCTTACCGTTTTTGAGTTATGCGAGATACGTACGTACGTACGTACAGACGGCATGACGAAATTAGTCAAAATGGATTCAGGGAGGGCCAAAACACCTATTTCCGTTGAAATCTGAGAACCGAAAATTTTCGCGATTACAATACTTCCTTTACTTCGTACAAGGAAGTAAAAATGCATAATTTTACTCATGAAAAAGTTGATATGGAGCCCTTATTTCCTTGAATTGTGTTGAAGTATTTAAAGGAAAACTGAACGATGGAAGGGCGAAGCCAACTGCGCAAACAGGCCCTATTTGACGCCTAAGGCAGCCCTTGAGTCTCGTAATTACAAACATTTGGTGGAACGTGCTTTACGGCCACCAATAAAACTTACAAATCGAGGCGTATTGATTGGCTCTCAGGTTTCTTAATTGCGATTTAAATGGACAGGACATATAAATTTGTTTTGTTTTAATAAAACTTCTACTCGTTAAACTTGAACCAATGTTTCGCTTGGGAAATAATTAATTGCTGAATTTGTATCTATTCTTTTATTACGTCAGGAATGATACAAAATTGCAGACAACAATACTATTATATAGGCTTTCAGAGTTTAATCTTTTAACATATTTTTAATATTTGCCATTGTATATTTTCTGTAGTCTAATATTTTATATAATTCTAGATATATATATTATGTAAACCTGGTAAAAATTTCTTCTTCTTCTTCCTTATACTCCTCTGGGGAGAGTAGGGCGCGACTGCGTTTCACAGCAAAGATCTTTTAGTGGTAGGGTTGCTAGTCCTATGCACTTTTATATAAGTCTGACTTTTAATTTCTTTCACTTTTAGAGTAAATAACACTGGTCATTTAATTCGTTTAATTATTACCTATTATTATTGTTATTGTTATTTGCTTTTTTCCGTAATTTCTATTGAGTGTCGCTGATTACATAGCGTTGTCTATTATCTGCTGGTAAAATTGTAATTAATTGTAAACTTAGAAGTATTAATAATTTAGAATTATTTGCAGCAAAAAATAAACCAAGCAAAATGTTCATGAATGAGACTACAAGAGGTGATAATTATTTGAGAATTATTAGTCGTTTCCAAGACAATTGAGTAACTTTAACAAAACATAGTAGAGGAAACTATTTTGTGATGTTTTGTGAAGCGAAATTGCAAATTACGTTGCCGCGTAGAAAACAAACAATTCTCTAAAGAAAAATTATTACTTCGAGAGGTGTTTAAGACTAATTTTTGGTTGACGGTTTTATTTAAAAATAGTACATTATATTATTAATTAGTGAAATGAATCATAATACGCGTGTGTGATATTTTTTACGAGCATATATAGTATGTTATGCATCAAGGGAGGGAAACATGCGATTATTCCCGCGTGTGAAGTTGGCAAACCGAAACGTAAGCGAGGGCCGAAAGCCCGAGCTGAAGTAAAGATTTGCCAACTCCACACAAGGGATAAACGCGCCCTCCTGTGAAGCATATTATACTTTTCGTAATAAGTACACAAAAAATACCGTCTTATCGCGACAAATGTCAAATATCGGTTGCGTAACTAGTTACCTAGGAAACGCCGCAAACAGCTAATAATTGTAGTCTCTAGGGAGATAAACATCTCTCTAGGGAGAGAAACATGCTACCTAGGGAGAGAAACATCCTACCTAGAGGAGAAAAGCAGTGTTTCTCTCTCTAAAATTAGGGAATAAGAACGTGTTTCTTGTGCATGTGTTACGAAAATGACATTTAACTTTTTTTTGTATGAAATAAACATTGTCCTCGGTGATTAACTTATCTGCACGGTTAGAATGACATTTCTGGTTAAGAAACGAATGCATAAAATTTTGAAATCCTTTCCCTTGAATCGATTTAGTAATCAGTTTTCGTTCTACATCTTCTTTGAACCCGGAACTCGTAACCCACGTCGTGCTGAACACATACCTAAGTGACATATACCAGCAATCAACGAGAAAGCCACCACCGATGCAGACGCGAAATTCATTGCTGTCATTTACAAAATGACACAATTCATATTGAGTACTGGGCCATGTTTTTATGTTACGCACATAAATTGTTCTTTTTTATGTTCATTATTGCTATAAATATCTTACAATTTACTTAATCGTTTCATTTAGGTACTACTACTACTTGGCAAAATGAAAGTACACTAATATTTTTTATTAAAACACAACTTCTAATAGCAGAAGTCTTTAACTGTAGTTTAGTACCAATAACAGCATATATAAATTACACAGGGTGTGAGATAGTTCAGTGGTATCAAGTCGGACTTTGAATTTAAGAACCCGGGTTTTATATCCACAGCCGTTAAACAATTTTCAACACATTAAAATTATCTCTGTGGTTCTCCCTTTGCTAACATTTGCGGGATCGTGACTTGACAGCTGTTAACCGCACTTCACGCGCATAAATGTGTCACTTATCGAGATTTGCTTCGACAGAGCGCCACGCCCAGTAATGGATAAAGGGCGTGATGATATATATATTTTCATTTTATCCCTCTTCATTAATATGGAGGCCTGGTTTTGACAGTTGGTAACTGCATTTCACGCACATAAATATATCACGTACCGAGATCTGCTACAGAAGACTGCCATACCCGGTGATGGTTAAAAGGCGTAATGATATGTTTTATTTTATTTATAACAAACTTGGCCGTAGATATTTAACATGAGAAACAAGTTTTTCCTTGCGCAAAATTATTATGGTTTCAAAAGTGCAAAATAAAATGTGATTATTAACTTAGATGCAGAATTTAGTTTACAACTTGTATTTTAAAATTGATGTCTAAAATTAATAGGTTACTTTTGCACATGGAAAATCTAATTGTCCATCTTACGAGTAAACGTTTAGTATAATAAAAATTGTTTGTCAATTGAATTCGAGCTCTCATTACTGGGAGTTGTATATTCCAAAGCATATCTAGATAAATGCGTATTAATTGTGGTTACCAGTCGTCATATTTTGCTCCTGAATTATACATATTCCTCTATGAACTATAGATTTGCTGTACTGTAATTGAAATTAATTTCCTATATAATTGGTGTAATCTGCTTAAGTTATATCATACAGCTAATTGGGTATGAAATTGGCACCTAAACATTGATCTTTTTGAAACAAGATATACCCCCCTATTCCGTATCTCGATCAGTATTTGGTATTAATCAATAAGTTAATGATAACCCTTATTTTTTATGATTATTCTATAGATAACTTTAACTATCATTTCGGCATTGTGTAGTCAAAACCAGTTATTCTGTTATTTCTATTTTATTATAAGAATAACGTTATTGACATAAACGTCTGAATGTTGATATATAGAAATAATTTTGAGAAATCATGAGCATTTGCCAGGATTTGAACCAAGACCCTTTCTCACGCTAGGTGATTGGTCTACCACTTATTTATTAATTTATTACTTGAGCTACAATAATTGGCGAATGTTCATGATTTTTCAAAATCATTTTTATTTCTATTTTGCTATCGCGCAGGGTTCCAGTAAAAGAAATATTACTTTTAACCACCCGTTTTACACAGCTATCAGTGAGATGTCATTTTATGACTGCTTCATCTGCCTCCCTTGACAACAAGTCCTAATTTAGGCTTCTCTTGAGCAAAGAGAATAGTTTAATTTCAATATTTCTTAACTGATTTTTGTTACTTGTTAAATTCTCTGATTTTAAAGCACGTGTTAGCAGAAAATTAATGACAGAAAGTTGTCATAGAAAAGAATAAAATACAAAATTATTATATTTATTTAATTCAACTTTTGAGCTTCTCTCAAATTTTGCGAAATCATTCTGTCCAGGATTCTTAGACATCCTCACAGGAAGTTCTTTTAAAAGGAAGTTTAGTTTAACTTTACCGGAAATTCCTTCGTTCTTCCATTTGACGAGTTTCTATTTCGCTAAGATCCTTTCGTTATTTTTCTACAAATAAGCAAATCGTAAATCTTATTTCCATTTAAACACATCAATCAATATTTCATTTGAGTGAAACGAAATGTTCTTAGTCTCTAGATATTTATTTGTCGTTTTGTTTTTGTCTTCTTTTCTTCCAATATTGTTTTCATCAGTGATATGGCTTATGGGACACAAGGTGAACCATTATTGATTTGCAAAATACACACATCGTTGGATTTATATTGTCATAATAATTTATTTAAGTGCATTAAATTGATGTAAATACATTGGGACATATTTATCGACCATTTCGTGTCTCCATACATTAATTTAAAATGGTATGTTTGTGTTGCATTTGCCAGTTGTTGTATTACACACGTATTTTAACCTAAGGGTAGCTATTATTTATTAGTAAGTGTATATTATATATTAGTAATTCCTAGAAAATATATTTTTTAATTAAATATGATTAGCTTCGAAGAAAGAACATATTCTGGTAGACAACCATTAGTCAATGGTTGTCTTATATATTAAGTTTTTATTTAATTATCATTTTCTGACACTGTTCTTAAATAATGTTTTATTAAGGGTTAAGTTTGAGAATATAATTATTTTATTAAATAATCAAAAATCTTCAATGATGCAGAAAATATAAATAGAGATAGAATGTTTGAAAACGAATTTAAAATCTGAATATGAATACCACTCTAGCAAACAGTGTTCTTATGGGTAATAGTAATTTAACAAAGGTTGTTTTTATACTTTGGGATAAAATACTCATATAACAAGAAAAATTATTCAAAATTAAGATTGGTTACCTTATGTAAACATTTTTAATACCACTGGTTTGATAATTATTTCAAATATATTAATAATAACTTTATAATTATTCTTCTTACAATTTATTGTAATATGAATTTAAAACATCCAAATACATTTTTTTATTTTGTATTTGAGCTACACTGTTAATTCTAAACAACTTTACAGAAATATTTTATCTTAAAATTCATGGCATTTTACTAAAAAATAATTTACAGATTAATAGTAAAAAAGATTCATATCTACTTGCAATTTAAACGTTCCAACTGTATTTATCTAAATCCGAATATAATGATTTGAGTTTAAAAGACTAGTATTTTTAAAATTAATATATATATATATATATACATATTTACGAAAAATCCATTACACAGTACCAATATAAAATAATAGCGTCTATTAATGTTTTAAATGAGCACTGACAATACGGTAATATGTGATCCTATGATTACAATAAAGAAAAATCACAACAATGAAAGAGTATAACAATAAATGATTGCAACAATGAAAAATCATAACAATGACACGTCTCAACGGTGACAAATAACAACAAAATCAAATAATGAGTAATTTTGCCATGGTAATTTTAATTGTTGTGCAAAGTGAACACTTCTCTACTTGTATAATAGAAAATACATGCAACAATAATTTCAAATGAAACATTTTAAATTTAAATCTTTTGAATTTTATTATCACTAATATTATTCTTATTTATATGATTATATCTGGAAATCTAAAAGAATATTTACATTGAAATTTTGGAATTTTCGTTGTCTTGACGACAATCTATGTCAACTGAAGGGAGTCATTTCTATTCGAAACCGAAGACGAGGTATATAGTTATAGCAACCGAGATATACATATTTTCCTTTTACTACCCTACCAGAAAGTAATATTTTTAGAAATAAATTAAAAACTTAGATACGATTTATTATTGTAGTTGAAATAACTATTCAAGTACCTTGTAAAATTTAGAAACGATATGATATTTGTGCAATTTTGTGTTTGCAATAAGTCCCATAGATCAATAACTGACAAAGGCAAATAATTCCAGAGATTGCAATATGCAATCAGTACACAGACAACAAACAGATATTGAATATCCACATATATCGAGATTGCACAATTATCTAGAGAGTTGGGCCAAGGCGGACCGTAAAGCACAGATGACGATATTAAATCGTATATAAACTGACCGTCGCCGGTCGCGATTGCTGGGCGTTATTGATTCGCAATAGCTCAGTTCGAAAGTAATCTATGTGAGTCAACTTGGAAGCTTTTGTGTACACGTTTTACGACGCGACAACAGTTGCATTGTTCTGTTGTACGTGCGCTGGATATAGCGCTAGACTTGGAATGCCAGAACACAACAGAAAAACACAACGTTTCAGTGGCACAAGGAGTAAATGGATTGAGCACTTTTGTAAATTACTGTCGTGTTTCGGCAAAGTATTGCTCAGGGACTTGTCGGATTTATAGCAATGGCGTCCATTAAAACTTAAAATAATTGTTAACTTTGATACTACGACTTCTCTGTTCTGAACGCGTATGCCAACCTGTGTGCTGTGCACGTTATAACTTTAGACATTATGCGACGGTTTCACTAGAACAAGAACAAGCCTTGTGTACATACTTCATTTTATGTTATTATTTTTAATAATTTCCAAATTATATTCATTACTTGTCACAAAAAATATAACTAACTATTTTTGAAAAACCATAAATACAATAAATACAAAAAGTATACAGAAAATAGTATGTTATGCATCAAGGGAGGGAAACAAGCGATTATTCCCGCGTGTGAAGTTTACCTACTTCACACAAGGGATAATCGCGCCCTCCCGTGAAGCATATTATACTTTTCGTAACAAGTGCACAAAAATTACTGTCTTATCGGGACAAATGTAAAATATGCGTTGCGTAACTAGTTACCAAGAAACGCTGCAAACAGCTAATAATCGTAGTCTCTAGAGAGAGAAACATCTCTCTAGGGAGAGAAACATCCTACCTAAGGAGAGAAACATAATGTCTCTCTCCCTAAGAAAAGCAGTGTTTCTCTCTCTAAAATTAAGGAATAAGAACGTGTTTCTTGTGCATGTGTTACGAAAATACATATACACAACTTATGGTACTTATTTAAACCCCATACAACGTACTGATTATAAAATAGAAAGGATTTTATAACTAATTGCACATTACTTGAAGTAAACATTTTTCGTATCCCTGTGGTGAATAAAAAATATTTTTTTCTATTTTGCGTTCATAAGAAAGTCAATACGAAAAATAAGAAAATTGAGAAATACTAGAAATAATTTTTATACAAATATTATAGGTGGCTATGTGAAAATAAACAAAATGTAACAGTGTTAAATTAATGTCAAAAAAGTATACATTTGCTGGTTACTTTATTTAACTTATTTTGCAAACAATAAAAAAAAATTCTTTTTGCCCTTCTCATGATTCCAGTCGATTCACCAATTATTAGAATCATATCTATTAATTCTTCTTTCGTAAATATTTGAAAACGTTTTTTTTATTGTTTGCAAAATAAGTTAAATAAAGTAACCAGCAAATGTATACTTTTTGACATTAATTTTACACTGTTACATTTTGTTTATTTTCACATAGCCACCTATAATATTTGTATAAAAATTATTTCTAATATTTCTCAATTTTCTTATTTTTCTCGAATTTTTTCAGATACATTAATAAAAACTAATACACCGTTGAAAAGAGAAAAAAATGGCGGTTTTTATTTTAGTAAAATAATTATAGGTTGCTATTTAAAAAAAATAAAAGTTGATAGTCGTATCTTGTAAACCTGACTTTATAAAAAATATCTACATCTGCCATCAAATAGTATATTTAAAATAATAAAACTTTCATATGAACCATTTTTTTCTATTACTCATAATAAAAAAGTTAAAGGGGGGGGGGCGTCTTCCCAGACTCACCCTGTATACTCAAATTCTGAACAATTGCATACATATCAATAACAGTTACCAACCACATTTCACATGAAAATTGCCCTAAATTGACTAGGTTTAAAATATCGCAGATTTTTTTATATTTAAATAAATAAATAAATATATCATCACCCCTTTTATCCATTGCTGGGTATGGCACTCCACCGTAGCAGATCTCGGTAAGTGATATATTTCAATGCGTAAAGTGCTGTCAAATTACGACCCCCAAAAATGTTAGTAGAGGGGGAGCAACAAGGGTAGATTTAATTTGGTGAAAATAGTTTGTCGGCTGTGGGAATCTCAAATCCACAGACCGGTTCGATACCACTGAGCCACCTACCCCAATTTTATTTTATAAAAGACGCTAAATAGTATAAATATATCATTTTATAAGACTTTATAAAAACAATAAACGAATCAAAGGATAAGACAGGAAGGAAGTATCGTCTAGCGCTTGTTTTTGAAAGTGAACACTTTTTCAAATAAATTTAAGATATCGAAATTTATATTTTACAAGATATTTTATTTAAATCATTATAAGGTGGTTGCACCATTGTCACTTAAAATTAATCTTTCTCATATATACTCATTTTGTGGGATACAAAAGTGAACATTTTTTGACAGTTGTAGAAGAAATATAATATATATTTGGTGTACCGTACAATTTTATTAATTAGTTTATGGATGACGTGAAAGAAAATGTTGGAAAAGTCTATTCTAAATGAACGCTCAATATATTATAAATCCTCTGCATATTCTCTCTTACTAGGTACTAACTTTGCCCAAAAATACCTATACCAAATTTCCCTGTAACATTACTGCAGGATTGGTAACAATGTCATTAAAACTTAAAATAATTGTTAGCTATACTGCTTTGCGTCAAGATGTTCTACTCTCAGTCGCAGTCTTGTTCGTGGTGTAACCTCGAGGCTCGAGGCTACGCATAATGTAATCTCAACCCCGCCCACTGCTCGCCCTCTTCCACAGAGCAACTTGCTAAAGTCGTCTAAGTGTAATTAATTTCTAAGGAGACATGCAGTATAGAAACATGGCTGTTACATAGTTGCACCTGCGCTGAGGCAATTCGAATCGCATTATTACAACCGGTGCATGTTCTAAGTGAATTAACGTCCTTTTGGCTGAAGTGGACCTAATCCTCCCTCGCTGGACACACCCTCTGAGTGTATTTACTAAAGGTGAGGTATGCAGTTAACGCGTTATGGGAAAATATAATTCATGATGTGATATAGCGCCTGTTTTAAACGGCTTACTTGGAGCCGAGATTAAAGGAGTGTTGCATGATGCAGTGTATGCAACTTGGGGTATTATATTTCAAAATTTACTCCTCGAATAATTGCAACTTTGTGAAATTAATTAAATTTAGTCTAATGCAAGAAGATCGATTCAATGAAAGCAATTTCATGGTAATAGTTATTTACGTAAAAAGTCAGGAAAGTGTTCAATTACAGGATGAATAGATAAGCTGGGCTTGAAACAGCTTATGAATCCTGTACGACGCTTTACTGACGTGTTACCTATAACATATTACCTGAAACTTTAAACAAATAATAAATATTTTGAATTAATTTAAATTAAAAGAAATATTTGACTTACATAATCAGTCAGTATTTTATGTTGCTAAGTAACTAGACACTCACGTTTCTTTCATTATCAATATGTTGTTTTCCAGACTAGGCATGCAAAGCAAAGCTTTCCTGAGTCTTAAAGGTCAGGCAAATGTTTATTTTCCTGTCAGTTTCAGGTAAATAATATTGTTGATGATCGTAAATGATTTTAGTTAGGTAACAGTTTGTTAAATCATTAGTCATTAAGAATATAAAAGACTTGCCTAGTTTTTTTACAAAAATAACTTAATAATCATCAAGTTATTTATGTATTACTTATGGAAAAATAAATTAAATAAATATAAATATATTTTCACGCTTTTTACCCATTACTGGGCGTAGAACTTTGCCATAGCAGATCTCAGTAAGTTATATGTATACAGGGTGTATCTATACCTTTATACGACACTTTAATGACATATATACTCGTACTTTGATATACTGATTATAGAACAAAAATAATTTTTTTGAAATTCGCAATAATTAGGGTATTTCATTTCTAGCGAACATTTATAGTGTCACTGATTTAATAGTACATTTAATTATTTATAATTATGTTAATAATGAAATAAAAGTATAAACACTGCCTACAAATAATCATTTATTAATTAGTTATTATGTAGGTACCTGGTGTAACGCCATATATTTTTTTTAATTATATGTACTGTTAAACCTGTGACACAAGAAATGTTTGCAAGGACTGAAATACCCAAATTATTGTGAATTTAAAAAAAATCTGTTTGTTCTATAATCTTTATACCTAATTAAGTCATTAAAGTTTCGTGCAGAGGTATAGAAACACCCTGTATACGCGTGTAATGTAAGTACCAGTCGTCAAATAAAGGCTCCCAAAAATGTTAGTGGAAGTGGAACCATAGGGCTAATTTTGATGTGGTGATCATTATTGGCAGTGGTATTCAAACCCGGCTTCTCAAATCCACCTACACCAAAAAGTAGTTTTGACCTCCCCCTACCCCAATAACTTTCAATGTAATTAATCAATGTTACAATGATAGCAGTTAATAACAGCTTATTAAAACTTCACTATCGTATAAGTAATATTAACGCTACTTATTTAATCATTTCGCCCTTGTGCAATAAAATAAAATTTAAATTAACCTCTTAACAAAGGACGGTAACTATATTAAAATGATAGATTTAGAATTACTTTTAAAAATTCAAATTCCATGAGACATTTCCGTTTTCATTACGAATTTCACCACTCAAGTTTTGTAATTGAATTCGACGCCTTCTTCGTCGCAAACTGCATATAAAATTAAAATCGATTTCCACAATACGATTCAAGATGAAGGGATAATCGCCAGTAGGTACTAGACCAAATTCTACTCGGTTTGGAGACACAGAACTAAGCTATTTGTCCTAATCGGATTTGATGAGATTCAGACCTGATCAAGTATTCTATCTAATCCGATTCTGTTTCAGGAAAGACATTCATTTAATAATTATTATTTGATTCAGAAACTTCAATATGTATCATCAATTATTATTTCATGATAAGGATTCATTTTAGAAAAGAGGTAATAATATAGGAACTCTTTTCTAAATTGTAAAGAAACTAGAAACTTAATTTTTAAGTTTAATTTAAGTTGTGTGCAACTTTTATTTTGCAATAAAATGAAGACAAGAAAATTGCTTAAAGCCCCGTTCACATACAGTTGAAGTGCATTTATATTGTAGAACAGAATTCTTTCCTTAAGCCCGTATGTCATGATCTATAATTCTGTCAGAATTATGGACATAATTATAAACAGAATTTTATGAATCGTTGCATATAGAAATTTTAATCAAGGTTACTTTTCTGTCCAGAAAATTAGAACATGTTCTATTTGTCTGGACAGAAATTGATACATAAAATGTGTAGATACGAGTAGTATGCACCGTGAATCTGACAGATGAACGTTCAAAGAAATATATTTGAAGCTTATTATTGAGACCTTCAACTAATGTAAGAGTCCATCGTTCAACATATTTAGAATACCTTTGCCTTCATCCCGCCCTAAATTCCAGCTTTTAGCCAATATTTTTTCTTATTTTTCTTATGTAAGTTACGTAAAGCTAAAATAGTGATGGTGGTTATAATTATACCAGCAAACATAGCATCCAATTGTTTATTATCCATTTTCAGTAGGTAATAATCACAAATGTCAGCTGTCACACAAAAATTTAACGATTGTGCAAATTCATAACCCGAATTATGTTTCAAATTATCTGTATAGTAGTATAGATATGTATACCCAAAATTATGTTCAGAAATTTGGTTATACAAATTCTGGTCAAAATTCTGTGCAGAATTATAGATCGTGACATACGGGCTTAAAGAAAGTAAACGCGACAGTATGGTATGCCATACTCGTTTTTATTTAATAATTTGGAACATGCTTGTCGAACCGAAGACGTTTTAAATTCAACTAAAGACGTCTTAAATTGAATTAAAGACGTTTGAAAATACAGCTCGTGCTTTGCACTCGCTATATTTCCAGTTCCATAACAACTCATAATTCATGTAAAAATAAATAAAATAAATAAATATATCATCACGCCTTTTACTCATTACTTGGTGTGGCACTCTGCCTAAGCAGATCTTGGTAAGTGATATATTTTTCTCGTGAAGTGCGGTTATTAGCCGTCAAATCACGGCCCCCAAAGGTATTAGTGGAGAGGGAGCATTCATGTAAAAATATTATCGCCAATTTATTATATTACTTGTTATATTAATTATGATTATATAATAAATCAATAAGCTACTTTTCATAAAATTGTCACTAAATGTCATTAAAATTACTTATTTGTTTATTGATATTATACAATTGATTTGTGACCGAAATACGTAAAGATTTGTGTTTCGTGAAACATTCTTACTAACGCAATAATTAGCGATATTATACAGTGTCCGTCTGTACGATGGTGTGGATAGCAATATGGAATTCGAATTCGGAGATCCCGCTTTCGTATCTCATTCAAGCTAAAAATTATATGAACTACCACACTGCGGCTCGGTGAGTGCGGACCCTGTACTGTAATTGGGATTAAGTTCATGTTGTACAGAGTAACATAAATAAATAAATCTAAGAAAACTTGAGCTTCCTGATTGGTGTATTTTCTGCTAAATTGTATAATTGTTCTAGTATTAATACACAAAAAAATATAGAAAATTTGTTCTAAATTAGCTCTGAATTGAAAGCAATTCATTGCAAAATTATTAGGTTAATTTGAGATTCGAGTAATTCATGTGATAACCTATATTTCGTACTTTGATGCGAAATATTGCTCAGGTAAAAGAGGTAAAATATGTTGAAAGTGTTCATTCATGTTGTAAATTTAATTATACCTCAATGTAAAAGCAATAAAACCATGCATGAAATAGTTTTACACAACTGAACTACATGCAGAAAGAGCCGAGTACGCTCGAACAAAATAAAAAAAAACTAAAAAGGCAATCGCACAAGAACACCGAACGTTCGACTTGACCGGGCAGCTCCGCAGTTTGCGAAATGTTCGAATACTCTCGAAAATGGTTATTCCGTTTATTTCAGCCATTCCTACTTTGACTACTATTCATATTTATTATTGTTTCAATTGTCTATTAACTTTAATATATAATACTGTCCGTAACATACCTACATTTTAAACATATCTAATAAATAACTGCATATTTTAATAATTATAGACCAAATGAGAAGAAGAATTTTTGTATGATCAGTGATTCTAAAAATTAATTTTCTTTTTTAATTTTTTGTGCAGAAGGGAATTTTATTCTAAATTCAATTAATACAAAGTTAAGTATCATTGCATTACAAAACCTTTAGAAAAATGCATATTAAATTGACATTAATTTAATTAAAAAACACTAGGTTAGTTTCAAATAATGTAAAGTTTATTTTACAATACGTATTTCGGTCGACTAGACCATCATCAGGTGAACAAGATATGAATTTAATTCAAATCACATAAGAATCACCGTGAATTGAAATAAACAAACGAACAAATCAAATTTAACCTAGTTTCACGAACAATGGGAATAATATACATCATCTCTAACTACATGTCACTGCAAGGGTCCTATAACCACACTGAGCTAATTTATTTCAAGAGTATTTTTAAATTTTTGTAGAAAACAACGAGTTTCAACTTTAGAAGTATCTTTAATTGCAAAAGTTTGAAATTTTTGTATATTAACGTTTTTTTTTAACCTGACCCATACGAGAATTTGAACTTTTTATATTGACAGGAAGATGGCATTTGTATTTCACTTCAAAATTATAAAAAAAAATGTTTTATTGATTTGTTTGTGTTTCATTGTTGTATTAATAAATGTACATATTGAGTTATGGTAAGCTTTCATTTAAAAATTATTTTTGTTTCGTAACATCAATTTAGTATTTTGTTATTATTAAAATTTTAGACTTGATAATGGGACTCACCCTTAGTCCCGAGACGTCGTCTTATATGTTTTAATGATTTTAATTTTACGTAATTAAAGCCAAGTAATCCAACCAATAGGGAGTACAATTTATTTCCATTTTTACATCTTTACTCCAACAATTAGAAAATAATACTAGTCAACAGATTTTTAATTTAAAAAAATTATTATCGCCATGTTGCTAAAGTTAATCTTAATCGAGATATTTAAAATTAGTTTAAATACGAATAATTTAGCAAATACAGCTCACACCATTACATTTGTTGACTAAACTGATACTATTTTTCCTACAAAAATTCGTAGTTAAACTGTACAAGCTTCTAAATAAATTGAGCGATTATTTATTTAAATCTATTACCCGTCATTAGAAATTTCCAGCTACACCACTGTTTTCACTTCGTCTATGATATTCTACCTATTTTTTGTCTCCTTAAAAAAATACCTAGCTAGGTAAAAAGTGGAAACACCAAAATATAAATTTTCCATCAGCATCTTAGTTCCCTCACTCACATAAAATGATTGATTTCAGATTCCGACGGAGGTTCAGAAGGTGGCCTCCTGGGGGACGACTTGAACGAGTTGACGGCGTCCTTCCCGCCCCTGGAGGAGAGCCCGCCGCTGCACTTCGCGACAGAGAACAGCACGGAAGTGATCTCACAAACTGGGTCGACTGCTCTCGTTCCGTGCGTTGTTAACAACATCGGCGATGGCATGGTAAGTGCTACATGTCACTGTTTGTCTCTACATGCGTTGCACCCGCGGCACACACTGGGAACTTGGATGTCGGAGACTGTCGTGACACTTGCTGGTGTCGATAAGATGGCGGCTGTGATGAGACATGCTAGAAACTTCTTGACATTGTTTATCCTGTCGAGTTCAAAGAACTTCTACCATCGTCTCGTTCTTCATCCTAGTTGGTGAACTTTATATCGTAATTACTTAAATAACAAGAAAATAACAATCTTGTTGACCCGTAGAATACTAATTAATGACATACAGGAACAAGATGAATAATTAAAATTAAATAGGATGACACATTACATTATTTTCAGTATATATGTATATATTTTTTAATAATTAAATATGCAATCGTAGAAAAAATTATATATGTATCACAAGCATAAAGTGTCTTTTTTTCTCTGGTACTATTGCTATGCTCGAATTACAAAGAATCACTTCAAGCTTTTAATACATAAATAACTATTTTGCACTAAAAATTTGTATATAATGACTCACTTATTTCACGATCGTAGAAAAAGTAATTTTATCCACTCGTTGCTACGCAATCCATAACTAATGAAACTAAAGCTTACTTTTTACAATAAAAGCTCAAATTATGCCATACATAAATATGCAATACTATAAAACATGTTAATTAATTTAATTAAACATAGAATAACGTTACAAAATATAGAACAAGACAAGATAAAATAATATAAGAAAAGAAAAAATGTATAACTTTTTACAAATAAATCTCTAATTTTGCCATGCATAATTGCGCAATAAATAACACAATAAAACATGTTAATTAATTAAATTAAACATCGAATAACGTAACAAAATGTGGAACAAGACAATATAAAATAATATGGAAAATGAAAAAATGATGCCATACTCAAATTAAATTAAAAAGAATTAAATTCATCCATTGAGAAATAAATAAGGAGCAACAATTTTAATTTAAATCAAGATTCAATCTTTTTATTGTACGTTTTGTGTTTTATTATTAGAAAATTTAAATATTTGTTGTTATATATAAAATTTTGTTCTCTTGTATTGTGGGAATCAAATGTTATAGCGCTTATGTTCATTTGATATTTTTAACTCAAAATAGCCTCAAGAATAAGCCATTAAATTTTGTTACACTATTCCTGAAATACCTGTATAAAAACATTGTGCTCTAAATATCTTAATTTTTTTTCTAATTTGTGGCATTAACAGGTCTAATATTATCCGTGTTCTTTTTACGTCATATCTCACTTCGTCTTAGCTTAGCTTAGTTATTTCAATCAAGTTGTCCATTCTATTTGTCTGAACTGAGAATGAAGTGAGATGAATTTCTCCCCCCTTGTCTATGTTGAGCTACTTAGACTGGTAATACTTGTTGAGATTCTCACCCCACTTCATAAGTGAGGGTTATTTTTTTAAAGTGTTTGACACATCGATGTGCATTGTCAAATTATTTCAAAATGAATACTGTTAATGTTAATAAAAGTGTGAAATATTTACAAAACTAATTTATAAGTTTATAATACCAACAATTTATTATGAATTATTATACTTACAGCAGAACTACAGCTAGGTTTTGAATTCATCATTTAGCATCTATAGTTTGACGTTTGACAGCAGCAGAGAAAGATATATGTATAACGTTCTTTGTAAATAAATATATCATCACGCCTTTTACCCATTACTGGATGTGGCACTCTGCCAAAGCAGATCTTAGTAAATGATATATATAAAAAGCGCGGTTACCAGTCGTCAAATCACGGCCCCCAAGGATGTTAGTGGTGGAGGAGCCACAGGAGTACATTTAATTTGGTGAAAATTGTTTGTCGGCTGTGGGGATCGAACCAGGGTTCTCAGGATTCACAGGCCGACTCGATACCATTGAACCACCTACCCTATAACGTTCGTGTACGTTCTATTTGCAAATCAACTATCTCAGCTCGCTTCACTTTAATCTCATCTCATTTTGATAACTAGTGAAGTGAGTTGTTGGTAAAAAGAATGCAACTATTGTCGTGTGTAATTTAATACTATTATTGTTTGCTGGACACTACTAATTATCAAAAATGAATTTCGTTGAAACTGTTAAAAAAAAGTATAATAATATGGTTTAAAAGGTGCGTAAAGTACTGTAACCAACTGTCAAATCACGATCCCTAAAATATGAGTGAAGAGGACATCACAAGGGTAGTTTTAATATCGTAATAAAATTCTGATGCTGTACTATTGATCGATTTAGTGACGTATTGAATACTTTATATATGAAACGTCAGATAAATTTCAATAGTAATAAATATCAAAATAATCACTTGTCTAAGTCTCACAAAATTCAGCCTCCAAGTCACCTTATGAGGGCATCGTCAGAGGCTGGCCAGCACAGTGAACTTTGTTCTAGGTGAAGAAGTAGGTTATACCATACTGATGAGCTCTAATAAGAGCGAAACGCGTCTATGGTTACCAACTGTGCTGGCCAGCCTCTGACGATGCCCTCATAAGGTGACTTGGAGGCTGAATTTTGTGAGACTTAGACAAGTGATTATTTTGATATTTATTATTAAACCTAGTTTCACCAAGTGAGCATTTAAAGACAATTAATTTTGTCTTTGTTGTTTTTTAAATTTCAATAGTTTTATTTTATCATAATTCCCAGTTACATTTGACATTTCACATTTCAATGATTACTAAAAATGGCTAAAAATAATCACAGGTACAAATTTTTCGTTGTAGAGAAAATAGAAACATAACCGTGTCAAAAACTGTAAAGAGTATGCAAATACAAATTGAGAATATATTTAAAAACGCAATATATTTCCCCAACTGACACGGCCTCATGCAGAATGCAAATTTTTGTGTGTTCAGTGCTAGCACCTGCATTTAAAGTCATTCGCGGTAACATATGCAACTACATCACGATATGTTTACGGTTTTCAATGTTGGTATTCGCCACAAGCTGCAAGCGACACTGACAAACCAAAGAGCAAACTCTACTGCAGCTAGTTGTCACAATGTCACCATATAATTTATAACTATTTTTTGTCGTAGAATACGAATAAATAAATAGTTTTTATTTTTCAATGTATGTTTGTTTTGAATATATGTATTCAGGTAATAATTTTTCTTTTATAATTAAAATATACTTTTTATACAGGTGATTCAAGATTAGTGTAACAAAATTTAATAACTCATTCCTGAGATCATTATGAATAGAAATTGTTATATAAACATACGTCTTATTTCCTTTGGTTGCTAAAATTTTATTTATCTGAATTTTTAAAATAAATATGTAGTTACAATTGAACAAATTAGGGAAAGCAAAACACGATATTACAAACACAACGTGATATAATAATAGTTATTAACGTTACAAGTAAATATGTTTTTATGGAACGAGAAAGATGTTTACGTACGAGGCGACGAAGACGCCAAGTCTGGAATTTCTAAATAAGTATTGTAAAAAATTATTAACGGACTTACAATTAAATTACAACGTTTTATACTATACTGTGTCACATTTAACTATTAAAAATTATTTTCATATCCTAAGCTTGAAGGTGACATCTTAAAACAATTATAATTAAATGTTAAAAACTGTTTGTTGCGTAGCAACTTCACAATAATATTACCGTAATATTAATTACAGTACTAGTAAAATCTCTCTTGTCAATCTGAAATAAGTAGGTACTGTAAACATGGAAATATAATACAATATGAAATAAAAATATAAATAAACAGCCGACAAACAATTTTCATCAATTTAAATCTTCCCCTGTGGTTCCCCCTCCACTAATATATATGGGGCCGTGATTTGACAACTGGTAACCGCACTTCATATCACTTACCGAGATCTGCTTAGGCAGAGTGCCACACCGAATAATGGGTAAAAGGCGTGATGATATATTTATTTATATTAAACATGGTATAATATATCAATACATATAATTTATTTTGATCCGAAATAATTTTTTGTAATAAGCTGAATGATATGATTTAATCATAGTTATTGGATTTCAGGCTTTAGCGAAAAAAAAGAAGAATTTTAAACAATATAAATTTTCATTTTTTAAATTATTATTTGGCGACATTTCGGCACAATATTTTGGACATTCTCAAGCAATAATAATACATATAACTTTAAAGTTACATGATACAATTAAAAAACTTAAATTTATAAAAGTTTTTTTTAGTTTATTAATATTTTTATGGCGTAGCTCAGAGTTATAGAGTCGACATGTGGATTTGAGAACCCGGGTTCTATTCTCCTTGGTTACGAACAACATACAAATTATTTAACATTAGCTGTCTACAGTTATAAGTATAAAATAAAACTATTTAAAATTAAATAATTAATTATAATGTGGTAACAAATAGTTCAAAAATAAATTTTGAATGAACAAGTCCTTTGATTAATGTCGACATTATTGTATTTATATCAACAGTGTTGTAACATTTTCGTTGCTCGCTTTTAGCTAAAACCTAGTTACAACCAAGCTCTTATTACGAGCCTATGTATTTATCAACTATGTATATGTTAGAAACAAAGTTGGAAAATATTGGTGGCAGAGAAATATGAAAAAATATTTATAAACATAAAACATTGCTTTCAATTGTATTATATTGTATAGTATCCCTACAAAAACGAAATTTGTTTTTCTTTCTTTATTGGTCACTAGTGTCAAAGATGAGGTTTAGCCGTAGGCTGTTTTTCCGCCTAACCCGATAAAACTATCATATTCTGGGCGTGATTCGAACTTACACTCTGCGGTGTTATGATTGTCTTCGTGCTATCCAATTTGATTTCAAAGTTTGTTTTAAAGTGTAAGTTATATTTTACTAGTTCGACTTCTCTAATTGTTAATTAAAATATGTAGTAATGTAGAAAACAAAATAATTTATTTTAATATGTTTTAATTAAGGTTGTACTTTTGCTTTAAAGTAGGTTACTGTGTCAAGAGTTCTAGAAATATTGTTGTTTTTTATTTCCAACTACATTAAAGTACAAATTTAGAATTTCGAACTGCAATTAACCCTTAGAACTTATTAATTACTTACTCTTTACTTTGATACTGCTCAATTTACATTTTAATTTAACTCCAAGTTTAAACGAAATTAAATTAACAAAGGAATAAGAATTTACTGAAAAAACCGAATAAATGACGATATCTAGATACATTGTATTGTTTTTTATTTATTTTAGTTTAAGGTTTCAATAATTAAACTCTGCATCTTAATCAATTTTACATCTTTTATTACTGATAAAATTAAGAAACTGCTATTATTTTACATAGTTATTCGACTGCAGCAAGTGCAAGTCAATGTACGAGTACAAAGTTTAACTGTCATGTACGTATTTTAAACTTGATTTTAACAGTTACTAAAAAATGAAATGCTGCATTATTAGTACAGCATACATCCTTAATTTTTGTCCTGAAGTATAAGAACAACCTGTATATATTTATTTATGCTACTCTGACAACATAAACTTAATACCAATTACAGTACCGTGTCCGGACTCACCGAGCCACAGTGCTAGACAAGAAGTTATAATTTAGAAGTTAGAATCTATAAAATTAATTTCCCTTTAGATTATGTACAATTTTTTGCAAGTCGTTCATATTAATTTTGACAACACTTTGATGATCGGGATATCAGTCTAATATATTTTGAAACGGTTACACTTCCTACGTTTCGGCGATAACTATCGCTTTCCTCAGGGATATGTAACGTCTAGTCATAAGTATAAAAAAAATAAATTCGATAGATTTAACTGTCGGTTCTCGTTGAAACATTTTATAATAAAATAAAATTAAAAAACACTAGGTTAGTTTCAAATAATGTAAAGTTTATTTTACAATACGTATTTCGGTCGACTAGACCATCATCAGGTGAACAAGATATGAACATATCTTGTTCACCTGATGATGGTCTAGTCGACCGAAATACGTATTGTAAAATAAACTTTACATTATTTGAAGCTAACCTAGTGTTTTTTAATTTAATTTTATTATAAACAAAATGTTTAAAAAAACAGAACATAATGTCAAAAATAAAAAAAAAATAATTAAAAAGGTTTAAAAATTACACAACTCTTAACATTAACAAATAAAACACAGTCACAGAATGTGACTAGATTTAAAACTGTGTAAATGATTTTTTGTAATGTTCCTTTCAATGTGTTTTATTTGTTAATGTTAAGAGTTGTGTAAATTTTAAACCTTTTTAATTATTTATTTATTTATTTTTTTAAATTTGTGATATTATGTTCTATTTTTTTAAACATTTTGTTTATACTTATGACTAGACGTTACATATCCCTGAGGAAGGCGATAGTTATCGCCGAAACGTAGGAAGTGTAACCGTTTCAAATATATTAGACTGATATCCCGATCATCAAAGTGTTGTCATTACTCAAACAGTCGATCATCGTATTTACTCTACATATTAATTTTGTTATTTTTTCTTCAAAACTGCCCTCATATATTCTTCGTTTATGCCAAATTTTCTAAAGTCTCCGCAATTCTTCTTTCATCTTTTACCCTATCTTCAAATAACTTTTCTTCATGCTTTTGACATATTCTGCACATTTACCCTTCTTTATTCATTTTTTTTCCGTCTCTCTTCATTCCTACATCTGATTCTTGCCATTAGTTTAATTATGTCTTTTCGCCCTTCCATTGTTAAATATCCCGGTTGTATTCTGGTCATAATTTCTTTATATGGTGTCATAGATCGACTCGTTCATATTATGCCACTCTCCTTGTTTCCGGTTATCTCATTTTAGTATTCTTTAGTTTACATTAATTCCTTGGTTTTTCCTTCTATCTTTTCTGTGCATTTGCCTTTCTTTATTTATCCATTTTTTTGTTCTTTTTTTCTTCATTCGCACTTTTGATTCTAGTAATTAGTTTAATGACTTCATTTTGCCTTTTCATTGTTAAACATCTTGATAGTATTTTGGTCATAATATCTTAGTAAATGGTATTATAAGTTGACTTGTTTATTTTATTTCAATGTTTTTGTTTTCTGTTTATATCTTTTGTATTCCTTGGTTTCTACTTCTCTTTACTTTGGTAGTTGACAATCCGTTTATTTCATAGTATTCTCTTCGATTTCTAAATAAAATGTCTACAAGCATTTAATACCTTACAGTTTTTATTTGAAACTGCAGTAATGCAATTGTATCGAAAAACTTATTTGCTGGGATGGTTTGTTTTTTGCAAGATTTTTTAACCTACAACTTTTTTTATAAATGTAAAAGTGAATGAATGCTTTTGAATATTAAATTTGCCTGTTGATAAAAGTCTATACAATGATGATTGAAGTTCTACTAGTTCTATTGAATAAATTTTATTTTAAAAGCATAGAATCCAATCTAAAAATAATATTAATAAATATTTGTTTGAAAATCTGGTTCCAACTTTTTTCAATAGGTTTGTTGGTATACAAAAGGCTAGACAAATTGTATGGATTCGCGATTCATTCATATTTTATTTGCCACAACATTTGCTGAACTTTTAGACAAATTATAACTCAAATTTTATTTCATTCTTTTTGTAACCTGTAATCAAATTACTTCTATGATATTAATTTTGATGAAATTATAGTATACGGTAATACAAGTGTTGAGAGGGAATTATTGGAAAGCGTTTTAATAGTTTTTCAACTATTTTTCCTATGACAATTTAGCTTTTATTTATTTATTTGTTACGCTGTACAACAGGAATTTAATCCCAATTACAGTACAGGATCCGCACTCACCGAGCTGAAGTGTGGTAGTTTATATAATTTTTACCTTGAATGCGATTCGAACTCGGGATATTCGGATTTGAATTCCATATCGCAATCCACACCTCCGTACTGACGGACAATATTATTATATTATATATCATATTATTATATTATATATTATATTATATTATGGCCGTAGAGAAAAAGTTTTATTTATCAATTTTATATTCTACATATTACAATTTTTATGTTTGTGCATTCAATGTAAAAACAAGATTTACTATTCATAATTTTGGTACCTATATGCGGTATTTTATACTGATACCGAATAAAATCATGTATCATTTTATATCTATTATGTTTGGTTATACGTTAACATGTCACCAATACGGGAAAATACAATTTTAATGAGGTGAAATATGAACTTCCGGTCAACAAATTGTAAAATACACAATTATTGTGTTCATTATTTTGTAATAGGTACCTCTCTGTACAATACAAATTTTCTGCTTTGGAATGATTTCATTCGACTGATTTTACTCTGTTGATATGTTTTATTCAGTTTAAAATTATGTAAAAATGGGGTAGGTGGTTCAGTGGTATCGAGTCGGCCTGTTGATCTTGAGAACCATGGGTCGATCCCCACAGCCGACAAACAATTTTCACCAATTTAAATCTACCCCTGTGGCTCCCTCTCCACTAATATCTTTGACAGCAGTGTTTTGACGGCTGGTAATCGCACTTCACGCGAAGAAATATATCACTTACCGAGATCTGTTTAGGCAGAGTGCTACACCCAGTAATGGGTAAAATGCGTGATGATATATTTATTTTATTTAAAATTATGTCAAGTAAACTAGGATATTATTTTTTTTAATAGGAGGTTGCTGAGCACTTTTGTGGTACGGTTTGTAATCTTAATAGGAACATCATATGTTTATTATAGTATAATTTTTATTTTTAGTTATTTATTTATTTATTTATTGAATTTGACATACAAGTATACAAGTATATACATAAATTTAGCCTTGTCATATTACATATTTGAAATTTTTTTAACATGTTTGAAATTTTTTGACTCTTAGAGATATAAACTAACTTGATCGGTATGGTGGTAAAAATTTAATGAAATTCTGGATAGAGTCCGTAGATTATGGATCGCTCGCTGTTTTCTTTCTTTTCCGTAAATATGTATTAACTTTTCCTCTTCTTTAATTATTGTTTCATTTACCAAGTTTATTAGAAATAGTGGTGGCCGAGCGTGTTTAGGCACATCTCTTAACATACTGTGACGTCACCCGAACCAAGGTTCGTCAGTTCGAATCCGCCTGTCGACAATGTGTGATTTGTCGTAAAATATAAAATACAGTTACATGTATTTCTCATACTCGGCGTTATAAGCTAGTCACTTATTCGCCTTAAAAGTAGCATTCAACTACGAAAACCGGCAGTACGACAGTGTAAAAACTGCGGCTTGGTGAGACCGGTAGGCCCAGGCCCAATTTGGGCTGTAGTGCCATCAGAAGAAGAAGATTAGAGATAATTAATATTTTTGCCTTTCTTTTCTAGTGAATAAATCAGCTTTGGTCGTCATCAGTACATCAAATAATATATACCCTACAATTTTTTTTGCAATAATTTTTAAAGACCCTGTATACACCTTGTGAGAGAAAGTACGAGTATTTTCGTCTCGTGTTTTAATTTTACATCTCGAGAGTAAAACATTAACTTTTTTCCTGTGTTATACTGGTATTGTTATGTTTAACTATAATTTTAATATTATAAAATTTCATTAAGTATAACAAAACACGCGTTAGTAACAAAAGTAATTCTCTGACATTTTAGAAAAAGCTTACACGTGTGTGTTATTTCATAGATAATTCGCTTTGTTCTAATTAAATTTAGACTGGTGGTCTTTCATTTATCACAAAACACAAGCACATGTTATGAATATTTTCGGTGAGTATTTGTCTTTTTCCCTCGGTATCTCTGCAGGCGGCAGCTTTGAAGTGGTGCTGCGTTACTCCTTACCCCTCTGCTACCGCGTCGTATTTCAACTGAAATGAAATTCAGCGCTCACTTCAGGCTAACGTATGCTAATAACATCTGAAAATTAGTCGCTACTGAGAAAGAGAGCACGAGACGAGAACGCAGAGAAATGTTTGATTTTGACCGAATAATTCTACTCGTACTTTGTTTGATATAAATAATTCTTTGTTGGAATCTTCTGTTGCTCTTAATTATTTAGAGAGAGGGAATGTTGTTTAATTTGTTTCGTAAATTAATTAATTAATTTCAAAACCACCAGTTGTAATTAATTTAATAATTGTTAAACTAGTTGCCAAGTTGTTTCTAATTTTTTATTCAGCGTAATTATTATTATTGTTTGTTAAATTACCGGTGAAGGAAAACACATTCGGTGTTACAAAACAATTATTAAAATAGTTTAGCTGTATCATTAATACGCTTTATTTGATTTTAATTACAGCTTTGTAATTAAGGGTCTTTTTACTAAACTCATTTTTACCAACTGATGATACTATTTATACAATAGTTCTTGTTTTCGATACACGTTTTAACAGAAAAATATAAAGAAATATTATTCGCTTGAACTGCACTAATATTTCTAATATAACAACAATAAAAACAAAATTACCTAAGAAATCAAACAATTTACTGTTAGGTATGGGACCCAGGTCAGAATTAATCAACCAATGTTTATTTTTAAATCTATTCATGCTTTCAAACGCGTCTAACTGTTTAATGCTATTTACCGTCTTTAGTAATTTTAAATTACACATACATACATACATAACATCACGCTATATCCCATTAAATGGGGCAGCACGAACCCCTGAACATTCATCGAGCATCAGTGCACATCAACATTCTCATCCTGACACACGATACTAGTTTCGACCACATTAACACTTCCTCCATACGAACTCTTTCTTTCCTCTCAACCAAAATCCATCATCACGCAACAAACATCCATCCATTCGCCCACTTGAAAATCCTGGTTTGATTCCCACAGCCGACAAACAATTTTCACCAAATTAAATCTACTAACATCTTTAGGGTCCGTGACGCCGGGTAACCGCATTTTATGCAAAGAAATACTTACCGAGATCTGTTTCGGCAGAGTGCCACGCCCAGTATTGGGTAAAAGGCGTGATGATATATTATATAATTATAAAATTATAAAATTAAAACACTTGGTATATTTCACATAAAAATTTTTATTTATACGACGCGTTTCGACTTTTCAGTCTTCATCAGGTAATAATACAATGGTTTTACAAAAATACAACACTTATATGCTAAAATTAATATTAAGAAGAGGGGAGGAACTTACGTCCAATTGGTCATTGACTATATTTTTCTTTGAATTAACCGCCTTGCGAATTTCTAAATTTTCCAGTAAGTTAAGCTTAACGCCTTTCGGCTCAATATGGAGAATCCTATAATCTAATTGTGAATGGTTGTGTTGAATACAATGCTGGGAGAATCCTGTGTTATTAGTATTTGTTTTAATTGATTTTAAATGTTCTTTTATTCTAGTCCTGAAATTTCTACCACTTTGTCCGATGTAGATGGCATCACAATCTTTACATTTAATTTCATATACCCCCGAAGATTCTGATTTATCATTTTTTGTTTTTGTATTTGTTAACATTGTTCCTAAATTTGTTTTATTAGTAGAAACGGAGTTGATGTTAAGTTTTTTGAAAATTGTTGAGACGGCTTGTGTGGTATTTGGGATGTAGTTTAAATATATATAGTTTTTCTTTTTTACTTTACTTTCGGATTGTGTATATATGTTCTGAATCATAATTTTCTTATTTTTATTTCTCAATAGTTTATCAATAGTATCTAATTTATAACCATTATTAACGGCTATTTGTTTTATTGTTGTTAATTCTTTATTAAAGTTTGATTTATTTAGCGGGATTGTGGTTAATCTGTGTATCATGCTGGGGAATGCAGATAATTTAATAGTAAGAGATTGATTGGAGCATTCAGGTATTAAGGTGTCTGTAAATGTTGGTTTCCTGTATATGTCATATTCTAAAATCTTGTTAATGTTGTGTATTGTTAAATCAAGAAAGTTAAATTTTTTATTTTCTTCTATTTCTAAAGTGAATTTTATGTTTTTATTAATATTGTTCATGTAATAAAGTAACTTGTCTAATTCTCTGTAGGTACCAGTCCATATACAAAAAACATCGTCTACGTACCGTGCCCAAAATTTAATTTTGTTTGTGAAGTAGTATGTGAATTTAAGAGTTTTTGTTCAAACCAATCCATAAAGATTTCAGCGAATAGTGGTGACATTGGGGATCCCATGGGTAGACCATTAATTTGTTTATAAAAATTTCCATTAAATTCAAAATATTTTGAATTTAATGAAGACTGAAAAGTCGAAACGCGTCGTATAAATAAAAAAATTTATGTGAAATATACCAAGTGTTTTAATTTTATAATTTAAAATGTTTCACCAAGTGCCAACCACACAAACAATTAATATATTATATAATTATTATTATTATTAAAAAAAATTGGAAAAATTGACTGAAGTATTGAAAACATTTAATATAACATCAGTATTGGTTCGTTACAAACACAATGATTGCATATCATAGTGAATTTTCGTAGTAATATCAGTTGTAAACAACTAAGAATAGAACTAGTTAGTTAGGCTAGTAAATTCCCACTAACTAAAGTCACTTAATTATAAATTCACCTCACAAACATTACGGATTAACATTCCGTCAGGCCATTCCATTAACAAACGTCATCGCAGAGTACATGTTCCATGTTCGACGAAAACTCCAAAATTACGAAAGTCAAACATGCAGAAGGTGCATAATTAATATGGGCTTCCATTCCATAACATGTCACTGCATCGAACACGAAACTCTGGGTTATGCAGCTTCGTGCACACTTGGTCATTTTCACGCTTGAAATGCTTGAATAGCAACAGTGAAATGCGAATTTCGAATAGCGTAGCAATACACACATATTGCGCATTGTTTTTTAAACTGATAACATTTGCGGATCATTTTCATAGTTGGCCTGCCAAATAGGTTCGGATATTCTATCTATAAAATAGTGATATGTGCCATAATTACCTCTATCACTGTCCCTCCACTAACATCTGGACTTGACGGCTAGTAACTGCAATTCATACGCATAAATATATCATTTATCTGCTACGTCAGAGTAGTGGGTAAAAAGCGTGATGATATATTTATTATAAGAATGAAGTTAATGACATCTGAGTGTGATCGTAGATATATAGAAATATTTGGAAAAATTATGAGCATTCACCGAGATTTTAACCCAGAACCTTTCACACGCTAGGTGACTGCTCTATCACTGAGCTACAATATTATTCCTGTAAATCTACGATCATCCACAAATGATATTAATTTAATTCTTATACTAATTTCACTAAATATAACTTACCGTGATATGTTATATAGCAGACTGGTAATGGGTAAAAGGCGTGATTACAAATTTATTTATTTATTGAAAGCATTTCTTTCTTCTTATATTAATTCTGTATATATGTTTGTAAAAATTCATCATTCATGAACTATTAAACTGCCTACTGCAGTTTGTGCTACATTGTTTATAGCAATTTGCAACGTCAGTACATTTTAATACATAATCTAGCGTCTCCTAGAGTGTGGAGTAGGTGGCTCAGTGGTACCGAGTCGGTCTGTGGATTCCTACAGATGACAAACAATTTTCTCCACATTAAAGCTACCCCTGTGATTTCCCCACCACTGACATCTATAGGAGTTATAATTTGACGACTGGTAACTGCAGTTCACGCGAAGCAATATATCACTTACCGAGATCTGTTACTACAGAGTTTATTTTATTTTATCTCTTAGATTCTTCTACTATTTTTTTTAAATCATAATTTTAATCCTATAACCGACAAAATTTTCATTTATAATCTCTTTAGACCGTTGATTCAATCCGGAATTGAGTGCATTCCAACAACATATTAATCTGCTCGAGTGAAACACGGGTGCAGATTACGTTGTTGGAATGCACGATAAATATGAATTAATGCTCGAGGGTTGATTCGGTAAGAAAATAGCAGCGTCACCAAAAAAAAAACTTGTATCAAGTAAATTAAATTCACAATAAAAAACTATTTTTTAATCATTTATAATAAAAAAACATGCTTAATACAATATTAATTAGTGTCGTACGATTTTTACCACATTCAAACCACCCCTGTAACACCCTTACCACCAACATCTTTGGGGTCCGTGATCTAACTACTGATAACTACACTTCACGCTACGAATTATATCACTCACCCAGATCTGCTAAAGCAGAGTGCCACACACAATACTGGATACAAGGCGTGATGATATATTTATTTATTTATTTTATTCCTTTCTTCCCTGTGGCTACATTTACATGTTCATAAATTAATAATTCTTGAGTTATTACCCTGCCTGTAGCAGTTTTAGAAACATTGTTCTAGCGGTTTGCTACGTTAGTTTGCTGCAATAACTTTACGGTGTTATTATATTCAAGATTATATTAATATTAATTGACGGTGCAGTGCTTCAGGTATTGTTCTGTAATAATTTTAAAATGTTTATAAAGGGGATGTATAGCTTAAAATTAGGTGAGATATTATGTAAGTCTTACATCTGGGATATTATGCTAAAAGTTTTGGAAGTTAAATTTCAATTTGAAGTTTAGTTAATGGTTCACTAAACAATATATATAACAACCAGTAATGCCGGATAAATTTTGAATTAAGTTTGCAGTTCTTGATTGGAAACATATTAGATTCCAGTACCAATTATTTCATTAATTTGCTAAATTTCAATTCGATTAAGTTAAGAAATTTATCTTTTAGGAACTCTTAAAAATGTATATAGAAACATTACCGCTTGTTTTCACTTTATTCATCTTTAAAATATGGAATTATTTTATCATTTAGTTCGCAACTCTACGTCAAAAACTGTCAACAAAAGTATTAATCCTTTAATCTTTTAATTACATATTTGTATTTTTAATTCGTATTCAAATTTTACCAAACTTTATAAGATCTATTCCGTAGAAAATTGCTAGTGCAGTAACACTGCTAACAAGTAAATGTTAAAAGTTAACAATGCATTAAAATGCCTGTTGTTAGTTAAATAACAATGGAAAAACAATGCAACAAATTATTATTAGCTTTATGTATACTATTGAAATTATGGGGTAGATGGCAAAGTAGTATCGATTCAGCCAGTGGATTTGAGAATTCGGGTACAATTCTCACAGGCAATAAACAATTTTCACCACATTAAAACTACCCCTGTGCTCTCCATTTTTATACTATAGAAATTATAACGTTTTAAAATATTGATTTCAACAAAACTTAGATGCTTTATTTATTCTAATTTAACTTTTTCGTGTAGTTAGCAAGGTGATAACCAGGCGTTACTGAATCAGATTACTTATTTATTTGACTAGCTTACTTCACTTACTTTACTCCCTAGTTCTGCGATTACATTACTTGAATATTTGTTATGCAACACTTTCATATAATTATATAATTGTGGTGATAGCGTTACAGAATTCTAATCCGGAGATATCGAGTTCGAATCCCACTCCATCTAAAAACACTGCAGCTCGATGACTACGGATCCTGCACTGTCATTGGGATTAAGTTCCTGTTGTAATAAATAAATACAAATGGCTTTGATATATTTACTAAATTTACTGATTTAAGTGCACCAAATATGAAATGGAAAATGGAAATTTGTTTAAAAACTTTTTCACAGCAAATAATAGCAGACCTTATGACAGTTTTAAATGGGCTTTTATCGATATCTATAATATTTGTTTAACAGCAAGGTTAATTGCCCATAAGCGCATCAATGAATTTCATTTAAAAAATAAATATCTTTGAAACTACCTGCCGTTACTCTTTCAAATTCGATATTATAATGACTTAAGTTCCAGTTGATATTTTAGAAACAATGCAAATTTTCTATGATTTG
This sequence comes from Pterostichus niger, assembly GCA_947425015.1. Classification (NCBI taxonomy): domain Eukaryota; kingdom Metazoa; phylum Arthropoda; class Insecta; order Coleoptera; family Carabidae; genus Pterostichus; species Pterostichus niger. The sequence continues at coordinate 7,401,887 of OX380339.1, forward strand.
CTTATTATAATATATTATATATATTTTAATATTTCAAATAAAATATGCATTGAATCATTAGTGAATGTGTATCCACGAATTGGATTGTCATAGAACAGTGATGAAAATTATTCCAATGACAAATTGGCCCAATGCACTGCATTAGTTAACCTACTTTGCAATTCATGAATATTAAAGAGCAAAATTACAATAATCGAATAAAATACTTTTGGTATGTGATGAACTAAGTTGGCAGTGCAAATAAACAAATTAAAAATCAAACTAAGAAATGAGTAAAGTTCGAAGCCATTCGTTAATTATTTACGGGTTTGCATGAATCAGAATTACAAATTGGACCTTAACAGTATTCTCTTGTTCATCATATTTACCTGCTTAAATAAATGAATAATTATTACGAGTAAACTGAATTGAAAGTTACGGAATTACCATTCTCCCTGGAAGACTTGTGTCGGTCGCGTGGCTGCTTGGTTGCTATATAGAATCGTCCCGAAGATGTTGTTTCTCGAATTCCAGCAATTCTGTAGAGTTGTAATTACCTTCTGTGAGAGCGCTGTATGTGTAATTTGGGAAAATGTCTCTATTGCAGCCCGATTGCTGGAATTCACAACTCGAGGTCGGATTATCAAGGGTATAGTTGATGATTTATACATATGCAAACGACTTTACCTATGAAACTCATGTTTAGATAGATTCACTGTATGATTATACAGTAATTTTAGCGCTGTAGATCTATTCCCAGCCTAAAACAACGGCAGATCAACAAAACCATGAATGGAAATCAGGTAGGGATGAGCGTGGAATGCTCTGCGTAACAATAGCTTTTGATTTGATTATTTCCTTAACATCGTAAGCACGGATTTCTACAGAATTATACCTACTACGCATCTACTTGAATTGTATTACCTTCTCGTCACCACTAAATAACAAATTTAAATTATCAAAAATTCAACAATTTTTGTAGTTCTATAAATTTTATAAATAGATATTTATTTAAAGCACAATACATACAAAGACGTTTAGGCAAGTCAATTAAAATAAATAAACAATAAACAGTAGCTTAAAATTAGATAAGATAACAGTAACATAATATATACCCGGAGTTTTATTTATCAGTAAACATAGGGATATTCCATTACCATAGTTACAGTTACAAAGTTTGACAGCAATACATTTGAGCGTGTATTTTAAAAGTAAACATAGGGAAAATAACATTGCTGTCATTTATAGTTGTCAAAGTAATAAAACTGTCCTCTTTCAAAATCAGACCGGGTTAATAAGGAATCAAATAGTGGGGCGTTTTTATATAAATGAAAATTTAAATGGGGAAAATTATTTCGAGTTGTTACAAGAGAGAGTAATATTGAGTAAGTGTGGTTCCAACAAAACGTACAAAATTATCTGCACCGGATATTCCCCCAACGATGACTAGGACGAGGTGCAGAAGTGGAGTGGCCTGCAAGGTCACCAGATCTTGCGCCAAAGGATTTTTTTCTTTGGGGCCACTTAAAAAATAAATTTTATAATGGTGGTAGAATGAGTGTAGAACAATTAAAACGTAGAATTAGTGTTGCATCGCATGAAATTCCTCCAGAGCAAATAAATACTGCTATAAATTCATTTTATAATCGTTTAGGCTATTATTTACAGATAAATGGGGGTAATTTTGAACAGTTATTGAATTAAAATTCCTATTTAAACTAAATAAACTTTTCTTTTTTGGTAGTTGTGATTTGACAACTGGTTACTGTACTTAACGGCTTAAAATGTGTAGTTTATTAGGATTTGCTATTGCAGAACTGCCATGGCCAAGAATGACCAGAATTTTGACATATAAACATGCAGATGTGAATTTCTGGTTGAACCAGTTAAAAAAGTCAATTTTTTTATTATTTATTCTATATAGTTCAGAACACGAGAAATACATGGTATTTGGTAAATGGTTATAGTTTGATATATGAAATAAATAAAAGGCTTTAGAATTCAATGTTTTTTTAAACAATATTTATTTTTGGGACGTTTCGAGCAAAAATATTAGCTCATCATAAGCTCCTTAAAATATAAATACAATAATTATAATACAAAACTAGCAAATTAATCAAAATGTCAAATCTTTAAAAAATATAAAACAATATTTGTAAAATGTCAATAATAACAAAAAAGAAAAAAGATACATATGAAAAATAAAAATAGAAAAAACAAAAAATAATAAATAATTAAAATAAAATATATAAAAATTTAAATTGTTAAATTCCCTAAAAAATTTTGAGCATATTTTAAATTATTATACGCATCAGTTTTATAATTAATCGAGGTATCATGGTGTAAACTTATATGTAACATTTCTAAAATGAGTCTATGCTTTTTATTTTCATCAATAATTTTGATTTCAGAAAAATTAAAAATATGTCCAGTCTCCTGATGGTGACTAGTTATAGTTTGCTTTATCATCATATCATCGTCTTTTAAACGAAATATCGAATGAAAAGTGACACATCTTTCAAATATTTTATAAACCGTAAAAAAGTAGAAAAAGTGATAAAAAAAGTAAATAGGTATAACTATTACATTTTCATTGATTTAATATTTCTTTTTTCGGCTATTTTTATGTATTTTTACCTATATGTCTCAAAAACAGTATATGTTCATTTACAAATATTTATATGTATAGAATTTATATAAACAGATAATTACAATTTGTATTATATAATGTCTGGAACTTTCTGAGTCGCAGACTTCATAGTCTTTAATAATGTATCTAAGTTGTACGTTCAGAAACATTCTAATGGAAGTAAAAGACAAAAACAAATACGTAGTGAGAAAATGCAGTATTCTTTATAAGAAAAAAGTATTTAACTTTAGTAGGATGCATTAGTATCTCCCGGTGGAGAACAGCGAAAGAACAGACACAAAATAAGTACTTGCAGAGCAAATATGCGCCACAAACTGAGACCGAATTAGTGAGGAAATGAGAGTTTTTTGTAAGGTACTATCAACATAATGAAGTCATGTGTGCGATACATAAGAGCTGCAACATAAAAACAAAGAAGACAATTAACTGAAAAGTGACGTTGTTCATTAGAGACAAAGCCAGCATTTTAAGAGAAATGCATTTCATTGTGGAAGTAAGACAGATAAAGTGTCCCATCTTGGAGGAAACTAATTTCCTTTACCCAACTCTTTTCTCACTATTCAATTTAGTTTTTTGTTTTTATAATGCGACCTAGTCATACTTGATTAACTCGGATATTTGAATATAAGGTTCTCCATTAATTTTTATATTCTTACAATGTGTTCTATTATGACTATGGTCACAATACTAAGTCTTTTATTTTTAGAACAGGTATGGCAAACTTTTTCATAGGCGAGCCATATTTTGATCACTACACAGCTTATTATATAAAAAATATAATGTTCAAATTTGTTATGTGGATATTTTCTGTTCTATTAATTTTTGGACGAAATATAAAACAAAATATTTGCAAAGCTAAAAGTGAACCTAATGAACTTAAATTTATAAAGCTTTAATTTTTTTTTAATTTTCGATGCGTTTCCACGAAGATAGTTTATTTTTATATACAGTTTAAATAAATAAATATATCATTACACCTGTTACCCATTACTGCGTGTAGCATTTTGCCGTAAGAATATCTCGGTAAGTGATATATTTTTTCGCGTGAAGTGCGGTTACCAGCCGTCAACTCACGTCCATTAAAGATGTTAGTGAAGGGGGAGACACAGGGGTAGATTTAAATTGGGGAAAATTTTTTGTCGTCTGTGGAAATCGAACCAGGGTTCTCAAGATCCACAGACCTACTCGATACCACTGAGCAATCTGCCCCATAGTTTATTTTAAATATAAATATTATTGATATTTATTCGGTTTAAAAACAAGGTAGTAGAAATGACAAAATTGACATGCAACAGTAACGTAGTAAAACGTAAAACTTGCATTTTTTAATTAACAATCAAAATGTTGTGCATTCATATCGTATATGATTGTGTCTGAGTGATTCTGGTTCCGCTATAAACTGTAGGTCCCTTATAGTCTAATTGAAATTAAGTTCAAATAAGTATATAAATAGAAAGGATATATTTAAATGTCATTTCATGATTCGAAAAGTAAAATAAACAGTATTTTAAAATTATTTGCAAAAATACTAACAGTATTACTATTAAAATGTATGTTTTAAGTAAACTTATTCTATTGTCTTGCATAGCTGGACCATTAGAACAAGAAATACAAAATAACTACCATTTACTAACGTTTATATCTGGATTAAAATCACGAAAAATGTAAGGCAATAAACAAAGAATTACCAGTAGGGATTGCATTTATATTGCCAAATAATTTCAAGCCGAATTTTAATTTGGTTATAATTACAATTTAGATAAGGTTATACTCTTAAAATTTATTAAGATATTATTGTAGTAATTTGATATTGCAACATTATTGACATTGTCTCATAGCATACAATATGGTGAAAAATAAAATCTCTAAGACTATTGAAGCTGAAAATATGTTTGACCCAGTTCCAGATCGTTGGAGAACAAATCTGTCGACAAAAAAGTTGCTATATAATATTTCGTGCCTAACTTTGTAAAATAACGACGCAGTTAAATTTCTTCTTTATTTGGCTTCACCTTATTTTGTTTTAAACTAATAACTAAACTAATTATTCCCATTTTTCACCTTTAATACTCCGAAAACCAGAGTTTGACAAGCTACTTAAATAATACACCGCGATTTTTCAAAAATGTAGCTATATTATGTAAACAAAAGCAAAACTGCAGCTACAGTAGCTGATAAATATTACAGCTACCTTTTTCAGTTAATATATTAAAGCTTACAGCAAATAATTATTGTATACGGGTTTAATTTGCTTCAAAATGTTGCTTAAGCAATTTCCAGCATTTGCTTCAGTCGTAATATCAGGAGGGGTATATGGTAATTCTGTATCAGAATTCACAATTATTAATAGTTATTAAATTAATGCCCAAAATACATAAATTAAAACAATTCAATGTTGTGAACACTTAAATAAAACTGTATTTTATGCATCGCCAGTAAAAGTCAAATTTTAATTTCTGCGATCATTGTCCAAAGCTTCTAGTTCATGCATACGATCTACTCCCAACACAGTTTTTCTACGATTGCTATGAAAAGTTGACAACTACGCTCTCATTTGACATTGTAAAGTTGACGTTTTTTGTGGAACAATCGAAAAATATCTTTTTTGTCACACATGCACTGAAATAACCCTATTTAAGTGCGTGTTTCATGAATGAAAATCGCTTTTTCAGGTGGTTTCATTATCGGCTCTAAAACTGGGTCGTAAAATTTGCCATATTCATCGGAACTGAAAAACAACGGTATGATTTAAGAAGCAGTAACATCCGGATGACATTTTAAATTTCTAATTTATTTGACTTTTCTACACAAAATAAGACACACAATTAAAAAAGTGTCATTTCAGTGCACTTGTAATAAAAAATACTGTAAATTTCTAAGCCAGAACTCGTGTAAAGTTGGTAACTCGTGAAAATAGAGCTCTATTAAAAATTGATTGCTAGAGTACTTACAATTTTGTAACATTAAGTTCATTTTACCATAACAGATAGCATTTATGATAATTTTCTAAATAAAAAATAGCATAGAATTGTCGTCCTGGGGCCCAGCTCCGTCGAATAATCAAAGGTCTTCATTTTCCTCAGTTTTCTTATTGTCACTAATGTTTCATTTATAAGTACAATATGTGCACGATGTCTACTTCAAAAGATACATATGAGATATGAATTTTCATCAGTTGCAACGTATATTTGAATTCTTGGTTTGTTTAACTTTTGTTTGAATAAGAATACGAGTAAACTTATTTCGTAAACACACAACGCTTTGTATTTTTATTTAAATATTATCTATCAAAATATTGCAAGATATTTTGTATTCTATCTTGTTTTTGTAAACCACCTATTTTCTATTAGAATATTCGAATAGGTATACATTTGTCAATTGTGAAGGAAGACAGTAGGTCGATCGTTTGTTTATTCGGTATTATTTGTCAAAACATGTCTTTCTGTAGTAACACATTATTACCATCCTCGAAATAGAAATGAACCTTTAGATGTCTCATTCAAAACATGAAATAACAAAAAGACAATCACTTGTAAATTCAAGCCTCCAATGTTTCATTTTGCTCTCCAGCGCCTCGTGCTTTTGTTTTTTCAATGCTGAATGAATTGATGTTAAAATTCTCCGACAATGCGTAAGAAAAAAATGGTGTTGTGTCGTGCTCCACGCCAAGGGAAAACAACGGAGTTGGGCGAACTAATACCAGACCGAAGCACAACTGTATATTTACGCAGATTGTAGTGTACGTCTGCGATTTTTCTTGTTTATTTCCAAAGAGCATTTGTTCTCTTTTTAACGTTACGGCGTCGTACAAGCAGGCTGAGAAATGGCTTTTGTTCAATGAAATGCAACTGCGATAGGAATGGGATATTTTTCCTGTCATAACAGTATGGAATTTTCTGTATTTTTATGCGGTTTGCTTATTCGTTCTGCCAAAGACCTCAGATAGATTCATGATAATACATATATTTATTACAAGTCTCCAGACATCATTTTATTGAACAGACTTTTCTATTGTCTTTTATGCAAAATGATCTCAGAACTTTACGTTTTAAATTATATTTTGTTTATTTGTTTTACTACGTTTACCATATTTGAATATTAAAATAAAATAAATATCTTATCACGCCTTTTACCCATTACTGTTCGTAGCACTCTGTCGTCGCAGATCTTGATAAGTGATATATTTCATCGTGTGAAGTGCGGTTACCAGCCATAAAATCACGGCCCCCAAAGATGTTAGTAAAGGGGGAGCCACAGGGTTAGTTTTAACGTGGCGAAAATTGTTTGTCGCCTGTGGGAATCGAACCCTGGTTCTCAATTCCACAGGCCGATTCGATACCACTGAGCCACCTACACCTACCTGTTTAGTAATCCCGGTTAAATTGTGAAAATATTCGACAGCATATGTTTATAAGTTTCCAACCGTCAAAATACAGCCTCCAAAGAATCTAATGGGGGAGCAGCTACAGGAATAATTTGTTGTAGGCTTTAGGAATCAAATTTGGATTTTCATTTCCATAGTCCGATGCTGTATCACATAGTTATTTATTTTAATTTTGCATATACCGTACTTTAATCTGATTAGGCCGCTCGTTTCATAAGTGGAAATTAATTAAATTTCTATGCTCGTTAGTAATAATAAAAAACAAAAACAACTGCGTTCGACTAGTACGAACTCTACTATAAACTATAGGTTGCTTGCAGACTGTTGGCGAACAATCCACACGTACCAGTATTTATTTTATAATCCCATTTTTAAATTGTCACTTAAGTTAGCTTCATCAATCTGTCATTATAACATAAAGTTTCTTTTCAAATAATTAATAAAACTTTACATTTTTCAGTAGTCTTAATTTACGGTTGTAGAAAAAGTATAGTATGTGACTCATTTTATAAACTCTTTAGATACTCGTTTTTCAACTCTTACTTCAGTCGCTCAGCTCATGCCAAAGATCTCGTAACTAAAGATGCGTTTATAAATTTTGTTACATAATATACTATTTTCTACTCCCATTATTAAAATGTTATTTAACGTACTGGTGTCAATAACGCTAAATATCATCTGAATCACGTATTGTCAAGCTGTGGTTTAATATGTTTTAGTCACGGTGTAAAATTAACAACTCAGTTATTAAGCACGGGCTAAAGTTAGCTTCCTACGTCATCCTTACTTTTAAAATAATTTATAAAACTTTGCATTTTTTGTCTTAATTTAGGGTCGAAGAAAAATCTAGTATATGACACGTTGTATAAACTTGTTAGATATTAGTTATTTATACACGAGTTTGATTCCCACAGGCGACAAACTTACTGTGGCTTCCCCACAACTAATATCTTTGAGGGATTTGACGCCTAGTAATAATATTTATTTATAAATATTTTATTTACTGAAATGTACTACGGCAGAGTGCTACAGTTAATAATGAACAAAAAGCTTAATGATATATTTATTTTATTTATATTAATAGTTTAAATACATACATGCGTTTTATTCAAAGACCGCGGAACCTTTTTTCGAAAGGGGTTGCGAAATTTTTTTGACCGGAGTAAAAATGGAACACAGATAAATTTAGGTAATTAAAATGAATAATTAGGTGAGATACATTATAGTAATAATATAATTTGTTTTTGTCAATTAATATTATTAATATAAGGTTTTATAAAGTTTTTACATCTGTATAAATTGAAAAAGACAATTTTACTCTATTGCTCCAAAAACTGTTATTCGCTCTGCGGTTTTATTCATGAATATTTTCATCACCTTATTTAAATCAGTGTCCAATGTTTTAATTTTGTGTATATGAAGAAAACTTAAATGAAACAGTCGTTTTTGTAACATTGAAGTACGGTTCCAAGTCAAAATTCGACGAATCCCGCTGAATGACCTTTCGGCTGACGATTCTGAAGCTGGAATTGTCAACAATAATATATGAATGTAAGTAGAGTTTCTACTTCCTTGAAGTCTCGGTTTGGATTTTGAATTCGTACTCGGATTTTAGTTAGATATTCTATTTTTTGTGTCCTAAACAGGGGTTGCGGAGCAACCCCCAAAAATGATCAGGGGTTGCGACCGCAACCCCTGCAACCCCACTTCCGCGGCCACTGGTTTAATTTTTTATATTTTAAATAATCCTATAACATATATTATAATTATGAAAATTTAAAATTACGAAAACTATTTCATTTATAATATGCACTCAGTTATTTTTTGTAATGTGTCAAATGCTGTGTCAGTACGGTGGTGTGGATAGCGATACGGAATTCGAATCCGGAGATCCCGAGTTCGAATCGCACTCAAGCTAAAAATTATATAAAAACTACCACACTGCGGCTCGGTGAGTGCGAACCCTGTACTGTAATTGGGATTAAATTACTGTTGTACAGCGTATCATAAATAAATAAATCTAGGAAGCTCATTTAAATCCTGAACATCATTTATGCAAAAAAATCCTATTTGTTTTTATCAACACAAAATGAATTCTAAAAATATAAAAATATTTGAGTAACAAGGCAAACCGATCGTGACGTCACTGCAACATAAAGGTTTAACTTAAATCCTAATAATGGCGTCAGTGGGATTGTACACGTGCTTGAGCCCAGTAGAACGAAATAAATTTTTTTGTTTAATGAAAGCACCAAACCAGTGGAGATTTACAGGATTTAAACGGTATTAACTCAACAGTTGATATAATATACCTCTACATGTGTGCCTTTATGAATGCTGAGCTACAAAAGGTTTCAGAAACGCAAAGAGTACAGGGTCATAGTAATATGTTGTATTACTTACGGTGTGTTTTTTGTTTTATCTTCATTGGTGTTTCATACAGTGAATTTCTGTAGTTGCTTTGATTCATACTTCATACTTGTTTCATAGTAAACATAAATTTGGCCTTGATGTTGATTTAAACTCTTTGTTAATCGTGTGACATTTTAATTACCTTTAACTTCAATTTTTCAAATATTCAGTCTGTTCTTTAAAACAATGCAAGAGTAATTTTAATGTGAGGATTTTTAGTTTCGCTATGGGGTATATAGTTCAGTGAAATCGCGTTGGCCTGTAGATTTGAGAACTCGAGTTCCATTCTTGCAGCCGACAAACAATTTTTTCTATATTAAAATAACCGCTAAAGGGGTAAGTGGCTCAGTGGTATCGAGTCGGCCTGTGGATCTTGAGAACCCTGGTTCGATCCCCACAGTCGACAAACAATTTTCACCAATTTAGCTCCCCTTCCACTAATATTTTTTGGGGGCCGTGATTTGACGGCTGATAACCGCACGTCACGCGAAAAAATATATCATTTACCGAGATCTGCTTAGGCAGATTGCCACACCCAGTAATGAGTAAAAGGCGTGATTTATTTATTTAAAATAACCCCTGTATCTTCCCCAGTACTAGCATCTTAGAGGTTCGTGATTTGTTGACTGGTAACCGCCCTTTACACAAAGAAATATATCACTTAGCGAGATCTGCTATGGCAAAGTGCCACACCCAGTAATGAATAAAAGGCGTGATGATATATTTATTTTAATTTTTTATAGGCTATTGCGAGTAACAAAATTGTGATTCGATTTATTATTGAACTTTTTGAATAAATATTTACGAAAAAGCAAAGTTTATATTAATTTCTCCTTCAGAAGTATTAAAATTTGTAAACGAAGGGTGTAAAAGATAAAATTTTCAAGCCCTCTTGATTACAACAGTTTCAAAAGATAATTATCAACAAGTAATTTAAGAGGAATAAAAAAATCCAGGGCACCCTTCCTGGGTTAAAAAGTGTTACATTAGCCAATGAAACGATTCCTAAACATTTATACAACGTTTGAAAGATATAAACGGAAACGGAAAGGAGAAATTTTCAAATAGCCACAGGGTAACGAGATTTACAGATCATTGGGTATAAAATTTCGTTTCTTTTTACGTCTCAATGATTTAGTGTACTCTGTATTGCGAAAGGAAATGCGTAAAAAATAATATAAGAACCGAAATTTTTGCATTAATCTGAAAAGTTTCCGGACAATAAATCACCGTGTCGTGGTTTCATTGGGCTGGTTTTCGGTAACAAAGCCGCCAAGGTCACCGACGTGGTAACTTGTAATAAATCATAAATACCTTCGCTGGCCACGACAGATGGTATAGCTCGCCAAAGTGAAATGAAAGAGTTCATTGCAATTCTAAAAACATTTACAGTATTTTTGATAGTAATACGATATAAATTTTAGTTTAGTGTCATATTGAGTAAATATGAAAACAGATTTCATTGGATTTCAGTCAAATTGTTATTTTGTCGACATTTTGACAACAATTTATCCTTTTTGCAGGACGAAATAAAATTAAGCAAAATATAACATTCTTTAAAAATTATTTTGAAATAGATTAATATTGATAAAAATTTGGTAAATTTTAATTAGAGGACAATATTATTGAAATGAAAATATAAAAATTATTGATACAATTTCATTTAAAAAATATTTTTCTTTAATTATAGTTTACCAAGTTTGTTTATAATTATTCATGTTTGTCAAAATGATTTTTTAATGTAAAAATTCGAGTGAAAACTGAAGAAATCTATTTTCTTATTTGATAAGAATGTAAACCTGTTTCAAACTAAACACTTGTCTAAGTCTCACAAAATTCAGCCTCCAAGTCTCCTTATGAGGGCATCGTCAGAGGCTGGCCAGCACAGTTGGTAACCATAGACGCGTTTCGCTCTTATTAGAGCTCATCAGTATGGTATAACCTACTTCTTCACCTAGAACAAAGTTCACGTGAAGAAGCTGGACAGAACTTCTCATGTCATCTTACCGTTTTTTAGAGATCTTATTCTCTGCTGGCACAGTCCTTCGTCACCAGCTTCTTCACATGAACTTTGTTCTAGGTGCAGAAGTAGGTTATACCATACTGATGAGCTATAATAAGAGCGAAACGCGTCTATGGTTACCAACTGTGCTGGCCAGCCTCTGACGATGCCCTCATAAGATGACAAGTGTTTAGTTTGATATTTTATTATTAAACCTAGTTTCACCAAGTGAGCATTTAAAGACAATTAATTTTGTCTTTGTTTTTTATTTAAACCTGTTTCATTAATAATTACGAGTGTTGGCCGGAAAATTAAAAATATGAATTTAACTGAAATCTGAAGAAGTCTGTTTTCTTATTTGATAATAATGTTAACTTGTTTCATTAATAATTACGATTTAATTTCTATTCATTGTCATTTCTTATTTGTTATATGCATTTTCTTTTAAATCTGATGTCATATCATTTCAGTATGATGACAGTTTGTCGTGTAATAAATATAATTACTAATAACTGATTTCATGAGCGAATGTTTTCATATAATTTTATTAAATGGATATTACGACAAGAAATATCGCTGAGAATTATGCATTACATTTCAGCTTAAATATTTTCATAATTTAAAATAAAAGTATAAAAGTTTTGTTTGACTCTGGGGCATAGAGTGCATTGATGTACGGGCGAATAAACATCCACAGAAAGCAATTTTAGACTTTTAAAATAATTAAAAAGAAAATCCATTTCCTCTAAGTGGTATTCAATTTTGTATTTGTAAAATCATGTTTTTGGTAATCAAATGCATACTTCAAAATGAAGTCGTTTGTAAATAAATAAATATATCATCACGCCCCCCAAAGATGTAAGTAAAAATGGAGTCACAGAGGTAATTTCAATGTGTTGTAAATTGTTTGTCGGTTAGGACAAACTTTCATGAGATATCGCTCAGAGTTATGCTTGACTTATCAGTTTAAATATTTTTATAATATAAAGTTTTCTTTGACGTGGGTTGATGTACGGATGAACAAACATCAACAGGAAGTAATTTTAGGCCTTTAAAATATTTTTTTTTTAAAACCCATTTCCTGTAACAAGTAACACTACCCAACTGTCACTCACCGATATAAATGAAAATTGCACACTAATAGAACTCTAAAAAATATTGAACCTCTATTTTTTTCTTCCGGAAGTTGCTTTTTAGGATTACAAACCACCCCTGAAAGAACGCCATAAATGAAATTAAATAATACCAAAATATTACGCGTTCAATATTTGTTACCCAGGGGTTTGTGAGATCCCCAAAATCTATTTTCGGGATCATTTTGAACATATGCACTTTTTAAGGGGTTATAAAAAGGTTGGGTGGATGAAATTACGATATTCAATTGAAATAGAGTTTTAGGTTCAAAACTAGTTACTCGGGAGTTTTTGGGGTCGCTGAATCTACCCCTGGGTAACCTCGAAAACTCGTAGATCTTTTAATATTGCAGTCTGCAGAAATAATATTGTATTATTTTGATAGAATAGATAAAAATAACAGGCGCGGTGGCCGAGCGTGTTAATACACATCTCTTAACATACTGGTTCGTCAGTTCGATTTCACCTGGCAGCAATGTATGATTTGTCGATAAAATATAAAATAAAGCTACATGTATTTATCACACACGGGCGCTATAAGCTACTCACTTGTACGTCTTAAAAATAATGTAGCATTTGACTAGAAAAACCGGCAGTACGGCAGTATAAAAACTGCAGCTCGGTGTGCTCCGTTGGCCAAAACTCTCAATGGATTGTGACGCCACAAATGATGATGATATAAAAATAATAGAATATTATTTTGATCTTAAGACCTACTATCTCCAAAGATTGATAAACTAAATACTTGACATTTGTGGATTGCTTAAACTTTCAGACAATCTGCAAGCTGCATTATTAATTTACAGTACAGGGTCCGCACTCACCGAGCCGCAGTGTGATAGTTTATATAATTTTGGCTAGAGTGCGATTCGAACTCGGGATCTCCGGATTCAAATTCCGTATTGCTATCCACACCACCTTACAGACACATTATAATAGTAAGCTGTAGATATAATAAATCATAAATACCTCTGCAGCAGATGGCAAGTTCCACTGATCCAGAAACTGCTCTCGGGGCAACTTTACCGAGTTACCAAATATCTTTAACGAAAATTAGATTGTGTGGTAACGCCATTATCTCAACATACGCTCACTAATTTCTCTAGTGCATTAATTAACGCACTACGAGATGCTTATCTAAATATCCGGGGTCGTCTCGATTAGATATTCAATGGTCGCGGAGTAGCGGCTACACGTATCCGAAGGAAGCGGCACTTAACCTCCAAACAAGCGAACATCGCCTTCCGATTCACGGAAACTACCCTGTTATTTATTCGCAAATGCCACGGTGGTTTATTAGCTCGGAATACATTGGTAACTGCTCGCTGGTTACTGAGTTGCAGGTAATTCGATACATGGGGGCCAACACTTCAATACAATTCATTAACGAACTCATATTACTGCGACTATTCAATTCACCTGTCATCATCTGTCAAAAGTAGTCCAATTTCATAGTCAATCAAATCATATTTTAATGCATATTTTGTACTAGTAAATTTGTGTGTCGACTATTCAGTACTAGTACTTTTAAGCAGGGTTCGAAGATATATATCGATCGAAATATATCATGATATTTATTTTGATATATATCGTCATATTTTTGCAATGATATATATCCATTATATAAACATATCAAATAGTTTTTGAGATATAGCCTCCGGAGAAGTGAAGTTTTTCGAATTTTTCAGTTTTTCTACTTTTCCGAGGCTATATCTCGAAAACTAAATGTGATATGAAAACGCGGTCAACGGCATTAATTTTCTCGTGCTTCAGTTAACTTATAAAAATAGTTTCAGCGATTTTTATTTTTTTTCAATTTTCCGCCAAAAAAATCGCAAAAAGCGGTTTTTTAACATTTTCTCGAAAACCAGAAGTCATATGCATTTGAAGATTGCACCACTGGATTCAGTGAGTCAAAATACATATGTATGTAAATTTTCGTTTTAATAATCCTACGATTAAGGATTTTTGGTAAAATTGAATTAAAATCTGAAAAAACCAAAGGGGTACCCCTTAGGAAATAATTAAAAATATTAAATTGCTTAAAATTTTATGAAAATTTGCTTATAAGTCAATTCGGACATGGGGAATTCAACGCCGTTGAGCGCATTTCCATATCTTGTTTAGTTTTTGAGATATAGCCTCCGGAAAAGTGAAATTTTTAGAATTTTTCAGTTTTTCTACTTTTCCGAGGCTATATCTCAAAAACTAAATGCGATATGAAAACGCGCTCAACGGCATTAATTTTCTCGTGCTTCAGTTAACTTATAAACATAGTTTCAGCGATTTTTATTTTTTTCAATTTTCCGCCAAAAAAAACGCAAAAAGCGGTTTTTTAACATTTTCTCGAAAACCAGAAGTCATACGCATTTGAAGATTGCACCACTGGATTCAGTGAGTCAAAATACATATGTATGTAAATTTTCGTTTTAATAATCGTACGATTAAGGATTTTTGGTAAAATTGAATTAAAATCTGAAAAAACCAAAGGGGTACCCCTTAGGAAATAATTAAAAATATTAAATTGCTTAAAATTTTATGAAAATTTGCTTATAAGTCAATTCGGACATGGGGAATTCAACGCCGTTGAGCGCATTTCCATATCTTGTTTAGTTTTTGAGATATAGCCTCCGGAAAAGTGAATTTTTTAGAATTTTTCAGTTTTTCTACTTTTCCGAGGCTATATCTCAAAAACTAAATGTGATATGAAAACGCGCTCAACGGCATTAATTTTCTCGTGCTTCAGTTAACTTATAAACAGGGTTCGAAGATATATATCCATTATATAAAAATATCAAATAGTCTATAATAAATACAGTATTATTACTTTCATTAATTCTGTTAAAATTATATTCTAAAGATAATTCTTACTTTACTAGCTTTTGACTAACTTCACATCAACGACATAAATCCAAATTGTGTGCCATTTGTGATGTCATTAACGGCAAAGTCTGAACCATTTCCAAAATTTTTATTTGGTACTCATTTTAGAAATACAAATCCTTTAATATGGTGGAAAAGTGTAACTATCAATGAGTCAGAGTGGCCAAATAAAAGTACATTTATTGAACTATGTGAACAGTTCTTCTTCTGATGGCACTACAGCCCAAATCGGGCTTGGGCCTATCGGACACACCGAACCGCAGTTTTTACACTGCCGTACTGCCGGTTTTCGTAGTCAAATGCTGCAGTATTTAAGGCGAATAAGTGACTAATTTATAGCGCCCGAGTGTGATAAATACATGTAACTGTATTTTTTATATTTTACGACAAATCACACATTGAACAGTTACACACTGCTGTAACAGCCACAGCAGGGCTGGAACGATATTTCTCCACTTGGCATTGTCCAATCTCAATTACGTAATTGTCTCGGTAACGACAAAGATTAGATTTTATGTTTAAATATTTAAACCAAAAAGAAACTACAAAAAAAAAACTAATTTAGATTGGATTTGGCCAAATGAGTCTCTATCTGCAACGCTATGTTCAGGAAGTTCATCAGAAGATGATGATTTGCCCCTATTTAGAATATAGGATTATTTAAATATTCTTACTAATCTTAGTACTATATAATATTTGTGTATCCATTCAACGTATATTTACTTTTTTTCATTACCTATGTTAATTTTTTATTTAGGAGTAATAATTTATTTTGTATTTCCTATTGTGATAAGAAATGTGTACAAAAAATAAAATTAAAAAATAAATATCCAAAAAGTGATATTTATCTGATATATATCCTATATATCAGATATTTTGATATTTATTATAAATATCATGATATTTACGAACCCTGCTTTTAAGTGAACAAATGCACATTTTTATTAAAAATAGATAGAATTACATAAAATTATTAAACAAAAAGACAAATAATTGTCTATGTTGCTAATACATTTTGAAACCAATTCAATAATAAAAATTAAATTAATAACTTTTCTACTTATTGTTAGTGTTTTGATTCTCTGCTAGCACAGTTTTCGTCACAGCTTCTTCAGGTGAACTTGTTCGCTATGAAGAAGTTGGTTATACCATACTGATGAGCTCCAATAAGAGCGAAACACGTCTATGCTTACTAACTGTGCTGGCCAGCCTCTGACGATGCCCTCATAAGGTGACTTGGAGGCTGAAATTCTGTAGAACTTAGAAAAGTTATTAATTTGATTTTTAAATTATTTTGTATTAAAATTAAATGTATAATTTTTAAAATTAACATTGCTTGAAGGATATTTGTATATTCTTTTTTCTGAGCGAATTTGCAAAAGCTTTCTTGCAGCATCTCTAGCCTGTCTTACTGTTTTAAAAGTTACATCGTTGAAGAGATCTATCTTTATATTCCAAGTATTGAAATACATTTCTTGAATCATTTTGGCTGTAACGTTCCACATATGCTTAACAACACCTTCCTTATAATCTGTTTCATCCTGTTTTTTTCATATCAGTGGCCCAATTTTTTAATATAATATTTAACTCTATTGGTGAAGTTGAGTCTTCAAGTTTATAATTTTTTTGTAACAAAATTATGAAATTGGTTCCAAACCGATTTTCAGAATTTTTGTGTTTTTATATGCACATTCCTTTGAATGTCGCTCTCAATTTCTAACTCTGATTTTTCTCCAAATCTATTTGACACACTTTCCTTTATAAATTGAATATACTTTAATATTTATTATGAAAAATACGCACAAAAAACACTTCTGACTATGAAAAATATGTTTTGGTATTATTAGTTTCTTGGCAGATGTCATCTAGATGTCAGCTATGTCTAATCATACTGTAATTTTTCAATTATCATGGATATGTTTTAGAGAGGCAAGGTATGACTTTGTTATCTCATTTAAGCGAAAATTTTTTAACTTTCTGACAGGGCCGTGAATATAAATATTTTTATGCACCATTTATTTATGTATTAAAATATTTAAAATTTTAATCAATCATTAAATGATTTATTAACCTTTATCCTAAATATATTAATTCTTCAGGGTATAGGAAAACAAATATAGAGCGAAGAGTTCAATTCAATCAAAACTAATTCAAGAATTACTTGCGGCTAAACCCTCTAGAGCTTTTGCAAACAAGAAAATACGTCTAGAAAAAGTATATACTATGAAACTTCCTTTTTCAAATTAGTCGCGTATTGTAGCAGAAATAATGGCGTTGATCAGGACATGTCAAACTTGAGACAAACGTACACTTTCAATTAGAGCTTACTATTTCTGTTATTTGTACTTCTTTGTTTTTTATTTTTTGTTTGGCAGTAGATTTTTTTTATTAATTTATATAGAATATAGTTCCGTGTTGTCGTTAGTTGTAGTATTAGTATTAGTTTCAATTATCTTTTAACTTTTAGTTATACAGGTTCTTTTAATAGTGCAGAATTTTCTTAGTAATAATTAATTCTTGTAGCACAATATTATTTATTCTTCTTCTGATGGCACTACAGCCCAAATTAGGCCTGGGCCTACAGGACACACCGAGCCGCAGTTTTTAACACTGCCGTACTGTCGGTTTTCGTAGTCGAATGCTACATTATTTAAGACGAATAAGTGACTATCTTATAGCGTCCGAGTGTGAGAAATACATGTAACTGTATTTTATATTTTACGACAAATCACACATTGTCGACAGGCGGATTCGAACTGACAAACCTTGGTTCGGGTGACGTCACAGTATGTTAAGAGATGTGCCTTAACACGCTCGTCCACCACGCCAATATTATTTATTATAAATACTATTTCTATTACAATTTTTTACGAACTTTATAAAATAAAATAGAAATAAATATATCATCACGCCTTTTACCCATTACTGGGTGTGGCACGTTGCCATAGCAGATCTCGGTAAAAGATATATTTCGTCGCGAGAAGTGCGGTAACCAGCCATCAAATCATGGCCACCAAATATATTAGTGGAGGGGGAGCCACAGGAGTAATTGTTTGTCGCCTATGGAAATCGAACCCGGGTTCTTAAATCCACAGGCCGACTTGATATCATTGAACACACAGTACTTTGTCGTAGTTCTCTTATTTAAAAATTATAATTGAAATTTACTCATCCAAAAAATATATAAAATAAATATGTGTTCGCCTAAAGAAAAAAAAAACACGCAGATAAAATAATAATCCCCAAAAATGTAAGAAAACGTATCCATCGAACCATGAATAATTCCTCGTATAAACATTCCCTTTCAAATTACTGAAAAATTCTGAAAAATCCCCGATAACTTTAAACCACCATCGTCAGATGCGGCAATTTATATTAAAGCATCGTTGGTTTCTGCTGCATGCGGGACTGATAAAAATTGCTTGTTCTCGACGGATATCAATCACTGAAAGGTGTTACATGTGAGTTACGACGGCGGCGGCGTCGGCGGCGATGGCATCGAGACGCTAGAGCGTCATGTGTGCAAGTGAAGGGCGCTAAAACTTGTCAATATGACAACAATCAACTTCGCATCACGCTCAGCCGTGGATCGCGTCTAGAACTTCTTTCATACGTTTTTTAAATCTGTCCGAGGCTGACAGATTGTGTTGAGATTTTTCACCCCAGAATTTGCCAAGTGTGGTAGTTATTTTGCAATAACCGTAAATGTCGCCCACGGGACTTACTTGTAACAATTTGTTCAACATGTTTAACTATATACCACGGTGTAGGCTCATTTCACAGCATCTTAATTGTGTTCTGTAATCACGAACTTCTTATTAAATGAACAGCTAGAGTTTAGTACAAGCTGTTAAGGTTAATCATGCATCTAATTCGATTGGAAGTTATCGTTTTGAAACAGTATGTTATTGTTATAATCAGAAGAAGCCAGTAGTTAACTACTTTAGTTTAAGGCTAGTTTTTATAAATATATCATCACGCCTTTTACCCATTACTGAGTGTGGCACACTGCCGAAGCAGATCTCGGTAAGTGATATATATCTTCGCGTGAAGTGCCGTCAAATCACAGCCTTCAAAGATGTTAGTGGAGGGGGAGCCACAGGGGAAGATTTAAATAGGTGAAAATTGTATGTCGGCTGTGGGGATCGAACCAGGGTTTTCAAGATCCACAGGCCGACTCGATACCACTGAGCCACCTACCCCATATACATGTAAATGCAATCTAATGTAATCCTGGGGTCGGTGGCTCAATGGTACCAAATTGGCTTGTGGATTTGAAAATAAATAAATATATCATCACGCCTTTTACCCATTATCACTGCCCCCAAAGATGTTAGTGGAGAGGGAGCCACAGAAGTAGATTTAAATTGGTGAAAATTGTTTGTCGGCTGTGGGAATCGAACCAGGGTTCTCAAGATATACAGGCCGACTCGATAACTCAGTAACGCTGAATTATTTATTGATTTCAGTAGAAGTGTATCATTGTTCTACTTTTATACAGTTTAGCTGATCATTATTGAAAATAGAATTCATAATTAACTATGTGAGCACAATCTATTATCCAGTATCGGATTGTTGAAAGTAGTCTAATGTTCGTTTACACGAAACTTAAATTTTAAATAAATAAATAAATAAATATATCATCACGCCTTTTACCCATCACTGGGTGTGGCACTCTGCCTACGCAGATCTCGGTAAGTGATATATTTTGTCGCGTGAAGTGCGGTTACCAGCCGTCAAATCACGGCCTCCAAAGATATTAGTGGTGGAAGAGCCACAGGGGTAGATTTTTTTAAATTGGCGAAAATTGTTTGTCGGCTGTGGGGATCGAACCAGGCCGACTCGATACCACTGAAGTAAATAAAACATTGGGTACCCAGGGGATTTTGAAATCTATTTTCGGGGTCACTTGAATTATATGCACTTTATTAAGAGGTTAAAAAGAGGATGAGTGGATGAAATTAGGATATTCAACTGAAATAGAATTTTAGGTTCAAAACTAGTTATTCGGAGGTTTTTGGGGTCGCTGAATTTGTTTTCGAGGTTACCTCTGGGTAACCAATGTTGAACACGTAATATTTTGGTATTTTTTTTAAAATTTATATATCGGACCAACTACTAAGGTCATATGCCGATATGTCCTTTGCATAGTCGCCACGGGCGGGACCCGAACCCACGACCTTATGGTTGTGAGTCAGGCGCACAACCCGCGCGACCATCACGCGGGACAAAACCGCATTATTTTGGTATTATTTAATTTCATGTCAGGGGTGGTTTGTACCCCTAAGAGGCAACTTCCGGAAGAAAAAAAAATAGAGGTTCAATATTTTTTAGAGTTCTATTAGTATGTCAAGTTTCATGTAAATCGGTGATTGACAGTTGGGTAGTGTTACTTGTGAATAATTTTGTCTATGGATTTGTTTGTTTTGTTGTTCGGCGTATAATAAACGCCGTTAAGTTGCAATTTTTTAGTCTTATCGGTAAGTAATAGTCAATTTATTGTAGATTGTATTATTATAACTAGTAACATAAAGAACTGTACAAATTTAACTATTAATATAATTCTATATAAGGTTATCTAATCAATTGTATTTGTTGATTGTCTTTTCTTAAATTAGTTCGCAGATAAAATATTGTATGATACGATGGTGTAAAGGGATTTTATGTACTCCTTGCGCTTAAGTCACTCATCTTCGGCTCGTGTCTTAACATAAACTTAGCAACTCGCATAGAAGCCGTACTGTATACATTTGTATTATAAATAACTATGTTCGTTCTCGAGAAAAATAGTATATACCTCAAGAGAGAATTTTTTTTCCTCTATACTCTCGTGCTACAATTTTACTCTTCGGAAGAAAATGTGTATTTCTCTCTCTTAGGGTATAATTAAGTCTAAAAATAGATATAAATGATTTAGGTTAAATATTGGTTAATTAGAGATAATGAATAAGAAATAAAACCCAGTAAAATAAAATAGTAGAAAGAGTGGATTTAAAAGCGGGAAGTTCTTTCCTGTTTTATGGAATTTACATTTAATTTGCTATCAAAACTTTTCCTAATCAGGAGTCTGGGTAAGTCGTAATAGCCCGCGGTTCGCGCGACCAAATGCGTTTCGGTTCCATTTACTTTTCGATTTATTGAGCTTCGGGCATCGCAGTACCAAAGCAGCAGCCGAGATAAGAGATAGCTCTCGAGAATTAGTTATGCGCGAGGTGCTTAGCGTACTTCCTCGTCCTCGAGGATTTCATATTTATGCTGAGAATACGGTTATCCTTAAATGAAGCACCCTCGAACACCAAGACACATTAACGTCGAGCAGACTCCGCCGCCATCACCGCCACCTTCTCTTTCCACGGAGCCGAAGCTCTTCTAACCGTCTGATGAGAATATAATACGCAATCTTGCTAATAAATCCAACTGAGATGAGTACAAATTAGCTACTTATTTCATTAACCTTACCCCTAATTTTTTTTAGCTCATACGTACATTTCCGTTTAGGTATTTCCGGAAAAATTGCCCTTATGTGTAAGTGGAGTTATTTACCTGCATTACCTTGACTATAGTGAATATAAATTTTTTATGTAAAATAAAATAAATAAATATATCATCACGCCTTTTGCCCATTACTGAGTATGGCATTCTCCCATAGCAGATCTCGGCATGTGATATATTTCTTCGCGTGAAGTATAGTTACCAGAAGTCAAATCATGGCTCCCAAAGATGTTAGTAGAAGAAGAGCTATAGGGGCAGTTTTAATGTGGTGAAAATTGTTTTACAAGGAATCGATCTCGAGTTCTCAAATCCACAAGCCGACTTAATACAAGAGATTGATATTTCGTGATAGATTTGTTCAATTGAGTTGGTTCAGTACCGTGTACGAAGTGAACCGGATCGCTAAATGCAAAGATCCAGGTCGCGGTCAATGACTGATTCAGACCTATGCTCCGCTGCGTTTCGATTGCTACATGCTCCGAATGAGGCCGATAGCACTATTAAAAATTAATACAAATTGTAAATTTTGCAGAATTATTTAATTTCCTATCTTGCTACAGTACTACAGTATATTGTTTTATTTTAAAATGTCTATTAAGGTTTCCTATTGATCCGTTTTTAATACATTGAATTTGGGAACAATAACCACATTTTACTTTATTAAGGGCCGGTTGTTCCACTTTCAGTTATATATTGGGTTTAAATTTAATCTTCTGTTAAGTTCAATTTCTGTTGTTCCATGTGTGGTTAAAAATTACCAGCGGAATAAATATGAGCTACCGGCAAGATAGCTAACAGAGGCTTCAACTACTAGTTACAAGAGTTACCAGCGGAATATTTAACCGAATGCACATGAATGTAAACACGAAGTAGTGCGAAATATTCACATTTTTATTACTTGTGTGTGTTCTCTTGAAAGTTCATACAACTTATACCCGGTTTGTAATAAATAATAATAATGAATAATATTATATATATTCGAATTCTCTTCTACCCTTCTTCATATAAACATATAAACAAAAAATTCATTATATGAAAAACACTGAGCAAAATTGTGTTGAATAAATGCAATTTTACAGATTTTTACCGGAAATGGATTTTGGTTGCCATGGATATAGTAGTGAGAAATTAAACAAACATTGTAGAGATGGCTGTCATTCTCACAATGACATTTTAATAATTCACAGAGACAATAATTATAGATTAGTCATAATTTTTCATCATCAAAAACGTAAGGAAAAATTAAACTAACTTGAAATGTTAAATTTGTTACAAAGAGATCTTCCTTTCTTGTTATTATCACTCATTTATTTAAATATTTATGAAATATGGAAAGGATAACAAAATTACAGACCATACACTAAACTAAATCAACACACTGAAAACAAGATTCTTTACGCAATTTCCTCAAATTATGACAGGCAGGGCTACCAACCTCATAAAAATTACTCATATTTTAAGTCTCTGATAGCTAACCTTCTGTTAACTAACTATAGAATAAACAAGTATTGAACAACTGAAAAATGCTATTCTTCTGTTAGCGAAGCGGAATAAACATAACTAGTAGTTAGTAAACCAAAACTTTATCAGAAGATGGAAAACCGGGCCTAAGTCAGTAAAATGTTTCCATATTGAGCTAATTTTGCAGAAAAATATCTTCAACTCTAATAAAAAATAAAATTTTAATTAATTAATGTAATAAGAACGACGACGTTTCGTAATCTGATTGGTTATATATTTTCAAGTCTAAAACATTTAAAGGTGTGTTAAACAATAATTAAAAATAAAATTAAAACAATTGATTTTTAACTCAACAAAATATTAAAATAAAGGGTGGAACTTCACCTGAATTAAGAATTGAATATTAAAATATTAAAATCTACGGATGTTTCACTTACAATAATTCTCATTGTACCTATAATAAAAATAAATTCAATTTACGTGTGAAGAAATTAAATAAAATATTGTTCCTATAAAGCAAATACAAAGCCAACTTTGTGACACTGTTTTTATAGGAAACGATAGCACAAAAATCAAATTTGTCGTATTGGCAAACAAACATATCATTTTGGGTATCATTGCTCATACAACTATCATTAGAATTAACTTTCTTATGATAAAATAAGAACATCAAAGAATAAAACACTTTTTTATTATTTAAATTTAACTGTACTTATTTTTAGAATGATATTGATATTATAAAACTCCTATCTTATAATTGTAAAAATAATATCAATTTCAATGTTTTTCCATCTGTCAGTGTTACTAAATTTTAGAGATGGGCGAATATCATCCGCGAATAGTCAAATGCCGCGAATATTGACATTATTCGATATTCGAGATTTTCGAATATTAACGTCAGTATAGCGAACATTCGAATACCTCGAATATCGCGCCATATGTTGACCTCAATTTTTGACTATGTTTTTCTTTATCATTTGTGCATAAACTTAAAGCGATTACAATACTTTGTAGTTATTAATAACAAAGATATTTTGTTTCAAAATCATGAAGACTTACCATATTTCAAATTTCAACCCGTACGTTTCATCTTAAATTTGATGTTTTCGTCTTTTTCTTTTTTGTTTTAATTTTATTTTATCTTAACAATTTCATTCAAATAATGAAAAGGGCATAATTAAATAATTATTAATAATAAATAATTTAACTTTTAGGAGTATTCGAGTACCTCGAATATTCGAGATCTGATTAATATTCGTATTCGATATTCGAATTCGAGAAATTTGATATTCGCCCATCTCTACTAAATTTAAAAATTTTTATTTATTTTTATTAATAATTTTAAAATAAAAAGTATATCAATGCATTTTAGATCAAAATAGTATGAAAAACACGTATTACAATGCCCAATTCTAATACTACTTTTTCAATATACTATTTAAGTCACGTGTATATTAATAAGCGAAATTATTTGATAAAGGTTTGACTTGACGATGTATATATTTAATTCATTGTGAGGAAATTATTTAAACATCCAGTTCTCAGTTTGCCTCGTGTTGTTTAATTACTGATAATAATCAAATATGGCCCAAAGTCCCCAACTGTAAACAATGTCCCCAATAACATGCGAACAAACGATGAATAATTTGTATTGTTTTACAGGTATCCTGGATCAGGCGAAAAGATTATCATTTATTAACAGTAGGACTCACAACATACAGCAGTGATGACAGATTTCAGGCCGTTCATCTCCAGCATTCAGAGGTAAGGAACTTTCATCAATATCAAATTAAGTTTGTTTTTCTTTTTTCACCTGCTAATGTAATTACTTCCCTCGAATATCTAAATTTAAACATTCAAAGTTGAAATGTCAAATATTACTGATCGCGGAAAAAGTTTTTAAAGACTTTGTTTTTCGTTTCATTATTGAAATTAAACTGGCTTTTGTTTAATTCTGTAGCCTCATAAAATATTATTTGTAGAACTTTTTTTTAACTTTATTACATCATTTGAAACATTCATGTATCGGATTACAGAATAATACATTTGTTGAAATATTAATTATAATTCTATACGAAAATATTTAGCTTATACATTGTTTTACTATTACGCATATACAATGTAAATTTTGTAACATTGTTAGTAGATCTTTTTTGTTACAACAATGCAAAATTTAAAAAGTGAGTGATAGATCACAATAATGAAAATTTACAATAAAGAAAGATTACAACAATAGAACATTACAACAATGAAAAATTGTAACAATACAAAATTACAACAATGAAAAATTGTAACAATACAAAATTACAACAATGAATTATCTTAATAAAAAATTTAAATTTTTGTAAATAATAATGTTTTTCTTTGTTGTGCGAACTGAGTTTAGAGGCATTACTCTTAATCATGTATAGTTTAAACTGAACGATAGTACTACAATGAAAACTAAAAAAATACAAATTTTAAAATTATTTATTTAATTTTGTTTGTATTCTTACACGACTACCAAATGTTATCGCTTAGTGTAGTACTAACGAGTTGTACTCTGGGCGTTGACAAAATAGTATATTAAAGAATGAGTTTTATAAGACATGTTTTTTTCGCACGCTTCCAAGTTTAAAAAACGAGCCGTAGGCGAATTTTTTAAAGGACAAGTCCAATAAAAGTCTTATAAAATGACTTATTTATACTATTTTCTTTTATAAATTAAAATTTGAAAAAATCTGCGATATTTTAAAACGAGTCAATTTAGCACAATTTGTATATGAAATGTTGTGATTGGTAACAGTTACTGGCATTTATGCAATTGTTCCGATGTTGAGGTTATATTGAAATTATGATGTTCTCAGCTTGATAGGTTCAGTATGTCATCCGATACTACCAACCGTCTAAAACAAAATGTTGCGTGTCGTAATAAACGCTCTTTCGATACACAATTGGGTTTCGTAATGACTTCCTTATGAACGCAAATTAAAGAAATGTATTTACCGGAAACTGACAAGAAAATAAACATTTGCCTGGCCTTTAAGACTCAGGAAAGCTTTGCTTTGCATGCCTAGGCAGGAAAATAACATATTTCCTACCTAGACAGATAATGAAAGAAACGTGAGTGTCTAGTTACTTAGCAACATAAAATACTGATTTAATATGTAAGTCAAATATTTCATTTAATTTAAATTAATTTAAAATATGTATTATTTGTTTATAAGTTTCAGGTAAAATGTTATACGTAACACGTCAGTAAAGCGACGTACAGGATTCGTAAGCTGTCTACTCATTCTGTAATTGAACGCTTTCCTGACTTTTTACGTAAATAATTATTAATTTTATTTGTAGAACTAAAGTATATACTCATAGAATAATAAAGTGTTTTTAGTTGCGGAAAAACATAATTTAAAAAATATGAATGTAATATGATGCTAGTTTATCAGTTTCATTGTAGTTATAAAACTTTTGACCGAAGAAGAAAGTTTTCTTTTTGCCTTTAGCTAGTTACTGTATGACGAAGAGCAAATTAATGTAATGAAAAAGTATAATATAAAACTTTGCCCAACTTCTGCACAGAAAGCTATTAAAACTAATGTAATATAAAATGCGCACACTCCATATTATTAATGAAATATCTGAAATCGTTCAAGTTTTCTTTACTTCAATATGAGAGAAATTATTCTCATCTTTTATCTTGCTTGCTCGTTTTCCAATGAAAGATTTTCCAATGAAATAAAATCCCATTACGTATAAATAAAATTCCAATATTACCAATGGATACGTATACACGGCGTGCGACGTTTAATTCAAGTATTCCATGGAGACGCCCTGGCCCTATCTCCTTCAGGCAGTGCACCATTCACTACACTCCATTATTCCACTTAATCGAATGCCTTTCCCTTGCAAGATATTCCAGCACCATCGTCTATGCGTGTATGAGAGGAGCTCGCGATAGATTTTGTCACTCGGACCTCTCCTAACCTAACCTAACCGTTGGCTATGTCGATGTTTACGCATCAAAATAGCAATATCGTTTATTTGTAGCCAAGCTCAAGAGTTGGTGATATTCATAATTGAGTGTTGGTATACTTATTTATTTATTTATTTATTTAAATCACTACCCAACAGGTAAAACCTAATAATAGGGTTGAAAAAACTTATGTAACGTTACACAGAAAATGAAGCGAATATAAAAGTAAATACAAGTTATACAGAAAAGTACAATTAATTGTGAGACATATAATTTATAATATTCTTATAGAAACAAGCGTAATTACTTGAGAAGAGGTCAACCTCAAGATTCAAACCATTAAATAAACTACACATACGAACTATGGGAGATTGCAGAAGCAAATTTGTTCTTGCAGGTGGGAGGTAAAACATATTTTGACTTCGAGTACAAATAACAGGAACAAGAAAGTTTAAAAGATATAGGCAATTCGAATCATCTATAAAATAATTAATTATACTTGATTTGTAATAGCGAAACTGGAAGTAGTTGGCATTCATTATTTAACTATTTTAATGCAATACAGCGTAATATACTCTCAAGAGAAATTGATACCGTGCAGGCATACAGGCCCTCATTTCAAGGTGCCGTAAAGCCGTAGCATTGAATGGAGATTACGTTGAAAAATAGGGTTGTGTAGCTAAAATATTGGGGAATAATATGGTGTATTTGAATGCTGAATAAAACAACCCCTGTTTTGGAAAAAAATATGTTGCATTACTTATTGAACTGCCCTCGTACATTTAGTATTGTATATTTATATACATAGCCAAAGCGACGTTTAGGGTCCTCATCCAGCGGATATCTATTTATCAAATTTACATCACTATTTTAAAAATTTATTGCACTAATTATAAAAAATACATCTCTAATTTTAACTTGTGCGACTAGACCAGACTCTGCAAATTATACGCAATCTTTATCAATTGCAAACCAAGTTGTTCCAGGTACTTCGATTTCTAATTGTCAAAATTTTACTATAAATGTTTATAACAACATTTGTAACAATTATGGCTCTTCCCAATCTAAAAATATTATTTTTTAGTTGAAATATCAAACCTAACCTAAAATAGATTTAATTAATTTAAGCATTTTATGTTGTTATAATCTTATTTTTCCATTGAACTAAGTTGTTATATTCGTCAATAAGTGGACTTTTAAAAAATCTAAATTCAGTTTAAAAAGTAGAGAACGGGAGGCCCAATAATTAATTTGGCTCTAGGTTCCCGATTGCCTTAATCCGACCCTGTATATAGCATCTCTTATATCCTTTCGTATGTTATTGCACGAACCCCTGAAATATTCATTGAACATTTATTAATTGTTAACATATGGAAAATTATTTTAAAATGTATATTTCAATTATTTATTAGTTCTTGTAAGAAGTGTAAGTGAATACTTTTCGTAAGTGACTTGATAATCAGTTTTATTTAAACAAAATTATAAATAAATAAATATATCATCAAGCATTTAACCCATCACTGGATGTAGCACTCTTCTATAGCAGATTTCAAAATTATTATAATATTAAAATGACTTGCGGCCATCTTCAGGTCTAAGTAAGAAATAAGTTCTAAGCAGGTAAATATACAGGATGTTTCATACATATGGTACTTATTTTAATCCCATATTGTGTTCAACGTGCTGATTATGAAATAAAAAGATTTTTTTCCAAATTCGCAAATTTAATTGCACTTTACTTGAAATAAATGTTTCTAGTGCCACTGATTTAAGCATTATTCGAAAATATTAATAATGAAGTTATATTTATAAACACTACAATATTCCATGGTCGGTGGCTCAATGGTATCGAGTCAGCCTGGTTCGATCTCCACAGCCGATAAACAATTTTCACCAAATTCAATCTATCCCTTTGGCTCCCCATCCACTAACATCTTTGAGTGATTTGACGGCTGGTAACCGCACTTCACACGAAGAAATATATCACTTACCAAAATCTGCTTCAGCAGAGTGCCACACCCAGTAATGAGTAAAAGGCGTGATGATATATTTATTTATTTTATACAATTTATTCATTATACAATAAGCTGATAAATACCTGTTAGTAATGTTGAAATTTTAATTTAGTTATTAATATATTTAAAAGAACTTTTAAACCAGTGGCACTAAAAATGTTTACTTTATGCAAAATGCAATGAATTTAGCAAATTTTCTGTTTTATTATCAATATGTTCAAAAAGTGCCATAAGTTGTGAAACACCCCGTGTAACATTTCAAATTTACCATAGGTAGTCGAAATATGGTGCAGAATTACATTGAAAAAAAAAACCTGAAACGACCATCAAATTTAATTTAATTTTATGCTGTTAGTTGTTTTTTTTTGTTTCAGTATTGTGCATAAAAAGTTGCGTCAGCAACTCGTTACCCTACCTCTAACAAATTTATACAACTTAAAATTGTTTTGCATGTTTTTTGAAACAATCGAACAACCAAATAAACTACTGCTGATGTAAACAATAGACTGTAAACTTCAAAGGATGAAATAAACAAACGTAATAGAAGGAATAACTACTCGCTGACAAGTGAAGCTGACGTAATTTGGGACTGATCATCTATTTAGTAAACAGTTTAGTTGAAAGAAAACATGCATGGTGTTTGTCCCTAATGGAAATACAACCCTAATTGTATTTTTAGAAAGTTACATTTTTATTTTATCTACTTACACTAATTAATATAGCAAACTTTAAATTTTTGTTTTATTCCACGAGCTTTGTGTTTATTAACATGTTCAATATTTTATAATTAATTCTAATATAGATATATTTCATGTCAATATCAAGAGTGTAAAAAATTGATGTTATACAACATAAATAAATAAATATCTCATCACGCCTTTTACCCATTACTGGGTGTGGCAGTCTGTCGAAACAGATTTCGGTAAGTGAAATATTTCATCGCATGAAGTGCGGTTACCCGCCGTCAAATCACGGCCTTCAAAATATTAGTGGATAGTGATAATTTTAAAAAATTCAAACATTTCCGACATTTTTC
Organism: Pterostichus niger; assembly: GCA_947425015.1. Classification (NCBI taxonomy): domain Eukaryota; kingdom Metazoa; phylum Arthropoda; class Insecta; order Coleoptera; family Carabidae; genus Pterostichus; species Pterostichus niger. The sequence goes on from OX380339.1 coordinate 7,432,289, forward strand.
CGGTTAAAATTATAAATAATATTTGTACAATTTTTTAGCCTCACAAATGGTCGTAACTAATTTCATTCGAAAAATCTCAAGGTCAGTTTACTCTTTTGCAAATTTTTTATCAAAAACTAGAAAATGATAGTTCTCGGTATAACACTTTTCAAAAATTATTAGAATTTACTTTAAATGTCACAGTGAATTTTGAAGCTAAATGTTGTGAAAAACTTTAAATCGCTCTCCTGCAAAACTAGATAAAATGAGATACGTCAGATTGTGAAATTTACGACGATATTAGTATTAAATAATTTTTCCTCTACAATAAACTAATTAACTTTTTGATGTAAAATAATTAGTGCAGACAATAATTAAACATTTCAAAAATAGCATTAAAAACGCTCCGATTTACCTCCCTGTATATGGTAAAATAGTATCGTATTATGATCCTAGAATATATGGCATTAGCATACATTTATTCAAATTACTCGTATTAAATTTGCTTTTACGCATTTGGTTGTATATTCAGCGAATATTTCATTAAAATAATAATACATTTTAATGAAGTGTCTACAAAAACATTTAGCATCACCGAGTATCACAGCCTACCCATTAAAACCGTCTACAGTCTAGACGATTTAAACACTGTCAACTACTCGTCCTTTAATGACAAATAGTTACAGTTTCTAAAGCGATCTATAACGCTGATCCCTCGTAATATATAACTGCCAAACACACTGTCCACCGAATTAATAAAACACCAACTTTCCACTTGAAAATATTCCCCTAGGAATAAAAATATCCAGGGTCCTGAAGGAAGTTGTTGCTCATCCCGGATTAGGGTGTGTTGTATAGCGTTCATAGGCCGTGTGAAATCAGGCTGAATCCTTGTTGGGTTGTGAACGCGACTGTGGCGAAGCCTGTCGATAACTAATGATGCGGTTTTCATGTAACTCGACCTTCGAGTTTAATGACGTCGATTAAGCAGGGTTTCAACTCTTCTGGGTCAACAACTTATACATATTATATTTATTCGACACTTCTCACTTTCAGGTTCTGGTTATAACACTTGTGATAATGACTTGTAAGATCAGGGCTGGTTTTGTATTTCCATTGAATAATTTCACTTCAAAATTATAAAATTAAAACACTTGGTATATTTCACATAAATTTTTTATTTATACGACGCGTTTCGACTTTTCATTCTTCATCAGGTAATAATAATATTACTGTGAAGTGTAATAGTCTATAGTCTAAAAGAAACATTTTAAGTTTAAACAAATTAAATGAATTTGAATTACTTTAAATTACATTAACTAAACGTTAGGTATAAATTTAGCACCTCAAAACAATCCAAAAGTTCTTTTATGTAGAGGTTTGTTCGCAAATTCTTCGTTGAGCTCGTACATACAAATAATGAGAATTTTGGGTTGAACCAGTTCAAAAATTGAAAATTATTAAAATGTGGTTCTATGTAATTCAGACCACGAGAAAAGATAATGAAAATCTGAAAACACCAGTGAATTTCTGGCGTGAAAATACATAAGTATGCAAATTTTCCAGGGTTCGAAGATATATATCGATCGATATATATCATGATATTTATTTTGATATATATCGTCATATTTTTGCAATGATATATATCCATTATATAAAAATATCAAATAGTTTTTGTGATATAGCCTCCGGAGATGTGAAATTTTTCGTATTTTTCAGTTTTTCTACTTTTCCGAGGCTATATCTCGAAAACTAAATGTGATATGAAAACGCGGTCAACGGCATTAATTTTCTCGTGCTTCAGTTAACTTATAAACATAGTTTCAGCGATTTTTATTTTTTTTCAATTTTCCGCCAAAAAAATCGCAAAAAGCGGTTTTTTAACATTTTCTCGAAAACCAGAAGTCATATGCATTTGAAGATTGCACCACTGGATTCAGTGGGTCAAAATACATATGTATGTAAATTTTCGTTTTAATAATCCTACGATTAAGGATTTTTGGGAAAATTGAATTAAAATCTGAAAAAACCAAAGGGGTATACCTTAGGAAATAATTAAAAATATTAAATTGCTTAAAATTGTATGAAAATTTGCTTATAAGTCAATTCTGGCACGGGGAATTCAACGCCGTTGAGCGCATTTCCATATCTTGTTTACTTTGTGAGATATAGCCTCCGGAAAAGTGAAATTTTTCGAATTTTTCAGTTTTTCTACTTTTCCGAGGCTCTATCTCGAAAACTAAATGTAATATGAAAACGCGGCCAACGGCATTAATTTTCTCGTGCTTCAGTTAACTTATAAACATAGTTTCAGCGATTTTTAGTTTTTTTCAATTTTCTGCCAAAAATATCGCAAAAAGCGGTTTTTTAACATTTTCTCGAAAACCAGAAGTCATATGCATTTGAAGATTGCACCACTGGATTCAGTGGGTCAAAATACATATGTATGTAAATTTTCGTTTTAATAATCCTACGATTAAGGATTTTTGGGAAAATTAAATTAAAATCTGAAAAAACCAAAGGGGTACCCCTTAGGAAATAATTAAAAATATTAAATTGCTTAAAATTGTATGAAAATTTGCTTATAAGTCAATTCTGGCACGGGGAATTCAACGCCGTTGAGCGCATTTCCATATCTTGTTTACTTTGTGAGATATAGCCTCCGGAAAAGTGAAATTTTTCGAATTTTTCAGTTTTTCTACTTTTCCGAGGCTCTATCTCGAAAACTAAATGTGATATGAAAACGCGGCCAACGGCATTAATTTTCTCGTGCTTCAGTTAACTTATAAACATAGTTTCAGCGATTTTTAGTTTTTTTCAATTTTCCGCCAATAAAATCGCAAAAAGCGGTTTTTTAACATTTTCTCGAAAACCAGAAGTCATATGCATTTGAAGATTGCACCACTGGATTCAATGGGTCAAAATACATATGTATGTAAATGTTCGTTTTAATAATCCTACGATTAAGGATTTTTGGGAAAATTGAATTAAAATCTGAAAAAACCAAAGGGGTATACCTTAGGAAATAATTAAAAATATTAAATTGCATAAAATTGTATGAAAATTTGCTTATAAGTCAATTCGGACACGGGGAATTCAACGCCGTTGAGCGCATTTCCATATTTTGTTTACTTTGTGAGATATAGCCTGCGGAGAAGTGAAATTTTTCGAATTTTTCAGTTTTTCTAAATGTGTACAAAAACTAAAATTAAAAAATAAATATCCAAAAAGTGATATTTATCTGATATATATCCTATATATCAGATATTTTGATATTTATTATAAATATCATGATATTTACGAACCCTGAAATTTTCACAATAAAATTCGCACGGATACATTTTTTATTTCAAAAAAACGAAAAATGGCCAAAAATCGTAAAAATCTTAAGGCTAACACCTTAAGAAATCTTCAAAAAACGGCCATTTTCGATTTTTAATATTACCTGATGAAGACTGAAAAGTCGAAACGCGTCGTATAAATAAAAAAATTTATGTGAAATATACAAAGTGTTTTCATTTTATAATTTAAAATGTTTCACCAAGTGCCAACCATACAATTAATATACTCGTAATTTCACTTCGTCTTGAATTTTTCCTCTCTCTCAGGAATGTCATTGTTTCCATACTTTTGTAACTTTCTGAGTTCGGGTTTTTCTCTTTTATACTTGATATTAGAAACGGCTGCGTGAGTGGCTTTTGAATTTATAAAATTTTCACGATCACTCCCAATACGAAATATTTTTTTCTTCACACTCGATTACTTACAAAGTATCACGATTTTTCTTACAATACATATATCCTTTATGTTACGGTATTACGTATTTTCTACAATATTTTTCTTGCTTCCACATAAAGCTAAGTCAGGTGGACTGGTTTGAATTACTGTATACTACCTGGAAGAAGCATAGTATGTATTACAATAATGAAGATCATCGAATGACTACTGCTGGAAGCATTCGGTATATTTCTTGAATTTGCTACAGCAAAGTTCCATACCTAGCAATATCTTTGCAAGCCGTAATTTGGCGACTGGTAACTGCACTTCACGGGTAAAACGCGTGATGATATTTTTTTTTATTATTATTCTTGGCTTATTTCGACTGAAAATAGTATTCAGCTAATCTGAATCTCATAAATATGATAAACAGTACATAGTAAGCGTAGTTTCTTCACATTTGATTGACAAGATTTTATACGTGTTTATTAAGGGTTTAAGTGCAGATTGGATTTTTATTTTTGTAACCTTTTCTCGCTTCCTAGTTAGAAAATATTGGCCTAGAACTCAGTTAATAACTTATGAAATATACTAGCTAAATTTCAAAATATATTTATTTTAACAACTTCAACAACTTTCTTTCTTTATTTAAACAGGGTATTTAAAAATAATGGCAAAAAAATATAATTATATAAATAAAAAATAATTGAACATTACTTGAAGCAATCATTTTTCATGCCACTTAATTGATAAGTTACAGTAGGTAATGAATACAAATTAGTAATTACTTAAATTTATTTGATTTAAAGTTGTATAACAGTTCCTTCAATGGTTAATGTTTACTATTTTTATTCATTACTGTAACTTATCAAACCAGTGGCGCAAAAATGTTTATTTCAAGTAATGTGCAATGATTTATGCGAATTTCAGAAAAATCCTTTTTTCGTTGTAATCAATACATACAATAAGTTTTACCCATTAATAAGTGTTGCACTCTGCCGTAGCTAATTTCGGCAAGTTATATATTTCTTCTCGTAAAGTGCGATTATCAGCCGTCTAATTACAGCCCCCAAAGACATTAGTGGAGGAGGAGCCATAGAGGTAGATTTAAATTGGTGAAAATTGTTTGTCGGTTGTGGGAATCGAACTCGGATTCCCAAATACAAATATATATATATATATATATATATAGATCTGGTGACCTTGCAGGCCACTCCACTTCTGCACCTCGTCCTAGCCATCGTTGGGGGAATATCCGGTGCAGATAATTTCGTACATTTTGTTGGAACCACACTTCCTCAATATTACTCTCTCTTGTAACAAATAATTTTCCCCATTTAAATTTCCGCCCCACTATTTGATCTCCTATTAACCCGGTCTGATTTTGAAAGAGGACAGTTTTATTACTTTGACAACTATAGATGACAGCAATGTTATTTTCCCTATATTTACTTTTAAAATAAACGCTCTAATGCATTGCTGTCAAACATTGTAACTGTAACTATGGTAATGGCATATCCCTATGTTTACTGATAAAAAATCTGATGTGGACACCACATGACTTCCTTGTACGCGTATTAACTATAGATATTTTTTTAATTGCACATATTTGACATAAAATCTTTTATTTTTTATTTTTTGTTCTAATCCATAGCAAACTTAATTTAAAAAAAAACACAAAATATATACTATTTAAATTTAGATATCTCGCTTATGCAAAAGGCTAATTTAAAAATTCTTAATGTGCTAGACGCAGAATTTAATTCTCTAAAACTTTTATTTGAAGCATTTATTTCTAAAATTAAAATAATACCATTTTTTTCAAGGAAAACTGTTAGCAGCTTCATGTAATGTGTCACTTCCGGTTAGTGTATTTTAACCAAAATCTATTATATTATTTCCATTGATATAGTAGTCTTATATACCAAATTTGGAAAGTTTTAAATTATATTTGAATATAGTTTTTCATGAAAATCTATTATAGGCTTCAAGTAAAGTACCACTTCCGGAAGTTATATAATGACCAAAAAGGGAGGTGCACAACTAGATGTTAAAACAGTCCTAAATATAAAGTTTCAATTTTCTACGGCTTACCGTTTTTGAGTTATGCGAGATACATACGTACGTACGTACAGACGTCACGACGAAATTAGTCAAAATGGACTCAGGGAGGGCCAAAATGCGTATTTCCACTGAAATCTGAGAACCGAAAATTTTCGCGATAACAATACTTCCTTTACTTCGTACAAGGAAGTAAAAAAACTCCCGGATATATATATATATATATATATATATATATATATATATATATATATATATGTTATTTCACTGATATCGTTTATAAAGCTAATGTTCGAGTTATGGTAATTAAAGAGAGAAGAAAACATTCAAAGATGGTGTGGTGTGATGCTACCTCGCTTTGGAATACGGCGAGAAAAAAATATTCAGCTACTAAACTCTTCCCGGAATTAAACATAAGTATCAAAGCGATAAATCTTCACCGCTAAGGAATTAAAGAAAGATTTATTTCCTTCATTTTAAAATTATGTAAAGCGAGGACAAGTCCACAAACATTTTTTTGCTGATTCAGTACGTTGGGTTGGCTTTCTTCTGTTGTTATATGTAGTCCTTTTTGCGGACCATTTTTCAAGGACTGCGTCTTGCCGTGTTTACCAGAGGGAGAATGGATGCGTGAAAAACGAACCGAGCATAGTCGACTGATCCCGACGGACCTCTCGTTGACACTGAGCGCTTTATAGCTGCACAGTTCCACCAAGATTAAAAACTAAAAGAGAACGCACATATTCCGCGACCCGTTCTTCATATCCTGCGTGCGGATCCCCGGGGCAAAGGTTACGGCCAGTGGCGCCACTTGAGAATTTCCCCACCAAATCAATACCATTCACCCCCAACAGAAATAAATTCCCTGTTTTAATCATGTTGATGGAAAAATAATCACTGAAATTTGGCGGTTTAATTACAGCAAACCGAAAATGAATACTAATTTAAGGGGTTAAAGAAATCTCAGTTATTAGTTTTAATGACATTCTAATTAAGATTGTTGCGGGGTAATTTTGTGCGCGCCACTGTTTTAATGACTAAAAAGGTTCGTGATAAAAAAATCTACAAAGATTATTCTTCAGGGATTTCTGTTATATTCTACAAGCCTTATTATATTAGTACTGTAATAATGTGGTCATTCCTTAAAAGTCTTTAAGCAACGATATAAAATTAACTAAAGTTCTCGAGTTAATTAATAATTCTCTTCAAAATATGTTAAGTAATATTTTCCAATATGCATTTTTGCTCGATTGTATCAAACAATGATGTTTTATGATTCTGATATTTGGACAATAAGTTAATCTTCCAGTGAAGTATTAAGGGGTAAGGCCACTCTAGACAAGGAAAAAAGGGTCATTTTCAAGATTTTTTTAACGAAATCTAAACGTGCTGCTTAAGAACTATTTTTGGATGTTTATTTAGTGCTCTTTAAACTTTATTTAAAAATTTTTTTTCAAGAAAATATTCAAAATTTTCGTCAGAAATTAAAAAAATGGCGACTCCTCTCGGCGCGTAGGGCAAATCGGGCAAAAACATTCCGGGAACAGCAATAGACCTGGATCAAAAAGGGATATGTTTTCTTAATCTCTGATGTATACTCTAAAATACTACGGGCTGGATTTTGAAAATTTAGATTTTTAACAAAATGGCGCACGTTTGAAAAAAGTTCATTATTCGGGACTAAATTTCTGTATGAAAACGACCATAAAAAACGAATGAAGCACTTTAAAAGAAAGCCCCCGTAGTTTTTGAGTATTTTATATCTAGAATAAGAAATAAAAAGATTCAGCACGATCCATCAATTAGTATTTCAGATTTCTTTTCGCCCGATTTTGAAAATATGATTTCGAGAAAAACGCGTTTAAAGTTTCGAGTCATATATATATATATATTTAAATTAATTGTTCCTTATTCCTATGGGTTTAAACTATAATTTAAGCAAATTTAAAAAAATGCATTTTTTAAAAATTTTAGAGTGGCCTTACCCCTTAATGTTTGCTGTGGTTTCTATTTTACCATCCCTAAATTACTTTATATTTGTCTGTACCATATTGAACTTGTAAGATAAAATAGCAAACCTGGACTACTATCAATGTTAAAATAATTATTATACGTCATGTCCTTTGTATTTAACGCAATTTCTTTTACTGGTACATTAAAACTACCCCTGTGGCTCCCTCTCCATTAAAATCTTTGTGGACCGTAATTTGACTGTAGGTAACCGCACTTTATGTGAAGAAAAATATCACTTACCGAGATCTACTGCAAAATAGTGCCACATGTAGTGATAGGTAATAGTAGTAAAGGTATATTTATTTATTTTTTTTGAAATCCTGTTATGATCACATGTTGACTTTGACAGTTTAATAATTATAAATATCATTGTTACACAAAAGCAACAACAAAGCTCTCTTTGAGATGCAACTAAATTTTTCACATTACCATATTTTAAGAAAATAAATCGCTTCCAAGACAGTTGAACATAAATCTTTGTATACAACTCGTACTTATAGGTGCGCTTTTCTCGTTCGGAAATAAACTACAACTCATCGAATAAAAACCTACTTTATACACTTGTTACATAAATAGTTTTTTCAGCCTAGAATGAAACGTATTTTTAGGCCTATAAAATAGTACCTAATGAATCAAATAATTTGTTAAAAATAAACATTTCCAAACAACTTGAATTCCTTTCGTCCAGCAATTTCCTGTATTCTTCCCAAAAAAACACAAGTTTCGTCATGTGTGTCACCGTCAGTACATGGTGTAGATGGCGATACGGAATTCGAATCCGGAGATCCCAAGTTCGAATCTCACTCAAGATAAAAATTATATAAACTACTGCACTACGGCTCGATGAGTGCGAGCCCTGGACTGTAATTGGGATTAAGTTTCTGTTGTACAGCGTAACAAATAAATAAATATTCTGCCTTCCTGAATTTGTACAAATATTTCATTTAACTAATAATATCATATTTATTAGTTAATCACTTAAATTCACTAAATTCCGAATATAATGATTGTTTTTGACTGGGGTTTGTTTATTATAAAAAAATAAAAAAAATGTGGAAAATCATTGGTTGTGTAACAAGAATGAAAATAAAATACTGTGTAAGGTTTATTGGAGAGTTTATTGTTTTACAGATGTTTAAAGTTTACGACCTATAAAAATGCCAAGATGTGCTTAGAATTGTTTCTTATAACTGAAAATTGCATCCTACTCAGTAAAGCAGTGTTACAAAATCTGTTTCTTCTTGAACTTTTTCTCAATAAATACCAAAATATCAATTCTGTTCAGAACTATTTGATTTAAAATTGTCAAATTTATTATAATTATTATGACCGGAAAAAATAAATATTGCTACTGATAGGTAAAAAATATTTATTTCGTTTTCAAAATAATACAAAATACATATTATTAATTAACATCAATGCAGGCGTTTGGTTTGTTTATCAATCACAAACTTTATTAGGTAGAGTGCAAAAAAGAGCACAATATAAGTCGCTTTCAATGTTATTTTTTTAGTTTTTGTTAATTATCCTTTATTTATAATAAATAAAATAAGTCAATTATTTATATTTATTTTTTATGTTTTACATTCTTTTGCCTGTTTTTGTCAGGTTTTAAGAATACTTTTGTTACATTAATAAGGAAGTCATTACGAAATTACTTACGTATCGAAAGAGCGTTCATTACGATACGCAACATTTTGTTTTAGATGGTTGGTAGTAGCGGATGTCATACTGAAAGTATCAAGCTGAGAATATCAACATTTCAATACAACCTCAATTTAAACAATTAATTAAATGTTAATAACAGTTATCAACCACAACATTTCTTATACAAATTGCTCTAAATTGACTCGGTTTATAATTACGCAGATTTTTTTCAAATTTTAATTTATAAAAGACGCAAAAAATATTTTTTTATAAATACGTAAAATAGAAAAAAATCATTTTATAAGACTTTTATTGCACTTGTCCTTAAACTTGGACGCGAGCAAAGAAAATATGTCTTGTAAAACTCGGTCTTTAATATACTATTTTAATTTTATTTAAGCGTTTTATGTTTTTTAATCCTTCTTTTGGGTAAATTTTCGTGCATTTTTTAAGCCCTATTAATTATATTTTATATCTCCACTATCTAGAAATGAGTTAGGCTTACTGAGATTTGAAAACACGATCTCTTACTCGAACAAGTTTTATTTCGGCTTGTTACCACCAATGTTCGACGCTTACTATATTAATTTGAACTTTTGCTCCAATTTTTATAAATAAATATCTATTAATCCCGTATCTCTATCTACCAATATTTGAAATTTAATTATAAACTTTAATATTATTAATAACCTGCGGGATATCTAGGTACGATACTCGTAGTTATGAACTTTTGATCCAGTTTTTATAAATATGAAGTCTAATAAAAAATTCCGATAAAATACGATATGAGTACGTTCAGTGCTCAAATATATTAAACTCTACTTCCGCATGCTTTGCACCTTCAGTGGATAGAAATAAAATTGCGTCTCAATTCAAGCAAATCAATAAGTCGACCACATATGTTCCACATAAATAGGCAATTTTTAAGCTTGAAAAATAAATTCGGGTAGCACGACTAGCTCTTCCATCACCTCGCACCGCCACTGGGGGCGGTAAGGTGGCGGGGCGGTCTAAAACGATGCGTTTATCATCGCAGGCGGCTGCGTGTGACAGACACTCCTCGTCCTCGCGTATCTGATGGCACGCACCGTGATTCGCCCGCCCAGACACGGAACTTGAATATTTTTAGTGAGATTTTTAAATAAGAGTTCGCACGTTGGAAAGAGTAACTGCAATAAGAACTGTCTTGCAGATATGATACTTCTTTATTAGAGATGGGCGAATATCATCCGCGAATAGTCGAATGCCGCGAATATTGACATTATTCGATATTCGAGATATTCGCATATTAACGTCAGTATAGCGAACATTCGAATACCTCGAATATCGCGCCATATATTGACCTCAATTTTTGACTATGTTTTCCTGTATCATTTGTACATAAACTTAAAGCTATTACAATACTTTAAAGTTATTAATAACAAAGATATTTTGTTTCAAAACCATGAAGACTTACCATATTTCAAATTTGTTTTTCGCCAACATCAGCCCGTAAGTTTCACCTTAAATTTGAAGTTTTCGTCTTTTTCTTATTTGTTTGTACTTTTTGTTTTAATTTTATTTTATCTAAACAATTTAATTCAAATAATGAAAAGAACATAATTAAATAATTATTAATAATAAATAAATTAACTTTTAGGAGTATTCGAATATTCGAGTACCTCGAATATTCGAGATCTGATTAATATTCGTATTCGATATTCGAATTCGAGAAATTTGATATTCGCCCATCTCTATTCTTTATTAAATTATTTGCAGTATTTTTTGGATTCTGTAATAAGATTCTGTTAAACGTTAAATAACATGGCTCTCGGGGAGTATTTTGTTTGGATGACCGTATTTTTGAGATGATTCTAAATGACTTAAAAGCCCACTTGGCCTCGCTTATGCTACCCTCAATTTATATGTCACCAGGAGCACCAACCAGTATCAACGCCATCTCCATTCCATTTCTTTGCGCTGACTTCCGGTCTTGAAAGGATTCTTTCTTTCCGTTTCGTTTGTTTATAATACATTCGTAATGAATATTGTTCTGTTTGTAATGAGAGATCGTTATCTGCTAAAGTTTCCTTTTTGCATTGTGCTCCGCGGATGATGGCGTAAAATACGAACAGGAGAAATCATTTTCGTTACCATTGCCACGAAGAATAACAATTGAAAATTTCGCCTCGCGTTTCTGAATGAGGTTAGGTCACTCGACGTCAAAAGGGGTGATTATATATTGGGATGTTTATTGCTGTGTTGAAATTTTGTGATTGTTTTCAGAAATATGAATTTGTAATCACGATACTGCGTATCGTTTCAGTTTTCTTTTGTTTTTAAATATAATTGCAACTTTTTAACTTTCTAAATTATTCTTTTCTTTATATTAAATATTTTAATTAAAAACAATAATTGTTAGGACCTCATAGTTTACAAAAATAATGTAATTAAATGTTATATATTTTTAAAAGGATGTACATATGTGTATATTTGAAGCATAACTTATTCAATTACATTGCCGGAGAGCCTGCGCCGAATCTGTAATCTCATTTTTATTATAAAAATTTGAAGTTTCATATTTGGATCGGGTACTTAGGTACCTTTAAATTAACTTTAAATTTAAATATCTATCCTAATATAGATATTATTAAATGAACACCGAAGACAGTATTATCTTTATTTATTTATTATTACTTCTTTCATTAAATTGATTCACAAATTGTAAAATATTTTGAAATTAAATTATGTGCATAAATTTAAACGTTTTATTCAACTATATATTTTTCCGATAATCAGTAATACCTTTAAAAATATTAGATAACCCTTATATAAAAAAAATGTTATTTGTATATCAAGGGAAGAAAATGAGACAATCTAAAATGACGTTATTCATAAAAGAATTTCGAAAAATAATATTTATTAATGACGTTCACATGTTTATATTCTGAAACCGGTAAACTATTGAATAAACCACGGATGTTATGAGTCATAACAGACCTTAAATGTCTTAAAATCTTCGCTCTAAGAGCTCGGATTTCAAACTGACATCTGCGACTGTAATGATAAACATAATATTCCTAGGTATGTTATAGCTATTTAAATGTTCTTTCATAATAATTTTAAAGTATTTCCAATGACAGATAATTATTTTATAATATTATTATTTAAAAAACTCAATTAGAAGATCAATGTAAAACGATATTACAATTTGGTAAGCTAAAAGATAACTCATCATCAAAATAACAACATCTTTATTTTCATATTTTATATTATAACTACATAACTTGCACGACAATTAATAACTTTCTATTTATTATACATAAGAGGTAAACAAAAAAGTGTGAACATTTTTCGTGCCTTAAAGGTTTCAAGTATATTTTTCTGAATTCACAGTTGAGAAACTTCGAAGTTTATGCGGCAGCGTTGCCACATGTTACATAAATCCCTAGATCAGCGGTCGGGGAACCGGGGTAAATTACCCCAAATGGGGTAAAATGAAATTTTTGGGGGTAAAAATGAAACTTTTGTGAGTAAAAAGTATATATTTTTAATTTGCTATTTTATAAACCTGTTAGTATTTTTTTCAACTTAAACAATTTAGCGACATATGCAGGCCACGCCATCTCACTCCCCGCCACTAAGTGTTTTCGAGTTATATCTTTGCGCAGTAAAGCACAAATTATCATTTACTTATATTTTCTGTGGGGGCGATTTTTTTTCCTCAACTGTATTTTACATATATTATTATTATTACCGTTATGTATTACTAGGTATTACATTGATAAATTTAATAAATGATGTTTAAATTAAATTTTTAGTTATTGTTTTCTTTTCAAAATTATCATGGGGCTATAATATGAAAGATGCTAAAAAGAAGCGATTTCGTTTTTTTTTTGCTCTTCGCCATGGGGTGGTAATATCAACTTACACAAAAATATTTTGGGGTAATAATTTAAAAAGTTCCTCGACCGCTGCCCTAGATTGTAGTTATATTTTTTTTTTGCAATTAATATTGTAAAATGTCAACGAAATAAATGACACAATGTACTCGTATTATAGGACGTATAGGACTCATTTTCATTTCACTTATATTTATATGGTTGAGAAATAGCTAGAATAATTTATGGCAATATGTTACAATTTATTGTTTACTCTCCATTGAGAGAAGAAAATATTATTTTTTAATAAGGTTGTATATTATTAATATTAATTTTAAAAATTGTATATTATAATATTTTAAGAAGAGGAAGAATAAATAATTTGTTTTACTGTTTTTATCAAGTTCTAATAAAAATATGACAACCTTAAATAAAAATAAAGCAAATTATTCTATTTGTAATTGTCGTCAAAATATTTAGAATATATACATTTCATCTATTTTTGAATAATAAATAAATAAGAGATACATGTAAATGTTACTGTTTTCCGTCTAACTCGATTCAATTAGGCTGATTTCACTGTTAGTAATGTTCATCAAATTTTCAATCAAGTAAAACATCACTTTTATAATTAAAATTAAGTAATGAATTCGACGCGAGATCGTGGACTAACATTCATTTAATATTGTAATTATTTACGAGTACTTGTGAAGTATACTAGCATGTTTATTTAATGATGTTCATAGCATCTTTCGATTTGATCGAAAATATCAGTAGATATTCAATATATTATTTTCTCAAAGCCTGGTAACAGCAAAACAAATGAATAATAAACAAAACAGGACCCAATATGTCACACCTGTTTAGTTCATTTCACAGAACATACAAACAAAAACGAAAAGCAACAAAAGCAGCACGGCTGCTATGTTGGAATTCTTTTTCCGCGATCCGCGTTCAAATCAATACCAAAGTTTATAAGCACAGATGAAGCAAAACGAAGGTTTATTCGTCTCCTGCAAGCGATGATTATGTGCGATTTGCGTCGTTTGTTGCAGGACTGGACGTTACAAATAAAATTCGTTCAGACGAGAGACGCGGGGATCTACGAGTGCCAAGTGTCGTCTCATCCTCCCACAAGTATTTTCATTCATCTGAAAGTCGTCGGTGAGTAACTTTCCATTTGCTAATGACGCCACTGTCGCTGCCAGTAAGTAAAGTTTTATCGCTCGAACAGTTTGTGGTTCTGTTTGTTCCTGAAGTCTGAAGTGTATTTTGAAGGGTTATGAACATATGAATTACATTACTGCGGAGATTCTAGAATCAAGATACTTTTGGATCTTTGCCTTTAGTTTCATCAACATCAATATTTTTCTTCTACCGGATTTATTTAACTCGATGGACTCTAAACACGTATTCCCTTTTCCATTCCGCCAGTACAGTGGTGTGGATAGCGTTACAAAATTTGAATTCGGAGTTCTAATCTCGTTAAAGCTAAAAAATATATGAACTACCATACTGCGGCTCGGTGAGTGCGGACCCTGTACTGTTATTAATTAATTAATTAATTAATTTATGTTACGCTATACAACAGGAACTTAATCCCAATTACAGTCCAGGGTAATTCAGGTTAACTTCCTGTTGTGCAGCGTAACATAAATAAATTTGGCCCAGTTGTATAAAGCGATCTTAACTATATTGTGAGCTAATAGCATATTAAAAGTTAACAAAACATTTTACTCATTTTCTGATTTTTATGTCAAAATGTATTAATCATTAAATAAAAATAAATATATCATCACGCCTTTTACCCATTACCGGGTGTGGCACTCTGCCGAATCAGATCTCGCTAAGTGATATATTTCTTCGCGTGAAGATTTAATTTGGTGAAAATTGTTTGTCGGGTTCTCAAGATCCACAGACCGACTCGATACCACTGAGCCGTCTACCCCATTATCAGCATTAAATGGTTATTATTAGTTTAATAGCAATGATGAAAATGTTTAATCACAATTACAGTACAGGGCCCAAGCTCACCATACCGCAGTTTGGTAGTTCATATAATTTTTAGCTTGAGTGCAATTCGATTTCCAGATTCGAATTTTGTAACGCTGTCCATATCATAGTATTAACGGTTGAAGAAATTTTGATTTTCATATATTTAAACTAAAATAATATTCTTATTACATTCGTTACATTGTATTAATTTAATTTTGCAATTTGTTATATTTATTGTAGTTACTCGTATTCCGATTAGATTTTAAAAATATATCGAATTTTAAGTAATATTTAAAACAGTAACACATACTAATCTACGAATTGTTAAACTAATTTAGATTTCCATAAAAAGATTTTATTTTCAAAATTTTATGTTACCTATTTTTCTTGTCAATAAAATGTAACTGAAGCACGAGCTTTTTCAGTAATGAAAACTTCTTTTAAAAATTTAGATAGTTTGAATATCATTATTTTATCTTTCTAACTTTCATATCTTCGAAGCTTTTTTGTCATTGACTACTATTGACTTATAAAAATACCAGTAATAATTTGAATTTTATGTGATTTATTTTGACGATTAAATCTTTTGTCTAAGTATGTTGCAATAAATAGTATTTAATGTTAGAGACGTTACTATTAAGTTTTCTTTTTGTCGATGAATCCGCAGTATTTGTTATCTTTTCCTTGAATCGTATCACCTTCATTCTTTTTTGAAATTCTTCTAGAATTGCTGCAGCTATTTATGAGGAATGTGAAGTTATTGTCCTTTATTTCAGAAACCTGAGAGGAAACATACACTTTTACACAGTATTTATTGTTTCGTTTAAACCACTAACAATTATTGTTTATCCTTTTTTAGAGTTTTCTTTTTGTTCCGTACTTTCAATTAGGAATTTTACTATTTCTTTATCATATTATCTAACATAAGCATTGGTATGAATATAATATAATATTTTTGTCAAAAATTTGTAAACGTATGCCACCGGTAAAGTTCAAAAAGACCAAATTAGAATGCGTTCTACAGGCTTTATGTTTGTTAAATTAAAACGTGAGCGAAGCGAATTTTGTCAAGAGCACTTTCAGTATACAAATAAATGTATGAAATGTTGAATAATTTTAGCTAAAATCGAATATAATAGCCTGCGCGTATCTAGAACTAATGAGCTTCGGCAAAATTCGTTCTAATATATATTTAAATAAAACTTTGTCTTAGATATTTTGATTTGGTATCAATATTTTAATGAATTTTAATTTGTAAAAGTCATTGTTAAGAATGGAACAATATGGAGAAAATGAGTACTTAGGTTTAAATGGTTGTATATTGGCTCGTTCACCTCACATCACATCACCACATACTCTGTAGGTGGCTCTGAGCAAAGCCGAAATATAATCATTCTAACGTAAGCACTTAACTTTTCCGCTTATTATTTCATCCTTAACAATAACTGTTACACATTAAGATTCATGTAAATAAAAATACTAGTAAATAACATCATTCTTCAACCCTTAACACATCAATTTATTTCAACAACTCGCGACCAAAACTACGCTTACATTTTATCATCTATATCTTACAGTTATAGTTTTCTTCAGTTTCTGTCTGCTTCTAACTGATCTGATTCCCACAGAGGCGAAAGCCGATATCTCCGGGCCGTCGGAGAAGTACCTCAAGCCCGGGTCGTCGCTCCGTTTGCAATGCAACGTGGTGCAAAGCACTGAGCAGCCCGTGTACGTGTTCTGGTACCACAATAACCGCATGATCAACTATGACGTGGACCGAGGGATCAACGTGACCACAGACCTGCAGGCCAAGACCAGCACGCTGAGCATCACTAGCGCCGCCACCAGGCACTCAGGGAACTACTCCTGCGTGCCCAGCAACGCGCAACCTGCCAGCACATATGTGCATATACTCAATGGTGAGTGCAAATTTCATTATAGAAACAGAATTTTACAAAGAAAGGCACTTTGTTTACCATGTAAACGTGACTTAATATAGAAAAATTCACTCAGAGAGACAGGCATAGCAACCGCTGTATCAGTTGCATAATAGGACCGCATCAGCCTGCTAGAGTAATAAACTATTTTCTTTTCACAACCTTTTTATGATACCAAAATCGGAGCAGAAATGAAACACTTTATCCCTAGAGAAATAATGTGTACATCAGTAATGGGTAAAAGGCATGATAATATATTTATTTATATTCTGTAACATACTTCACGGGTAGTTATAATATTTAATCAATGACAATAGACAAGGTAGAATAAAAAATGAAATTTCATTTGACAAATATATTTTTTCGAAAACTGTCATATAAAGTTAAAATGTACATGATAACTATCAACACGCGAAATGAGTGTTTTTTGTCTACAGAACGCAAAAGACTTTTGCATGCAGGATGTAAAAGTTTTTTGTATCCTGCAATTTTTTGATAGAAGAAAAGCTCAAAATTTAATAAAATTTGTCACTTTATTTTTTTGCTTAGAAACAATACTTCTATTCTTTAACAAAATTTATATTTAATTTTCCAATTGAGCAATTATTCATATTTATCCCGCTTGAGGAAGCTAACTGGTGTACTGGAATAGTTTCTTGAGAAATGCAATGCGAATCCCAATAAATCGCAGAAAAAATTAGAACGTTTGTTTGGTTTCTATTGCCAACCAGCTGTCAATTGCTGGTTAGAGAATACCAGATTTGATAGCAATTATATTACATACATTGTTGTCATGGAGACATTAGATGTCACATTAATTAATCCTAAACGTTAAAATTTTCTCATTATATTATTACTAATTTTGGGACATAGTTTTCGAAAAAACGTTGTTTGATACTCGATTGCGAAATGCTTTTGCATTTTTGAATGCAAAAGAAACATTTCGCAATCTAGAATCAAAAATAACTATTTATTGGTTAAATTTTTTAATCGACAGTTAAAAATGAACCTCCTAGAGTTGTTTGTTATATAATGTAGGCGTCGGCTGGAGTTAGTAAACCTCGGGCTGGATATCGACGCCCTCTGTGCATTATCATCGACCTAACGCCCTTAGTGCATAAATTACTATTACAGCGTTTGAAATAAAATTTAATTTGCTAAAATGTAACATTGTTAATTAATACGATAATTTGTATACGATATAAAAGCTTCTATTATTGTAGTAGTGTTCAAGCTTTTTTACTATGCGAGTATTCCAAATTATTTTGAGATCAATATTTTGTAATGTAAATAAAACAAATAAAATAAAATTGTATTATGGGGTAGATGGCTCAGAGGTATCAAGTCGGCCTGTGGTTCTTGAGAACCCTACCGACAAACAATTTTCACCAAACTAAATCTACCCCTGTGGCTCCTTTGGGGGCAGCAATTTTGATGACTGGTAACCGCATTTCACGCGAAGAAATATATCATCTACCGAGATTTGCTACGACAGAATGTCACACCCAGTAATAGGTAAAAAGCGTAATGATGTATTTATTATATATAAATACATAAATATGAAGTATAAAGTACAGTATGTATTTTATGTTGTGAAATAGTTCGCTGAGTTAGTATTCAGCTTTTCAGTTCATATAGTTTCCGGTGTAAAGCAACTACATTATATTAACTTTTATAATTATTAGCTACAATTATAAACTTATCATAACTATCTGAGTTATTATTGTTTAAGTTTGCTAATTGGCTAGTGTAACAATAACCAAGGACCAACATAGAAATTATATAGAAAAATATTAAATTTCAACATTCATTTGAAGGATATGTATGTTATAATATGGATTTTATAATTATGGTTATTAATTACTATGCTAACCTAAATTAAAGCAAAACAATGCTTATTATATTTTCATTTCATTATCGTGAAATTTAATGAAGCTACATGAATGTTGCATATTATCCAAAGATACTTCTAATGATTAAATATCCAGTTCGCCAAAATTATTTTATATTATAATTTCTATAAGCATACCTAAGAGGGTCCTCTACTATAGTCACAAACTAGTAAATAACAACAATAGACCTAAAACCTTCATATCAGAGACAATTAAAATTTCAAAAATGTTATTAGGTTTTAAAATATTTCAGATTTTAATAACATTTAATTGTCAGAGCAATTTTTCTTTAACCCCTCTCTCTCTCTCTCTCTCTCTCTCTCTCTTTTTCGTAGATTTAGTCTATTTATAATTCTTTCCGATTTTCATGTTTTCTGCCTTTGTTTGACAACTAACTTTGAGATTATTATTTTGTTTACATCATTAAATACCGAATTGAAAAGTATTCTTCGAGTCGGTCTGTGGATTTGAACCCCAGAATCGAATCCCACAGTCGACAAATAATTTTCACCAAATTAAATCTAACATTGTGGCTTCCCCTCGACTAACATCTTTGAGAACCGTGATTTGGTGGCTGGTAACTGCACTTCACGGGTAAAAGACGTGATGATATATTTATTTAACCTGTAATAAATTATTATTTCTGAATTAATGAATATGTTACCGAGGTAAAATGTTGTTGCATTGTGTCTACATCGAAACTTTGGTAATGTTTACATTATGAGGGGAAAGTCAAGCTGAATGGTTGACTAAAGAAATCTTACAGTTTATCTATTTTTCTTTCTGGAATAACTGGTATCTATGCACAATTTTAATTATTTGCTATGAAAGTTATTTCCGTCAGTACGGTGGTGTGGATAGCGATACGGAATTCGAATCCGGAGATCTCGAGTTCGAATCGCACTCAAGCTAAAAATTATGTAACACAAGCGAAATGGGTGAATAAGTTGATCTTACCGGACTGCGTCAATTGTAACACGAAAGAAATGGACGCAGTCTTAACATTTTATTAAACATACTGGTATTAAAGTTTAAACTAAATTGAACGCGAAACGTTATAATTTAATATGAGGATGGAAACAGAATTATTATTTGAATTAAATTTTTATTAATTATAATACTTAATTCACTAATCTAGTTTAAAAATTAAATAAAACGCGAACACCGCGTGATGTGAAGATCTACATCTTCACGCTTTGAGTCGATGGACAAGACTGATGGTTTCCACCAAAACACTTGCTGTCCTGGGTACGATACCCACATCTGGAATCCATCTCCCACACATCGGGGTGGACACAGATGTGTCAAGTGTTTTGGTTATGTAGTCTGACACTCTGGCCTTGCAGATAACGCGAACATGAAATCTTGTTGGAATTCTAAGAATATTAACTATAACTGTCTCTTTTTATAATTTAATGCTCTATATTCGAAAACCAAAAGATCTCACACTCAGCCTTAATGGCACATGTGGTCACGAGTGTCAAATTACACGAAACCAATCTTATCTAAACGCAACATAACAACAATGAGATAGCTCATATTGTTACAATTATATAAACTATCACATTGCGGCTCGGTGAGTGCGGACCCTGTACTGCAATTGGGATTAATTTCCAGTTGTACAGCCCAACATAAATAAATAAATATCTCGGTAAGTGATATATTTAGCGCGTGAAGTGCGGTTGCTAGCCGTCAAATTACGGCCCACAGAGCGGCATTTTATTATAATAAAGTTGGAATGAAATCGATAAACTTTTCAAATAAATAATTCAATAATTGATTGATACCTACTGAACAATTTATTTCGTGCAAGAAATCCATTCCAGAAAATTTTTCAAATCAAAGCAATTTTATTTTGCAAAATGATACAAAACTTTATAGTTGCAATTCGGATACAATTCTATCCCTAATCCCAATACATTTACGCATTATATGAAATAAAATCTTGTGTAATTCGCGCAAGCTGTCACCATGGGTTATGGTAGTTGTATCTTTTTCATCAGATATCAGCACTAAACATGAAAATCACGTGCATTAATAACAACACTCCGGTCCATAAATGTCACAGATGCATGTCAAGTAACATCATATCACCATTCATGTTCTCGTATCTATATGCTCGTGACCCTCCTGCTATCAGCTCTTCATCTCTGTTCAGCACCAGCTTTCATCTCTGAATACTCGCCACAGTGACTGAGAATATGGGATTCAAACTTCAAACCCTCGTATTTGATTTTAGAGAGACGAGGATTGAAAATTTCTCATAAATGTAAACTCTGAAAGGGAATTTCATTAATGTTATATTTAATTATCATTGGGAACAAAAAAATAAGTTTCTGGAATTTAGTTTTAATATTTATTTAAAAACTTAAGCACGATCAGTTTCGTAAAGTTTATAAGTAAATATTTTGGGTAGGTAACTCAGAGAATTCTCATCGGCTTGTGGATTTATGAAACGCGAATTCGATTTCTGATTTCGACAAACTTTATTCTACATTAAAATTAACCCTCTGGCATCCTCTGTACTAATATCGTTACGGGCCAAGATTTGAGGGCAGGTAACCGGACTTCATGCCCAAAATGTATAATTTATCGAGATCTGGTACAGAGGAGTGCCACACACAATAATGATATATTATTTTCGATTTTTTCATTGAAATTCAAACATTTTAAATTTATTTCCATTCATATCCAGTCAGGGAATTATTTATCTACAAACCACAAATAAAATATTTAAGTAGGTATTCTTTAGTAAATTATATAAATACATTATTCCAATTGAAAACAACAAGTTTTAGGTATTTTTTGCACGATCAGTATTTTTTTTAATATTTACTGATATGGTTTCGGTAGCAATTAATTAAATAAATAAACTAAATAAATATGTCATCACATCTTTTGCCCATTACTGGGTATAGCGCACGGCACTCGAAGATGTTAGTAGAGTGAAAGTCACAGGAGTAAAAATAGCTTGTCGTATATGAGAATCGAACCCGGGTTTTCAATCCACAGGCCGACTCGATACCACTGAGCTACCTACCCTATTTTTATAAAAGTTGAATTTTAAAATACTAATAAAAACAAAAATAAAATATTAAACTAAACACTTGTCTAAGTCCCACAAAAAGTCAGCCCCCAAGTCGACTTATCAGGTCATCGTCAAAGGCTGGCCAGCACAGTTGACCTGATAAGTCGACTTGGAGGCTGAATTTTTGTGGGACTTAGGCAAGTGTTTATTTTAATATGTTATTAAACCTAGACAATTAATTTTGTCTTTGTTGTTTTTTATCTAATAAAAACAGTTAATAGTAAATAATCAATTAACTATTTCATGCAACATGCTGTATTTTCATGTAACATTAAGGCCCGACGAGACGGGGGGTAGGGGGGTAAAATACCCAGGGCCCGTGGAATTCAAAGGGCCCGGATGTGATGCTATTTTATAAATTGCTTTTAATTTTCTACTATTTCACCAATTTTTTATATTCTTTACTAAAACATGTATAACGAAATGTCTGATACACGTTTCCAACAATTTATAACATTGTATAAAAATTACAAAATGCTTGTTCAAGGGCCCCAGTTGCAAATTTTAAATAAATTTATACACTATTCAAAAGTACATTATTACATTGTAGCATTTTTGTTTCTTATATTACTACATTGTATACAACACACATAGGCAAAGGCTCTATACATTTGTGCGTATTGCTGTTTGGTATCGAATATGCAACTAGATATTATATTATTAGTCATACAGTGAGTATACAATACACATCGTTGCACCAATTAACTCAGAATTTTTTATTTAATTTTATTTATATTGTTATAACTTTATTTAGATATTAATAATTCTTATTGTTGTCATACATATATTTATAATTTTTTTTTTGTACCTTATATTTAATTAATAAATATTCAAAGTTGAAGGGGACCCGATTTTTTTTCCCGGGGCCCGCTTTTCCTCTCGGCGCCCCTGGTAACATTGAACAACTTCTTTCATGTGTCACCATCTTTAAATAGTTCCAGTGTACGGCACTGAATAGCGTCTAACAGGGGGATGGTGGGTGGCTTGAATCAACACATAGATACAGTGCACATTGGCTTTGTAGGCTCCTATCTATTGACTGTCCACTTCGTGGCTTTGATCATGTCCATGACATCGATTAAGCATTCCAATCATGCCTACCCAGAATCCATTCGCTATTTACTAAATAATATCAGAGACAGGATTAAATGATTTAATTAGGAATCATTCATTGCGCATTTTGTGATAAATCTGGGTGTATACGCATGGGTTTGATCGCTTGTGGCGGTTTTGAAATGCGATAATCTCGTTTAGTATTAAAAAAATTATTTTCGATTCGTACCATATGAATGCATGATTTTTAAAATCTGAATGACGGGGTGACATGGTTATTGTGAACATTTTAATTCTGTTGAAATAACCAGAACAGGCTGCAGTTTAATCACCTGATTAACTAGGAATTATAATCGATGAAGGTTATCTGTAATTATTTATATATATATAGAAAAGCAGAGATATAATATATAAATGTAATATAAATAAAATAAATAAATATATCATCACGCCTTTTATCCATTACTGAGTGTGGCACTCTGCCTAAGCAGATCTCGATAGGTGATATATTTTTTCTCGTGAAGTGCGGTAACCAGCCGTCACATCATGACCACCTAAGATATTAGTGGAGGAGGAGCCACAGCGGTAAAATTGTTTGTCGGCTGTGGGGATCGAACCAGGGTTCTCAAGATCCACAGGCCGACTCAATACCACTGATAAATGTAATATAATTGATAATTGTCCAAATTATTATTGCTTATAAATTTATAGTAGCCAGAATGTGGGTGGGTGTAAAAGGAAAATCTATTTTAGTTTAGTATTGTTAACATTTCAATTAAATTTAAATATTCTTCAGAGCGTCAGTACGGTGGTATTGATAGCTATAGAATTCGAATCCGAGGAACCCGAATTTAAATCTCACTCAAGCTAAAAATTATAGGAACTATCACACTGCGGCTCGGTGAGTGCAGATCCTGTACTGTAATTGGGATTAAGTTCCTGTTGTATAGTGTAACATAAATAAATAAATAAATATTATTCAACAAGCAACGATACATATTTCGCATGTGTGTAAAAAAATTATATATAAAGTACCACTTTCACCTCTCAATTAAGGAAATAATATTTTAGTAAAAAAATCCATTACTAGTCTAGATTTTACTTTTATTATAAAAAGAAAGAAAAGATAAAATATAGTATCAAATCAATAAATATTCAAGCTTTTTACTTTAAAAAATACTAATAAAATGTAGCAAAGTTTTGTATTGAATAATGTAGTTGAAAATGATTGTTAATAGCTGTACAAAGCTGATGTTAAAAAATTCCACATTCACGTGCTCCAAATAAATAAAAGCATACATGAACAAACAAAATAATCGAACCATTTAAAAATGTAAGCCTGAACAAAACATGCTATAAACAAAAGGCTTTGTAGCTAATAAAACGTAAGTAGGTTGGATGGTCTCTTGTGTAAATGGAAAACAAGTGATCTGGCTGTTCTCGTGCCCTTATTGTTCAATAAGTAGGTAATTTCATGCATGCTAGCGGCGTGTTTCAAAAAGCTCGTCTATTCCCCGAGTACATCTACTCTCTTGATTAAAAACCGATATGCGACTGTCTTGAAATGGATTCGTATTGGAAACCCTTAGAGCGATTGCCTTTTATTTTCTTTTAATTTTTACTCAGTTTTATTCAGTATCGATTTCAAAACTTATTTAACTTACAGATCAGTGGAATTAATAACTTTTACCGGTTTCAGGATATTAAACCTATGTTTACATGCAGTAGGCTGGTACGTAAGAAATAACTGTATTCTGTACGGTAATATTACTATACTGACTTGTCAAAACAGTCAAGAAAATGAAAATAACACAATGATAATATAACACTATTCATACAAACGGAACTCAAAACAACAATAATACAAAGATTACTTCTCCTGCTTATCATAATATATATTAATTGTACAGTCTCTGAAGTTAGAGATGACCACGTTATGACGTTTAAATAAAAAAATTAATTATAAATATGATACAAAACAATTGTAACCATGGGGTTAAATAAAAACATACAGACCACAGACTTACTTGATCACCTCCTAAAATGATGACAATAACGATATTCATAAAAGAATTTCAAAACATAATATTTATTAATGACGTTAACATATTTATATTCTGAAACCGATAAACTATTGAACAAATCACGGATGTTATGGGTCATAACAGGTCTTATATGTCTTAAAATCTTCGCTATACGAGCTCGGATTTCAAACTGACATCTGCGGCTGTAATGATACTCGTAACATTCCTAGGTATGTTAATAGCTAGAATTTGATGGATATTCAAATTAATCTTGTCACTTAACTAATCTCTTTAAATTCTATTCAAGCATTATAGTTATTTACATGGCCAGCGTAGTAAATTAATTTTTACGGGCGAACTGGAAAGTTTGTAGCGCGCGGGACGAATTAGCGAGCCTTCATATTAGCGTGTTTAATAGCAAATGAAAAATACATAGCCGAGTAGCAGTTTCTATTATTGTGGATTAAAAAGAATATTAATTAGCATTAAACTGCAATTATTTCGTGAATCTGTTTTAATTTAAAACATAGTTATGGATAATGTTAAATGTGATATTATCCTTAAGGGGTAAGGCCACTCTAGACAAGGAAAAAAGGGTCATTTTCAAGATTTTTTTAAGAACTGTTTTCGGATCTTTATTTAGTGCTCTTTAAACTTTATATAAAATTTTTTTTTAAAGAAAATATTCAAAATTGTCCTCAAAAATTAAAAAAAATGGCGACTCCTCCCGGCGCGTAGGGCAAATCGGGCGAAAACATTCCGGGAACAACAATAGACCTGGATCAAAAATATTTTCTTAATCTCTGATGTATACTGGATTTTGAACATTTAGATTTTTAACAAAATGGCGCACGTTTGAAAAAAAAGTTCATTATTCGGGACTAAATTTCTGTATAAAAACGACCATAAAAATCGAATGAAGCACTTAAAAAAAAGCCCCCGTAGTTTTTGAGTATTTTATATCTAGAATAAGAAATAAAATAATTTAGCACGGTCCATCAATTAGTATTTCAGATTTCTTTTCGCCCGATTTTGAAAATATGATTTCGAGAAAAACGCGTTTTTTCCCTCTGAAATACTTCCGCGCGGCATTTAAATTAATTGTCCCTTATTCCTAAGGGTTTAAACTATAATTTAGGCCAATAAAAAAAATGCATTTTTAAAAAAATTTAGAGTGGCCTTATCCCTTAATCCACTTTAAGAACCTGACTGTAAAACGTTTGATGTTGTTAATTTTAGTAAAAATATGGCGACGCACATCATACTAGTATATGTCACCGCTATGTTTCATTCAATCACTAATAAAGACAGGGAATTGATGAATGACAATAGAATTAGTCAGACTGAAAATTAATATTAAAATATTAACAAAATTTAAACTGAAAATATGTAAATTATTACATTGAAATGGTTCATAAACCAGAAAAGTAAGTTATAAACTGTATTCAACAATGATATTAATAATTTATTTCTCTTAGTAATATTTTGGTTTATTTTGCGCTGAATATATGAACAAAAAAAGTCATATCGTGTTGCCAACATATGTGTTCACAATCCCCGAGATTCCTGTGTACATAAATGTATAAATTCGTAAATATTATTCTGTGATAAAAATGATTTAAAAAAATATATTTATTATGGAAAAAGATTGCTTTTAGGCAACGATAAATATGTATATATCTATATAAATAAATATATGACATATTAAAATTGAAAGAAAACATAATGTACTTTCCAAAGCTAGCAGGCTACTTTAAAATTATAATCAGTGACAAAGATATTATTTCCGTCCATCTATTTTTGGCGTATATTAAAAATTCAAAGCTTTTTTAATCTTTTCTTAGATCTTTCATCCTAAAAATGTTTCTAAGAATAAAAGACGAAACTTCGGTAGTTCCAACAACTTTGTTCAGGAAGTTTAAAATCAATATTCGAAACTTTTGTTTTAGGCACATTGATCAAAAGATTTTGTATAGATTAGAAATGAAATTCCAGTAGGTATACTTTCGTGAAAATAGTATTAAAAGTTTCTAATCAAAAACAATGAAACAAATTCATTTCGTTGTAAAAATATATCTTTGTGTTTTCAGAAATGGTTCAAAGTGCACATTATTCTGTTGTTACTAAAAGAGCAACATTTTCTTTAAATAATATTTTAGAACAATTTACATTTTAATAATAAAATATAAAACTAAACACTTGTCTAAGTCTCACAAAATTCAGCCTCCAAGTCAACTTATGATGTCATCGTCAGAGGCTGGCCAGCACAGTAAGTAACTATAGATTAGAGCTCATCAGTATGGTATAACACACTCCTTCACCTAGAACAAAGTTCACATGAAGGAGCTGTATGACGAAGAACTGTGCGAGCAGAGAATAAGATCTCTAGCAAACAGAATTTTGTGAGACTTAGACAAGTGTTTAGTTTTATATTTTATTATTAAATTTAGTTTCACCAAGTGAGCATTCAAAGACAATTAATTTTGTCTTTGTTGTTTTTTATTTAAGTTACATTTTGTTGTCTTTTCCTGTATGATGCTTTCAATTTTTCACTTACCAGAAAATTGTTATAAAAAATCTGATTTTCCACTCCTTATTTGTGCGAATTCGCATTTTCAGCATTAACCTATATATAAACGAAAAAATCTGATGTGGACACCACATGACTTCCTTGCACGCGTATTAAACTTTAATTTCACATATTTGACATTAAATCTTTTATTTTTTGTTCTAATCCATAGCAAACTTATTTTTTTTTAAATCTAAAAATATATAATATTTAAATTTAGATATCTCGCTTATGCAAAAGGCTAATTTAAATTTTTTTAATGTGCTAGACGCAGAATTTAATTCTCTAAAACTTTTATTTGCAGCATTTATATCTAAAATTAAAATAATACCATTTTTTTCAAGGAAAACTGTTAGCAGCTTCATGTAATGTGTCACTTCCGATTAGTGTATTTTAACCAAAATCTATTATGTTATTTCCATTGATATAGTAGTCTTATATACCAAATTTGGAAAGTTTTAAATTATATTTGAATATAGTTTTTTATGAAAATCTATTACAGGCTTCAAGTAAAGTACCACTTCCGGTAGTTGCATAATGACCAAAAAGGGAGGTGCACAACTAGATGTTATAACAGTCCTAAATATAGAGTTTCAATTTTCTACGGCTTACCGTTTTTGAGTTATGCGAGATACGTACGTACTTACGTACATACATACGTACGTACGAACGTACGTACAGACGGCATGACGAAATTAGTCAAAATGGATTCAGGGAGGGCCAAAACACCTATTTCCGTTGAAATCTGAGAACCGAAAATTTTCGCGATTATAATACTTCCTTTACTTCGTACAAGGAAGTAAAAATTAAGAAAAAACTTAATCGTGTCATACAGGCTTCACAGTGAACTGGCACAAACAGAAAAATACAAATGATTATGAATTCAGTACTGCAGCTTTTTTACGTTGTAAGTTAGTTACAGCGCTCAGCCAATCCCCAATACGGAACTTCATTCGCTACGTTGTGCAACGCTAAGTTACAGTGTGACAGAATATACAAATAACTATTCTGTCAGGTTAATAATCTCTAAATTTAAACAATATATAATATAGTCAATCCGATGTCTAGGCGTAATAGAGAATAATTTTCATGCAATTAATTCCGTCATTGCGTCAAAGGCAATATAACACACGGTATGCCGCCAATACAGGCAATTATCTAGATTAAACCACATCACTAACTGTTTTCAGTGTTCGATCTTGCATTACAAAGACCGTGTTATATTGGTTGGAGAGATTAAGCAAAATTTAATAGTACCAGGTGTTGGATAATAGATATTTATCCCCCCGGCTAATCAAAATTTCCGCCCTGCGATAGGATTAAGACAAAGGCTAAGGAGATTCGCATGATAGACTTAGACGATTATTGGATTGTCATTTACTTAAACTAGATTCACTACTATTGCATTTATAAAAGACGAAGACGATATATTCAATACATGTAAAGAGTTGTTAACGGAGATAAATAGAAAGATTGAAGCAGTTTGACGATATTTAATTTTAAAGATTTATTTATCCTTCGTTGAATATGTGTTATGAATAATGAAGTTGTTTAATTGTCTTATTATTAGAACAAAGTTTGCAAAAACAAATTAGAATTTGAAATGCAATATTTAAGGAAATAAATAAAACTCTATCTGTACCAATTTATTTATATATCTCTCAAGAAAATGTTGGCAAAGGAACATGTCACGGAAAATCAGTTCTTTTTCTAACAATAGCGGTATTAAATTACACATGGCATTATCCAATACATGGGGTAGGTGGCTCAATGGTATCGAGTTGGCCTGTGGATCTTGAGAACTCAGGTTCGATCCCCACAGCCGACAAACAATTTTCAATAAATTGAATCTACCCCTGTGGCTTCCCCTCCACTAATATCTTTGGAAGCTGTGATTTAGCCGGTAACCTCACTTCACGCGAAAAAATAAGATATGTTTCGGCAGAGTGCCACACCCAGTAATTGGTAAAAGGCGTGATGATATATTTATATATTTATTTTTATTATCCTATAAGTTTTTTAATTATTTTAAGATGCAATCTTTAAAAAATTATGTGTGTATTACATGTGTAAAATATCTTTGTTCCTCTTACACTATTGCAGCTCTCGCTTTTGGCTTGCGCTGCAATTACCGTGTTCGAATAACAAAGAATCATTTACGCTCTTAATACACTATTAACTACTTTCTACAACAGTAAAAAAATATTCAATGCTTTTTCATCATTTACATTACCATGACAACGCGTATTTCGTCCACTGTTTTGCACCCCAGCAAAATTAGTATTTCGTTCACGCTTTCATTTTTTTGTCACGTTTCATTGTTTACAAACCATTTATATTATCAACTTATAGAATTTTTCAAAATTTGTAGCAGATCTCGGTAAGTGATATATATCTGCGCGTGAAATGCAGTTACCAATTGCCAAATCACGACTTTTAAAAATGTTAGTGGAGGGGAAGCCACAGGGGTAGTTTTAATGTGGTGAAAATTGTGTATGGAATAGGTGGCTCAGTGGTATCGAGTCGGCCTGTGGATTTTAGAACCCAAGTTAGGTGACAAACAATTTTCACCACGTTAAAACCACCCCTATGGGACCCCATCCACTAACATCTTTGAAGGCCGTGATTTTACGACTAGTACTTCGTACTTCACGAGAAAAAAATATATCACTTACCGAGATTTGCTACAGCAGAGTGCCACACCCAGTAATGGATGCGTTGATGTATTTATTTATTGAAAATTGTTTGTGAATTGTGGTAATTAAACCCAGGTTCTTAAGGTCAACTCGATACCAACAAATACTAATAAATGCAATTATTAATCTTTATAATATATTGAAAAGTGTGAATAAGCAAACCCAGTAATTTTCTAAATAGCTGCTTTAACTATTGCCGAGAGCTCTAGTCTCTTGCGCGTAAAATCACACATGATTTTGCAGCAATCTGGAATTCAGGTTCGAAGTTTACAGTACAATGAATTCAATGCTGAAATGTAGAATAAATTTCCCTGAGAAGCATTGATGCAAAATGAAAACTTGTAAGTGCAACTAAAACCCCTGGATACGAGAAATGTATACATATTTTATTATTTTATCTTTAAAATGTTGAAAATTTTATTTGTTACCTTACAATTTATTTTTGTATTTGGATTTTTAAATAAGAATGCGCTCATAGCGGCGAAAATTGGAATTACGATAAAGGTACAGTTTGGAACTCTCCTAAAACAAAGTACTTAAAAAAAATTATAAAAATGAATGATAATTTAACTAATATTTACAATAAAGAAACTATAATTAACTAATATTATACTAAAAAAATAATTTTTCTACAACTGTCAAAAAATATGCATTTTTTTCACTAATATCAATATGCGAAGTATGTGATTTTTTCATTTACATTACCATGACAACGCATATTTTGCGCATTATTTTGTACCCTAATGCGCAAAATAAGTATTTTGCATACTATTTCGTATTGTAGTGCTCAAAATGAGCATCTCGCGCACGCTCTCAAATTATTTGTTGTCAGGTTTCATTAGTTACAACACATCAATAGTATCAAATTAATATTATTGTTGACTGTTTTCCTTCAATTTACTTAAATAAATCAATAATTATTGTATTATTCTTTATTTACAGATGTAGAAAGAATGTTGTTTGTATTTCGTGGTCAAAATTCTTGTTTTTTGGCGCGTTCGAATGACTTTTATTGTCTCGATCTGCGGTCTCGACTAAAAGTAACAATAAAAACACTCATTTTGCGCACTTAATACAAAAATAACTATTTTATTAAGATAAACCTATCTTATTAAAAGAACCTGTGACCTATATACCTAAGGACAGCACAGAACTATATTCTATATAAATTAATATCAAACCAATACTGGCAAACACAAAATGAAGGAAAAAACTAAAAATAAAATTAACAGAAATTTTAATCTTATGAAAACCAACTGAATGTGTACCTTTGTTTCGAATTTGATCAACGTCATCTCTTAGTGGTTCAATATCCCAATATAAGTGAAAATTTTATACTTTTTGTATTATTATTTTTTAGTGTATTGGAACAAATAATTTATTATAACAAAAATATCTGATGTGGACACCACATTATTTCCTTGTACACGTATTAAACTATAGATATTTTTTTAATTACACATATTTGACATTAAATCTTTTATTTTTTGTTCTAATCCATAGCAAACTTAATTTTTAAAAAAATCAAAGAATATATAATATTTAAATTTAGATATCTCGTTTATGCAAAAAGCTAATTTAAAAATTCTTAATGTGCTAGACGCAGAATTTAATTCTCTAAAACTTTTATTTGCAGCATTCATTTCTAAAATTAAAATAATACCATTTTTTTCAAGGAAAACTGTTAGCAGCTTCATGTAATGTGCCACTTCCGGTTAGTCTATTTTAACCAAAATCTATTATGTTATTTCCATTGATATAGTAGTCTTATATACCAAATTTGGAAAGTTAAATTATATTTGAATATAGTTTTTCATGAAAATCTATTATAGGCTTCAAGTAAAGTACCACTTCCGGTAGTTGTATAATGACCAAAAAGGGAGGTGCACAACTAGATGTTATAACAGTCCTAAATATAAAGTTTCAATTTTCTACGGTTTACCGTTTTTGAGTTATGCGAGATACGTACGTACGTACAGACGGCATGACGAAATTAGTCAAAATGGATTCAGGGAGGGCCAAAACACCTATTTCCGTTGAAATCTGAGAACCGAAAATTTTCGCGATTACAATACTTCCTTTACTTCGTACAAGGAAGTAAAAATGGTTGCAATAAATTGTTTATCCATAAAATTTTATTTGAATATCATATCATATCTTGTATCTTTCTAAATAGAATCTTGAAAATATTGTGACAAAAATCAGAGTAAAATTGAAGATCTAAGAACGAAATCCAATGATTGCGAGTTAACAAACCAGGAAAATGTTTTATCTTGTATTTAACGCTTCAAGTCAGAAACGAAACATCCTGTAAAAAGAGATAAAGAAGTAAAAGAAAGAATGAAATGGATTGAAAATGTATGTGTGCCGAGCCATTAATATGATATGCAAATGAGAAGCCCCGCGACAAAGATAGCGGCATTACGCTGCCATCGCGCGGGCACGCTCGCAGATAATGTGATGTATTTCGCTCCGTTCTTGACTAAAATTGTCTAGCTATCTTCTCACCATCTTTCCTCCACGCCAGGCTCAGACTGTGAAGTCTCGTAGCTGCACGTACACGAGGAGCTCACAGTCTCATCACGGCATATTACCGGTGTCGTAGACTCCTGACGCGTGACGGTGCTGAAATATTACGTTTGATGTAAATTTTGACAGCTGATTTAACGGGACACAAGGTTGTGCACGTGCAGATTTTTGAATTAGCACGTGCTCACATGAGATGTAATTTTACCTTCGCACACATGGAAGAGAACAGAGGGTAGAAGGATTCTTTGGGGATTTTGTTACTTAATTAAAATGGCTGCCACAATCTTCTTCTTTAAATATATTTCTTTTTGGATACGATACGTATGCTACTATTTTATTCTAAATTATTTTAAATAGTAATGACAAAATGAGTAAATAGGTATATGTTTTGTTTCACAAATTATATTTTAAAATTTAGGGCCGATAATTTAATGCCACTTCAAATTTCAAACTTGGTTTAAGCAGTTCATATATATTTATTTAAAAATAAATAAATATAAATATATCATCACGCATTTTACCCATTACTGGGTGTGGTATTTTGTCGTAGGAGATCTCGGTAAATGATATATTTCTTCGCGAGAAGTGCGGTTACCAGCCCTCAAATAACGATCCCCAAAGATGTCAGTAGTGAGGGAGACACAGGGGTAAATTTAATTTGGTGAAAATTGGGGGGATCGAACCAGGGTTCGCAAGACTTGATACCACTGAGCCACCTATCTCTTTCTTTTATATTATAGTAAAAATAATAGTAAATAAAATAAATATAAATAAATATATCATCACGTTTTTTACCCATTACTGGGTGTGGCACTCTGCCTAAGCAGATCTCGATAAGTGATATATTGATATATGTAGTGCGGTTACCAGTCGTCAAATCACGGCCCCTAAAGATATTAGTGGTGGAGGAGCCACAGGGGTAAATTTTAATTGGTGAAAATTGTTTGTCGTCTGTGGGGATCGAACCAGGGTTCTCAAGATTCACAGGCCGACTCGATACCACTGAGCCACCTACCCCAAAAAATAATAGTCTTACTTATAATATTGTATTATTTCATTTCATAATTAAAATTTGCAGTAACAGTATAATTATAAAGTAGAACAATATCAATATTGTTGTATTTAATTGTAATTAATATAATTACTATAATTAGTGAAAAAAATGAAGTAATAATATGTTAAATAATTTTCATTATTCAAACACCAAATTAATTCTGTTTAAAACTATAACTGCCATCTCTTTTAATTCATCTTCTGCGTAGTAAAAATATATTTTTAATGTAATAAATATGTTGAAATTCAGCCAAAAATACGCGTAAAATATTCAGCAGCGAGCAGTATGAAAGATTTTTTTGTTGCACGCTGAATTTAACATATTACAAAAAGCAAATTCGCTCATTAAAAAGCGGCGGGCGGCAACATCGCAAATAATTTCCAGTCAGCTGTGCAGCACGACTCGCCTGCAGACGACAAGGAATTGTTTACACCGGACATTTTACATTTAATCACAGTATAACTCGGTTCAGTATGGTACAAGCATTAACATTTTAATTATTTACATTAACAAGACAATATTTTGTTCATGTTTATCATCAGTTGTGAGCCATTGTTTTGTCTTTAATAATGAAAATGTTTGCTCCAAATATTAATAATATTCTTTAGAATTTCTACTTTATTTCTAGCAGGAAAAAATACGAGAAATGTTGACGAAATACAAAAGGAATTCGTTATGGATCTCTTTCTGGAAATGAAGACTTTTTTCTTTTTACTCTCAAAGACAAAATTGATATCAAGACTTTTGCAGAAGACGGAAAATGAAGAAATTAAATATTAAAGTTTCTATATTACCAATCTTCATGCAATGATCCTTTCGTAATAACCAAAAGATTTATTCAGTAACTTAAAAAATGGAATATCCTCGCTCTTATACAATATTATACTTTACTTAATGAAATTATGAACAATGCACAAATGTCTTATAAATCCTTAGAGCTTATTAGCATTTTCTCAGATATAAAAGAATGTTTAATTTTCGTAATTAGCTACCTATTTAAAAAAATTCAAAAAATAAAAACCGTGTTAATTATTTCCAATCTTTTTAATCCTACTAGCGTTTCAATTAGTGAATATGAAGGCAATTAAATCTCTAATACTAGTTTATAATAAGGCAAAATTGATTATCTATTATTAACTTTTTTTATTTTACAATTCATCTTTTATTAATTAATGAAAAAAAAATAAGGTCGCTCAATAGTTATTTGAGTATCTAGGCCGTGAAATGATTGTGGCTCAGTGGTATCTAGCCGGCCTGTGGATCTTGAGAACTCTGCTTCGATCCCCACAACCGACAAACAATTTTCACCAAATTAAATCTACCCCTGTGGATCCCCTTCCACTAACATCTTTGGGGGCCGTGATTTGATCGCTCGTAACCGCATTTCACGCGAAGATATATATCACTTACCGAGATCTGCTTAGGCAGAGTGCCGCACCTAGTAACGGGTAAAAGGCGTGATGATATATTTATTTATTTATATTTAATAATGCAAAATGTCATCCTTTCAAAGAAAGTCAAGTTTCTATTTATTGTATTGTATATTTTGCTGACAATGTTCCGACTGCACATTTTGCGCTCCTTTTTAAATTTCTGTAGAAAAACAGTTTTCTGAATCACTTTCACTAAACACTATCACAAAAGTCTAAACCGAAACATCTAATTATAAAGACAATGTTAAAAAGAAGAATGTAATATTCTGTCTACTCAGTGTTTGTAAATATTTATTTATTTATTTATGATACGCTGTACAACAGGAATCTAATCCCAATTACAGTACAGAGTCCGCACTCATCGAGCCGCAGTGTGATAGTTCATATATAATTTTTAGCTTGAGTGAGATTCGAACTCGAGATTTCCGGACTCGAATTCCGTATCGCTATCCACACCTCCGTACTGACGGACATAATTTATGACATTATCAGTATATATCGTTAAATAGATTGTAAATATAACAAACTCTTACATAAAAATCGTAATAACAAGAAAAATTATAATTTATTTTAAAATTGTGACACTAACAAACAAATTATAAACCTCATTATCTACGTCTGTACTTTAATAGTTATTTATTATACGAGACGATAAAGAGATATTTTTTCCATGTTAATTCACAAGCGTCGAAGGAGCGAGTAAGCTATCTTTCACGACATTTTATCGTCATGCATAATATATTATTTTATTTTGAACCAGCTTTTAAATAATAATTAATAATTCATTTCTATATTAAAATATCTAGCCGTATGAATGTTTTAAAATATCACGTTAGCAATGAACGTTGTTTTGTTATTATAAAAATATCTGATGTGGACACCACATGACTTCCTTGTACACGTATTAAACTATAGATATTTTTTTAATTGCACATATTTGACATTAAATCTTTTATTTTTTGTTCTAATCCATAGCAAACTTAATTTTTAAAAAAATCAAAAAATATATAATATTTAACTTTAGATATCTCGTTTATGCAAAAAGCTAATTTGTTAGCAGCTTCATGTAATGTGCCACTTCCGGTTAGTCTATTTTAACCAAAATCTATTATGTTATTTCCATTGATATGGTAGTCTTATATACCAAATTTGGAAAGTTTTGGATTATATTTTGATATAGTTTTTCAATATATTATAGGCTCCAAGTATGGTACTTTACTTTCCGGAAGTTATATAATGACCAAAAAAGGAGGTGCACAACTAGATGTTATAACAGTCATAATTATAAAATTTTAACTTTCTACGGCTTACCGTTTTTGAGTTATGCGAGATACATTACGTACGTACAGACGGCACGACGAAATTAGTCAAAATGAATTCAGGGATGGCCAAAATGCGTATTTCCGCTGAAATCTGAGAACCGAAAATTTTCGCGATTACAATACTTCCTTTACTTCGTGCAACTTCTCTTAATTTTTTTTATTCTTTCCTTCGTCTTAACATTTTCTCCCTCTTTATATTCATCTTTCTCTCTAAGAATTTTTATTCTCTTTTTGTTGTTAAAATTTTCTAGCTTTTTATTCATCTGCTTGTCGTTTTTCAGAAATGTATTTCTTCATTCTACCCTTCTTTTGCCTGTTTAATTGTTTCTTTCCCATCCTTTAATTATTCAATGAATACAACGAAAGGTGCACAACTAAATGTTGCTAATGCAATGACATTGACATTTAATTTTTTATTTTTTTCTTATTTTTTGTTCTAATCCATAGCAAACTTAATTTTTTTTAAAAATAAATATATAATTTTTAAATTTAGATATCTCGCGTATACAAAAGGCTAATTTAATAATTCTTAATGTGCTAGACGCAGAATTTAATTCTCTAAAACTTTTATTTGCATCATTTATTTATAAAATTTAAATAATATCATTTTTTTCAAGGAAAACTGTTAGCAGCTTCATGTAATGTGCCACTTCCGGTTAGTCTATTTTAACCAAAATCTATTATGTTATTTCCATTGATATAGTAGTCTTATATACCAAATTTGGAAAGTTTTAAATTATATTTGAATATAGTTTTTCATGAAAATCTATTATAGGCTTCAAGTAAAGTACCACTTCCGGTAGTTGTATAATGACCAAAAAGGGAGGTGCACAACTAGATGTTATAACAGTCCTAAATATAAAGTTTCAATTTTCTACGGTTTACCGTTTTTGAGTTATGCGAGATACGTACGTACGTACGTACGTACGTACATACGTACGTACAGACGGCATGACGAAATTAGTCAAAATGGATTCAGGGAGGGCCAAAACACCTATTTCCGTTGAAATCTGAGAACCGAAAATTTTCGCGATTACAATACTTCCTTTACTTCGTACAAGGAAGTAAAAATATAGATAAAATTCTAGTTGATGTCACAAAAAATGAACGCATTAAGCCTACTTTTAATATCAGGTACAAAATGAATACATAACGCTACTCATATTCCGCTTATAAAATTTCATATTCCATCGCTTATTTTCAACCAATAGCAATCAAGTATTTTCTTCAGTTTCAAGCACGTAGTTTATCGTTTGTTCATTTATCCATGACAGATATAAGTAAAGTTATGTTTTACTGTTTTTACTTAAATTTAACTTATATTATATGCTTCTTAATTAACATACGAGTACTATTTCTACATCTGCATGATTTATTCGATGCGTCGTAATAAAATAGTTAACACTGCAAAGTTTATCAACATATTAATGATATTTCTACATTCAATTTGATCTAATAACACACTACTTATCCATTATTTCGTATTTTAATTGCACATCAAACAGTGGTATCAAGTCGGCCTGTGGATCTTGAGAACTCTGCTTCGATCCCCACAACCGATAAACAATTTTCACCAAATTAAAATCTACCACTGTGGCTCCCCCTCCACTAACATCTTTAGGACCGTGATTTGACGGCTGGTAACCGCACTTCACGCGAAGAAATATATCTGCTTAGACAGAATGCCGCACCTAGTCATGGGTAAAAGACGTGATGATATATTTATTTATCCAACACCCACTACTTATAAAGTCATTATTGTTGTCATTTTAGATTAGTAAAGTGGTTTATAAGTCACACGTGAGTTATAAGTCATAAGTCACGCATAAATTATGACTTGTAACTCACTGTTGAGTTTAAATATAACAAAGTTGAAAAAAAGGTTGCAACTGTAGTATTCAAAATGGAAGACGAGAATTTTATTCCCGAAATAATCATTAAGGAAGCGGAAAAAGTGGTTGTTGATATTTTACCAAAAAAGTCTAGAACTTCCTATGAAAAACACTTTCATTCATACCTTTGACGTTTCTAGTTGTCATCCAGTCTTCAAACATATGAAATTCTTTTTCATAGGAACTTCTTTTTTTTTTGGTAAAATATCAACAACCACTATTTCCGCTTCCTTAATGATTATTTCGGGAATAAAATTCTCGTCTTCCATTTCAAATACTACAGCTGCAACCTTTTTTCAACTTTGTTTATTTAAAAAATTTGAGTAACCTAGACTACAAAACAAGAAAGTATGGCTAACTAGAATATTATTTGAAATGTAGACAATTGTGTCAAAATTTATATTTTTATGTCTTAATTGTAGTTGTTGGATAAAATTACGTATGCCACTCGTGTGTTATTACAAATAAGTCACTTCAGAAAATTATTCCCCTCGGCCCGTGGACTAATATTTTTCTCGCGTGACTTATTTGTAATATAACACACTTGTACCATAAATAACTATTATTTATTTATGTCAAACAAAAAATTACAGATGTAACAATATCCCATATAGTGCTGTATATTCAGCTCCATTAACATCACTATTAGTATGAGATTACATCGTATTCAGTAATATCCTGTATTCATATCAGCAATCACTTCAGCATTAATGATGAATGTTTCCTATTTGTAGGTGAGAATCCCGCCGCAATGCAACACGGCGGCCGAGGCCTCTCCTGGCTCCGCAGCCCATCATCGTGGCTCCTCCTCGTGTCCGTGGCCACCGTCCT
Organism: Pterostichus niger; assembly: GCA_947425015.1. Taxonomy (NCBI): domain Eukaryota; kingdom Metazoa; phylum Arthropoda; class Insecta; order Coleoptera; family Carabidae; genus Pterostichus; species Pterostichus niger. The sequence goes on from OX380339.1 coordinate 7,471,881, forward strand.
CTCCTAGTGACTTCCTGGTACATGCTGAACCAGCTCCAGGCTCGCCAAAGGCTTCAGATTACAGAGTGAACCAAGCTTGTGCTCCAAGTGATCGTACTTGATCAATACAAATCTGAATTTCTTACGACTTAAAGTGATTTTGTGCGACGGTTGTTGCTTTCCATTTCTATTTGAGGATAAATTTGTATTTTGTTGTTGATATGTATTTTATTATGTTTATAAATCGTTTGAGGGTTTTTAATAAAGGTTGTGTTAAGTTTAAGATGCCTAATTTTATACAAATTTAATTGATATTTTAAAGTAATTACAATGACCGCTACATAAACACCTATTAAGGGTGACAAACTTTAATTTTATACTTTTATTTTAAAGAAATAATAACTTTTATCTATAAAATACAAAACACATAAGGACAGAATTATTAATCTTTATTTAAATATTTTATGAAGCAATGTTTCAAATAAAATTTGGAGGACGAACTGAACTTGAAGTCGATATTTTATTTACAATTATTATAAAATTATGCAAAATAAATAATAGTTGGGCGACAATTATTTATACACTCCTCAAAAAATAACTTCCGGTAATTCAGAATCATTAAAACTGTAAAAGTAATATGTAGTTCTAATAACCACACTTAAATCAAATTAGCGGTCAATTATTTAATCATGTACATAGCATTTCCATTTGAAGTTTATAATTTTTTATTATAAATCTAGAACATTTTTATCTAAAAACATATTTAATAATGTAAACTTTTATACCAAAATATTTTTAAAATAATGTACTTACCTTTCCATATTCTTTTTTATATTCAAAATAATGTAAATACGATATTTACTTTTGTTTATAAAATATGTAGATTATAATTTAATCGAATTTATAAATTCCGGCAAGATTATTTTTAAAATTATTAAAGGTTTAAAATTAAAGAAAACTAATACTGTATACCAACTAATAAAACATGTTATAATAAATGTCATTTTAGATAAACTGGCTCATGTATATTCATGTACATTTTAGCGATTTTTAAATAGAAATGGAAGCAAGAGTGAGTGTGAAATGTGTGATGAATCTCAAAAATAAACTTACAGAACTTTCCAGTGGACATTTAAAAAATGTTATAGATTAATCTACAGATAAATTTGTCACAGGATAGTGTTGTTAAAAGCAACAAATCATTTGTTAAAGTACGGGTTGTACAATCAGTAAACAATCAGCATGTACAACAATGATTGTAAAACAGCTTACTAGGATTTGTGTTACTTATTTGCAGGAATGAATGAATTTGACGTGAAACGTGTTTCTACATTCCACGAGTATAATAAATGTGAATCAACTCCTTTATTCAGGAGAGCATTTCAAACTATAGACGGAAATATAAAACAGATATTCATAAATTAATCACTCTTTTAAAAACTTCAATAAATTCGTTATTTTAGCAGCTTTCTTCAGGTTTTCCTCAATTGAGACACAATTCAATAGATATTTATAAAATCAATAATTTTTTCATTAATTTGAAGTGACAGTGAAGCCAGAGCGAATCAATCAAATGTATTGCAAAAATATGCTTTCATTACGGGTTTTACAACATCAATATCTTTGAAAGCCGTGATTTGACGGTTGGTAACCGCACTTCACGCGCATAAATATATCACTGAGATCTGCTTTCGCAGAGAACCACACCCAATAAAGGGTAAAAAGGCGTAATGATATATTTATTTGTTTATGATTTCACGAAGATAAAAATTGACAGAGGTCAAAATTTCAATTTTGGAAAATTTTAAATAATCTTAAAGTAGATAAATAAATAAAAATAGTAAACAAAAGTAAAATTAAACCAAAGGAATTGCAGTATTTACTTTTTTTCACTATTTTTTGCCTTTTACACAATTTTTTAAATAGTTGAAAAATGTACCACTTTTCTAAATTTGTTTTCGTTAAAAAGATCAATGTACAAACAAATATATTTCGTAAAATATCAATTACACCACTGAATCTTAAATTTAAGACAATTATTGAAACGAAAGAAGTATTAATTGAGCTGAAGAATTAACTGCGATTTGAAAAACAATTCGCCAGTCAGGTTTAGTACCAAAGTAAATTAAGTATCACAGAACTTAAAGTTTAACTAAATTCTGTTTATTAAAATATGAACTAAATTGTGATAATTTACTTAACTAAAATAAAAATGTCATGAATTGTGTTATAAAATATTGAAAATCATTTATAAATAACTTTAAAAATAACGAATTTAATAAGGATTGAAATTTGAATGAATAATTTATGAATATCTTATGTCTATTAATGAATAAATGTGAAATCATTGAATGAGTGATGAACGCTGTTGGCTGATATGATTTCCTAGTAATATAGTATAATATAAAATCTTTGTTTAATGTTTCCATTCCGAATTTATACTTATATATTTACTGTATCTCTAATTATTTAAAAATATTACGAGCATATTGTTAACATGTTGTGTTATTCTACAATATCATATATGTATAAAATATTATTTTAATAAAAATGTAAATACTAATATAAACTAATATTTCGTTGCCATTTTCTGTGATCATTTATAATTTTTGGCAATAATCATAATTATAGGGTAGGAGAAACAATTTTCACCACATTAAAACTACCCCTGTACTATCATCTTTGGGGGCCGTGATTTGTCGGCTGATAACTGCATTTTACGTGAAGAAATATATCACTTATCGAGATCTGCTACGGCAAAGTGCCTCACCCAGTAATGGGTAAAAGGCGTGATGATATATTTTTTTATTCAATAATAATTTACAAAGTTAATACAAAAACTTTTGTCGTGTATTGTACATTCACCGACAAGAAACCAAATTGAACATGTTAGGTAACAAGTTGTTCTGTCTGCGCACAGTTGATTTGAGACCTTGAAGTGTATTAGTTGCAAAATGGAAGATAGTATTACAGTTTTGTTTTGTGTGTGTTAAAAGTGTTTGTTTTAGTGTCGAAAAATAGTGGACTTTTATATTTTAAGAAACATTTCCTACTTCACAACAAGTCCAAGTGAAAATATAATCTTATTCCAGTATAAGGTAGGAATATTTTCTTATTCTAAATGTTTTTAGGTGCTTGTAAGTACAAATGCAAGTTTGTTTTTATCACAGATATTATGTTGGCTAAAACATAAAATTATTCTAGTGATATTTATATAAAAAAATAAACAGTATACAGTATTTTTGACACATAAAGGAACATAAATAATTTGTAAACAATTCCATAATGAAATTTTATTGTCTTATTTTGATTATAATACTAGTACTGAAGTCTGAAATAAAATTTATCGTTTTTTTTGACAATATATAAATATATACTTTATTGGATATGTAGAGTACATAGAAAATAATGAGTTGCTTATACTTGAAACAGAAATCCATTTACAGTTGATGATTATGAAGAACGACAGAAATATGTTTATTTTTTGGTTAAGTTCACATCTATCGTTTTACAAAGAGTTATGAAAGATCCTACGGCTTATATGGAAAATATTATAACCTACCTGTACATTATTTACACACATTAATACTGTTGGTTGCCATGGTTCCTGATTAAAATTGTCACCTGTAGATAAACAGCAAAAATATCGTTCCGAGAGCAGACATCAAATATTGGTTGATGCTGGAGTGTATACTTGACTTGGAGTTGTTTTTACTTCCGTGTTGCATTGCTGCTGGCTTTTCAACTGAAATCAAAACATAACCGTATTGTTTTAATTTCTATATTCGTATGATACACATTTAGATTGTGATTTAATTTTAACATGAAACATGGGATTTTTTCTCATGTCCATAGTTACTATTTTCACCAATTTAAATCTACCCATGTGGCTTCCCCGCCACTAACATCTTTGATAGCCGAGATTAGACGGCTGGTAACCGCACTTTACGCGAAGAAATATATCACTTATCGAGATCTGCTTACGGCAGAGTGCCACACCCAGTAATGGGTAAAAGGCGTGATGATATATTTATTTATGGATACTAATTTAACACCAATATATCAACGCGTATATTTTAAACTGAAACATAGATTAGTTTTATAAATACCATATTAATTTACTTTTAAAGTAAACAAAATGTATTCATGCAAATGACAGTGGAACTTTTGATAGGAATATTAAATATGTCATAAAGTAAATAAAATTGATTCAAATTTGTTAATATAAATAAATTAACCATGGAACTAAATTTATTCTGGAATTATGCATTTATTGCATTATTATCAATGATATACTTTCTGTAAATAATATACTAATTGATATATTTTTTAAATCGAATAATAGAGAAATAAAATAGCCTGTTATGATTTCCAATATTTTAACTGTAGATTTTTAAAATCTAATGTATGTACCCGAATTCAGATAATACCAAAAACAATATGATAGAATCAGTTTAGACTGAAGCTATATTAGGCGTACTGTAAATAGGTCAGGCATGGTTTATGGTGATTTTTGTAGTATAATATTAATTCATTCAAGATAAATTTAGATCATGTCGGAAAACGGATTCTGGAGCAAATTTTTTGGGATTTGAATGATTCGGGTATTGAGTCTAACATTGACAACAGTTTAAATTTTAAAAAGCTAAAAATTCGGATTCAAAATATTTCTGAAAGTGCCTAAATATTACATTGAATGATTTTGTAGCCGACTAGGATATTGTTTGGTAATGAATTGAGAATTTTTCAAAAATTTATTGTTATTATTGTGTATTTGTATGTCTTATGTAGTAGTTCAATCAAAACATATTGCTTTTTGTGTTTCATTTTAAAATAATCGCTCTGATATATTACTGTCAAATTTGTAACCGTAGATACCAGTTTATTAAATCCCATATTTCACGTTAAAATAAACTTATAGTATTGCGACATGAACATCTTTTAATATTATGGTTTTTTGTTGATTTTTTTTAAATTGTTCTAAATTTATATTAAGCCGAATGATATTATATTAGAGATTGAAAATCTATAATATAATATCATTTAATTTGTATTAAAATGTAATTATAATTGTTTGTTTACTTCTTAGTAATTTATAGTTACGTTTTGTTTTTTATTATTATTTTTCCAGTCGAAATAAATAAATTGACAAAACTTTACCCTAAAACTGTTTCAATGATTAATTTTAACTGTTTATTATATTTACAATATAATTGGTAAATCAATATTAAATTGGTAACTAGAACATTCATTTTTTAGAACAATTCAAATTTTAAGCTTGGTAATTGTCACATCTTGGCCGAAACGTCACAACAATATTTTTTTTCTATATTTAAAGCCTGAAATACAAGAATTACAGATTTTCATTATCTAAAATTACTATTCATTTTCTGATATATACCTATTCTATTTCTATTTCTCCGTAGGCAGAGTGCCACACCCAGTGATGGGTAAAAGGCGTGATGATATATTTATTTTTTATTTATTTAGTTTATTCACCAATTAATTATTAATATTGTTTCAATAATTTTTATTGCTTCATTTAAGAATTACTTTTATCGATATTGGAATTTTTGACAATCAAAATAAACTAAAAGTTTCTGTTTGCCTTATTCCATTGTTGGTAACTTTTTTAATTATAAATTCTGGACTGAACACTAATTAAAAATTATGAAAATAGCTTTCATCCATGCATACATGAAAAAATCAAAAGTATCAATATATCATCACTCCCCTCTTGTAAAATCTGAAAGCGATCAGCTTCCAAATGATGCCTTGATGATTTTACAATATTTGCTCGTTAAAAAAATTAATATTTACCTACTGTGATTTAACGATCAACACTGGGCACATATACAAGAGTATCATAAAAATATGTTATTAGTACTTTCATTTTCATCTGCATTTGAAATTTAATTGACACATTTAGAAATAGGAAAATACATCAGTTTTTTCATCATTTCTCTTAATGTATTCACCACCCATTTTGTTTATAGTTTTGACGACAAAAGTACTAATAATTCATTGGGTTTTATGAAAATGAATATTTATCAGGATATTACTTGAAGTAGGGTAGGTGGCTCAGTAGTATTGAATCGGCCTATGGTTTTGAAAACTTGCGTTCGATTCCGATAGCTATAAACAATTTTTACCCATGTAGCTCCAGCTCCACTAACATCATTGATGTCATGATTCGACAGCTGATAACGCATATAAATATATCATGTACTGAGATCTGCTATAGGAGAGTATCACATCCAGAAATGGGTAAACGGCGTGATGATGATATACTTGAAGGAATCATTTTTCGTTTCATTGGATTGATAGGTCATAATAATGAATAAAAATTAGTAAACTTTTGCGTCATTTACTTGCTACTTACGCTCAACTTTATAATATAATATGCCTCTTACATGACTTAATTAGAAATTCAGCTAAAAATTACTTTTTGTAGTTTAAAACTACATTTTATAGTTTAAAGCTAGTTTTTGAAGCAGTTTTAATCCACGCAAAAATATAATTTGTTATATATTTAACATATTAAGTGAAAAAAGAAGTTTCAAAATATAATATCTACATTTTTTAGCTGTAGATTTGCTATTTATTATTATTTTTATAATTTTTTTAGTAGTTTACCCGAATATTTATTTATTTATACACAACAGGAATTTAATCCCAATTACAGTACAGGGTCCGGACTCACCGAGCCGCAGTGTGATAGTTTATATAATTTATAACTTGATTGCGATTCGAACTCGGAATATCCGAAATCAAATTCCATAACGCTATTCATACCACCGTACTGAATACATATATTATCATCCGCTATTAGTTTGAATCGATTTTTACAGTAAACAGTGATGCTGCAATTTTATCCATAATTCATTAATTTTCCCTCATCCTCCAAATCATACCCAGAAGTGGGCACACGTATGTTGATTACTTCCTCATTTACATCAGCCCTACTGGCCAGACATTGTTTTGACAGTGATCCCTTCATTTCACGTAACAATTCATCATTTTTCCAGCATCCAACCCATTACCCTCATTACGCTAGGTAGAGGTCACCGACCTTGCAGCACATGCACGTTGACGCTGGCGGGGCGCGCGTTGCTGGGCACGCACGAGTAGTTCCCTGCGTGTTGTTTCTGCGCCCGCGGGATCAGTAGCTCGGAGGTTTGGCGTCCGTGGCGCACCGCCGCGCCGCCGCCCAGGTCGAAGTTGATCATGCGCGCTCCGTGGTACCAGAACACGTAGGCGGGGGGTTCTGTAGAGCGACGTAGTACGCAGGTTAGCCGAAGAGATGAGCCGGATTTCACGATTTTGTCTGGGCCTCCGACTATGTCGGCGTGGGCCTCTGGAAAATATAAGACAAAATTAAGATGAAGGAATGAATGAATACAGAATGTTTGCTTTAAAACACTCTTTTGGACGAACTAAAATATTAGAGATAAATGTTATATACATAAAATGATTAGGAATAAGGTGCTAATTTATCAATTATAACAAACCCTATATTTAACCAGTGGTTATCAAACGGTAGAACAAAATTATAATTAAAAAATATATCATCACGCCTTCTACCCATTACTGGGTGTGGCACTCTGCCGAAGCAGATTTCGGTAAGTGACATATATCTTCGCGTGAAGTGCGGTTACCAGCCGTCAAATCACGGCCTCCAAAGATGTTAGTGGCGGGGAAGCCACAGGGGTAGATTTAAATTGGTGAAAATTGTTTGTCGGCTGTGGGGATCAAACCAGAGTTCTCAAGATCCACAGGTAGACTCGATACAACCGAGACACCTACCCCATTGACCTATGTAAATTTGTAGTTCATTAGATAAATAATTTTCTCCTAATTTCAATAACATAAAAATATTGTGTAGGATTTTTAAACAATTATTTAAAAAAAAAAATGATATTAAAAATCAGAAATAATATTAAAATATTGAAGTATTCTATACAATAAATAAACACCAATAAATAATACAGGTGGTAGATGGTTTTGTTATACAACAAAGTAACAAAACTTTTGTTCTTCTACTTGAGAACTACTGGTTGAATATAGGGTTTATTATTACTGATAAATTAGTCTTTATTTTTGATCGTTTTATTTATATAACATTTTTCTCTAATGGCATTAGTTCGCTCAAAAAGCACTGATTATTTTAAATGAAAATAAAAAATCGTTAAGAACCAGCACATCAAAATGGTAGATAGTTTTGTTATACATCAAAGTAACAAAACTTTTGTTCTTCTCTTTGAGAACTACTGGTTGAATATAGGGTTTATTATTACTGATAAATTAGTCTTTATTTTTGATCGTTTTATTTATATAACATTTTTCTCTAATGGCATTAGTTCGCTCAAAAAGCACTGATTATTTTAAATGAAAATAAAAAATCGTTAAGAACCAGCACATCAAAATGGTAGATAGTTTTGTTATACATCAAAGTAACAAAACTTTTGTTCTTCTCTTTGAGAACTACTGGTTGAATATAGGGTTTATTATTACTGATAAATTAGTCTTTATTTTTGATCGTTTTATTTATATAACATTTTTCTCTAATGGCATTAGTTCGCTCAAAAAGCACTGATTATTTTAAATGAAAATAAAAAATCGTTAAGAACCAGCACATCAAAATGGTAGATAGTTTTGTTATACATCAAAGTAACAAAACTTTTGTTCTTCTCTTTGAGAACTACTGGTTGAATATAGGGTTTATTATTACTGATAAATTAGTCTTTATTTTTGATCGTTTTATTTATATAACATTTTTCTCTAATGGCATTAGTTCGCTCAAAAAGCACTGATTATTTTAAATGAAAATAAAAAATCGTTAAGAACCAGCACATCAAAATGGTAGATAGTTTTGTTATACATCAAAGTAACAAAACTTTTGTTCTTCTCTTTGAGAACTACTGGTTGAATATAGGGTTTATTATTACTGATAAATTAGTCTTTATTTTTGATCGTTTTATTTATATAACATTTTTCTCTAATGGCATTAGTTCGCTCAAAAAGCACTGATTATTTTAAATGAAAATAAAAAATCGTTAAGAACCAGCACATCAAAATGGTAGATAGTTTTGTTATACATCAAAGTAACAAAACTTTTGTTCTTCTCTTTGAGAACTACTGGTTGAATATAGGGTTTATTATTACTGATAAATTAGTCTTTATTTTTGATCGTTTTATTTATATAACATTTTTCTCTAATGGCATTAGTTCGCTCAAAAAGCACTGATTATTTTAAATGAAAATAAAAAATCGTTAAGAACCAGCACATCAAAATGGTAGATAGTTTTGTTATACATCAAAGTAACAAAACTTTTGTTCTTCTCTTTGAGAACTACTGGTTGAATATAGGGTTTATTATTACTGATAAATTAGTCTTCATTTTTGATCGTTTTATTTATATAACATTTTTCTCGAATGGCATTAGTTCGCTCAAAAAGCACTGATGATTTTAAATGAAAATAAAAAATCGTTAAGAACCAGCACATCAAAATGGTAGATAGTTTTGTTATACATCAAAGTAACAAAACTTTTGTTCTTCTCTTTGAGAACTACTGGTTGAATATAGGGTTTATTATTACTGATAAATTAGTCTTCATTTTTGATCGTTTTATTTATATAACATTTTTCTCGAATGGCATTAGTTCGCTCAAAAAGCACTGATGATTTTAAATGAAAATAAAAAATCGTTAAGAACCAGCACATCAAAATGGTAGATAGTTTTGTTATACATCAAAGTAACAAAACTTTTGTTCTTCTCTTTGAGAACTACTGGTTGAATATAGGGTTTATTATTACTGATAAATTAGTCTTTATTTTTGATCGTTTTATTTATATAACATTTTTCTCTAATGGCATTAGTTCGCTCAAAAAGCACTGATTATTTTAAATGAAAATAAAAAATCGTTAAGAACCAGCACATCAAAATGGTAGATAGTTTTGTTATACATCAAAGTAACAAAACTTTTGTTCTTCTCTTTGAGAACTACTGGTTGAATATAGGGTTTATTATTACTGATAAATTAGTCTTCATTTTTGATCGTTTTATTTATATAACATTTTTCTCGAATGGCATTAGTTCGCTCAAAAAGCACTGATGATTTTAAATGAAAATAAAAAATCGTTAAGAACCAGCACATCAAAATGGTAGATAGTTTTGTTATACATCAAAGTAACAAAACTTTTGTTCTTCTCTTTGAGAACTACTGGTTGAATATAGGGTTTATTATTACTGATAAATTAGTCTTTATTTTTGATCGTTTTATTTATATAACATTTTTCTCTAATGGCATTAGTTCGCTCAAAAAGCACTGATTATTTTAAATGAAAATAAAAAATCGTTAAGAACCAGCACATCAAAATGGTAGATAGTTTTGTTATACATCAAAGTAACAAAACTTTTGTTCTTCTCTTTGAGAACTACTGGTTGAATATAGGGTTTATTATTACTGATAAATTAGTCTTTATTTTTGATCGTTTTATTTATATAACATTTTTCTCTAATGGCATTAGTTCGCTCAAAAAGCACTGATTATTTTAAATGAAAATAAAAAATCGTTAAGAACCAGCACATCAAAATGGTAGATAGTTTTGTTATACATCAAAGTAACAAAACTTTTGTTCTTCTCTTTGAGAACTACTGGTTGAATATAGGGTTTATTATTACTGATAAATTAGTCTTCATTTTTGATCGTTTTATTTATATAACATTTTTCTCGAATGGCATTAGTTCGCTCAAAAAGCACTGATGATTTTAAATGAAAATAAAAAATCGTTAAGAACCAGCACATCAAAATGGTAGATAGTTTTGTTATACATCAAAGTAACAAAACTTTTGTTCTTCTCTTTGAGAACTACTGGTTGAATATAGGGTTTATTATTACTGATAAATTAGTCTTCATTTTTGATCGTTTTATTTATATAACATTTTTCTCGAATGGCATTAGTTCGCTCAAAAAGCACTGATGATTTTAAATGAAAATAAAAAATCGTTAAGAACCAGCACATCAAAATGGTAGATAGTTTTGTTATACATCAAAGTAACAAAACTTTTGTTCTTCTCTTTGAGAACTACTGGTTGAATATAGGGTTTATTATTACTGATAAATTAGTCTTTATTTTTGATCGTTTTATTTATATAACATTTTTCTCTAATGGCATTAGTTCGCTCAAAAAGCACTGATTATTTTAAATGAAAATAAAAAATCGTTAAGAACCAGCACATCAAAATGGTAGATAGTTTTGTTATACATCAAAGTAACAAAACTTTTGTTCTTCTCTTTGAGAACTACTGGTTGAATATAGGGTTTATTATTACTGATAAATTAGTCTTCATTTTTGATCGTTTTATTTATATAACATTTTTCTCGAATGGCATTAGTTCGCTCAAAAAGCACTGATGATTTTAAATGAAAATAAAAAATCGTTAAGAACCAGCACATCAAAATGGTAGATAGTTTTGTTATACATCAAAGTAACAAAACTTTTGTTCTTCTCTTTGAGAACTACTGGTTGAATATAGGGTTTATTATTACTGATAAATTAGTCTTCATTTTTGATCGTTTTATTTATATAACATTTTTCTCGAATGGCATTAGTTCGCTCAAAAAGCACTGATGATTTTAAATGAAAATAAAAAATCGTTAAGAACCAGCACATCAAAATGGTAGATAGTTTTGTTATACATCAAAGTAACAAAACTTTTGTTCTTCTCTTTGAGAACTACTGGTTGAATATAGGGTTTATTATTACTGATAAATTAGTCTTTATTTTTGATCGTTTTATTTATATAACATTTTTCTCTAATGGCATTAGTTCGCTCAAAAAGCACTGATTATTTTAAATGAAAATAAAAAATCGTTAAGAACCAGCACATCAAAATGGTAGATAGTTTTGTTATACATCAAAGTAACAAAACTTTTGTTCTTCTCTTTGAGAACTACTGGTTGAATATAGGGTTTATTATTACTGATAAATTAGTCTTCATTTTTGATCGTTTTATTTATATAACATTTTTCTCGAATGGCATTAGTTCGCTCAAAAAGCACTGATGATTTTAAATGAAAATAAAAAATCGTTAAGAACCAGCACATCAAAATGGTAGATAGTTTTGTTATACATCAAAGTAACAAAACTTTTGTTCTTCTCTTTGAGAACTACTGGTTGAATATAGGGTTTATTATTACTGATAAATTAGTCTTCATTTTTTATCGTTTTATTTATATAACATTTTTCTCGAATGGCATTAGTTCGCTCAAAAAGCACTGATGATTTTAAATGAAAATAAAAAATCGTTAAGAACCAGCACATCAAAATGGTAGATAGTTTTGTTATACATCAAAGTAACAAAACTTTTGTTCTTCTCTTTGAGAACTACTGGTTGAATATAGGGTTTATTATTACTGATAAATTAGTCTTTATTTTTGATCGTTTTATTTATATAACATTTTTCTCTAATGGCATTAGTTCGCTCAAAAAGCACTGATTATTTTAAATGAAAATAAAAAATCGTTAAGAACCAGCACATCAAAATGGTAGATAGTTTTGTTATACATCAAAGTAACAAAACTTTTGTTCTTCTCTTTGAGAACTACTGGTTGAATATAGGGTTTATTATTACTGATAAATTAGTCTTCATTTTTGATCGTTTTATTTATATAACATTTTTCTCGAATGGCATTAGTTCGCTCAAAAAGCACTGATGATTTTAAATGAAAATAAAAAATCGTTAAGAACCAGCACATCAAAATGGTAGATAGTTTTGTTATACATCAAAGTAACAAAACTTTTGTTCTTCTCTTTGAGAACTACTGGTTGAATATAGGGTTTATTATTACTGATAAATTAGTCTTCATTTTTGATCGTTTTATTTATATAACATTTTTCTCGAATGGCATTAGTTCGCTCAAAAAGCACTGATGATTTTAAATGAAAATAAAAAATCGTTAAGAACCAGCACATCAAAATGGTAGATAGTTTTGTTATACATCAAAGTAACAAAACTTTTGTTCTTCTCTTTGAGAACTACTGGTTGAATATAGGGTTTATTATTACTGATAAATTAGTCTTCATTTTTGATCGTTTTATTTATATAACATTTTTCTCGAATGGCATTAGTTCGCTCAAAAAGCACTGATGATTTTAAATGAAAATAAAAAATCGTTAAGAACCAGCACATCAAAATGGTAGATAGTTTTGTTATACATCAAAGTAACAAAACTTTTGTTCTTCTCTTTGAGAACTACTGGTTGAATATAGGGTTTATTATTACTGATAAATTAGTCTTTATTTTTGATCGTTTTATTTATATAACATTTTTCTCTAATGGCATTAGTTCGCTCAAAAAGCACTGATTATTTTAAATGAAAATAAAAAATCGTTAAGAACCAGCACATCAAAATGGTAGATAGTTTTGTTATACATCAAAGTAACAAAACTTTTGTTCTTCTCTTTGAGAACTACTGGTTGAATATAGGGTTTATTATTACTGATAAATTAGTCTTCATTTTTGATCGTTTTATTTATATAACATTTTTCTCTAATGGCATTAGTTCGCTCAAAAAGCACTGATGATTTTAAATGAAAATAAAAAATCGTTAAGAACCAGCACATCAAAATGGTAGATAGTTTTGTTATACATCAAAGTAACAAAACTTTTGTTCTTCTCTTTGAGAACTACTGGTTGAATATAGGGTTTATTATTACTGATAAATTAGTCTTTATTTTTGATCGTTTTATTTATATAACATTTTTCTCTAATGGCATTAGTTCGCTCAAAAAGCACTGATTATTTTAAATGAAAATAAAAAATCGTTAAGAACCAGCACATCAAAATGGTAGATAGTTTTGTTATACATCAAAGTAACAAAACTTTTGTTCTTCTCTTTGAGAACTACTGGTTGAATATAGGGTTTATTATTACTGATAAATTAGTCTTCATTTTTGATCGTTTTATTTATATAACATTTTTCTCGAATGGCATTAGTTCGCTCAAAAAGCACTGATGATTTTAAATGAAAATAAAAAATCGTTAAGAACCAGCACATCAAAATGGTAGATAGTTTTGTTATACATCAAAGTAACAAAACTTTTGTTCTTCTCTTTGAGAACTACTGGTTGAATATAGGGTTTATTATTACTGATAAATTAGTCTTCATTTTTGATCGTTTTATTTATATAACATTTTTCTCGAATGGCATTAGTTCGCTCAAAAAGCACTGATGATTTTAAATGAAAATAAAAAATCGTTAAGAACCAGCACATCAAAATGGTAGATAGTTTTGTTATACATCAAAGTAACAAAACTTTTGTTCTTCTCTTTGAGAACTACTGGTTGAATATAGGGTTTATTATTACTGATAAATTAGTCTTCATTTTTGATCGTTTTATTTATATAACATTTTTCTCGAATGGCATTAGTTCGCTCAAAAAGCACTGATTATTTTAAATGAAAATAAAAAATCGTTAAGAACCAGCACATCAAAATGGTAGATAGTTTTGTTATACATCAAAGTAACAAAACTTTTGTTCTTCTCTTTGAGAACTACTGGTTGAATATAGGGTTTATTATTACTGATAAATTAGTCTTTATTTTTGATCGTTTTATTTATATAACATTTTTCTCTAATGGCATTAGTTCGCTCAAAAAGCACTGATTATTTTAAATGAAAATAAAAAATCGTTAAGAACCAGCACATCAAAATGGTAGATAGTTTTGTTATACATCAAAGTAACAAAACTTTTGTTCTTCTCTTTGAGAACTACTGGTTGAATATAGGGTTTATTATTACTGATAAATTAGTCTTCATTTTTGATCGTTTTATTTATATAACATTTTTCTCGAATGGCATTAGTTCGCTCAAAAAGCACTGATGATTTTAAATGAAAATAAAAAATCGTTAAGAACCAGCACATCAAAATGGTAGATAGTTTTGTTATACATCAAAGTAACAAAACTTTTGTTCTTCTCTTTGAGAACTACTGGTTGAATATAGGGTTTATTATTACTGATAAATTAGTCTTCATTTTTGATCGTTTTATTTATATAACATTTTTCTCGAATGGCATTAGTTCGCTCAAAAAGCACTGATGATTTTAAATGAAAATAAAAAATCGTTAAGAACCAGCACATCAAAATGGTAGATAGTTTTGTTATACATCAAAGTAACAAAACTTTTGTTCTTCTCTTTGAGAACTACTGGTTGAATATAGGGTTTATTATTACTGATAAATTAGTCTTCATTTTTGATCGTTTTATTTATATAACATTTTTCTCGAATGGCATTAGTTCGCTCAAAAAGCACTGATTATTTTAAATGAAAATAAAAAATCGTTAAGAACCAGCACATCAAAATGGTAGATAGTTTTGTTATACATCAAAGTAACAAAACTTTTGTTCTTCTCTTTGAGAACTACTGGTTGAATATAGGGTTTATTATTACTGATAAATTAGTCTTTATTTTTGATCGTTTTATTTATATAACATTTTTCTCTAATGGCATTAGTTCGCTCAAAAAGCACTGATTATTTTAAATGAAAATAAAAAATCGTTAAGAACCAGCACATCAAAATGGTAGATAGTTTTGTTATACATCAAAGTAACAAAACTTTTGTTCTTCTCTTTGAGAACTACTGGTTGAATATAGGGTTTATTATTACTGATAAATTAGTCTTCATTTTTGATCGTTTTATTTATATAACATTTTTCTCGAATGGCATTAGTTCGCTCAAAAAGCACTGATGATTTTAAATGAAAATAAAAAATCGTTAAGAACCAGCACATCAAAATGGTAGATAGTTTTGTTATACATCAAAGTAACAAAACTTTTGTTCTTCTCTTTGAGAACTACTGGTTGAATATAGGGTTTATTATTACTGATAAATTAGTCTTCATTTTTGATCGTTTTATTTATATAACATTTTTCTCGAATGGCATTAGTTCGCTCAAAAAGCACTGATGATTTTAAATGAAAATAAAAAATCGTTAAGAACCAGCACATCAAAATGGTAGATAGTTTTGTTATACATCAAAGTAACAAAACTTTTGTTCTTCTCTTTGAGAACTACTGGTTGAATATAGGGTTTATTATTACTGATAAATTAGTCTTCATTTTTGATCGTTTTATTTATATAACATTTTTCTCGAATGGCATTAGTTCGCTCAAAAAGCACTGATTATTTTAAATGAAAATAAAAAATCGTTAAGAACCAGCACATCAAAATGGTAGATAGTTTTGTTATACATCAAAGTAACAAAACTTTTGTTCTTCTCTTTGAGAACTACTGGTTGAATATAGGGTTTATTATTACTGATAAATTAGTCTTTATTTTTGATCGTTTTATTTATATAACATTTTTCTCTAATGGCATTAGTTCGCTCAAAAAGCACTGATTATTTTAAATGAAAATAAAAAATCGTTAAGAACCAGCACATCAAAATGGTAGATAGTTTTGTTATACATCAAAGTAACAAAACTTTTGTTCTTCTCTTTGAGAACTACTGGTTGAATATAGGGTTTATTATTACTGATAAATTAGTCTTCATTTTTGATCGTTTTATTTATATAACATTTTTCTCGAATGGCATTAGTTCGCTCAAAAAGCACTGATGATTTTAAATGAAAATAAAAAATCGTTAAGAACCAGCACATCAAAATGGTAGATAGTTTTGTTATACATCAAAGTAACAAAACTTTTGTTCTTCTCTTTGAGAACTACTGGTTGAATATAGGGTTTATTATTACTGATAAATTAGTCTTTATTTTTGATCGTTTTATTTATATAACATTTTTCTCTAATGGCATTAGTTCGCTCAAAAAGCACTGATTATTTTAAATGAAAATAAAAAATCGTTAAGAACCAGCACATCAAAATGGTAGATAGTTTTGTTATACATCAAAGTAACAAAACTTTTGTTCTTCTCTTTGAGAACTACTGGTTGAATATAGGGTTTATTATTACTGATAAATTAGTCTTCATTTTTGATCGTTTTATTTATATAACATTTTTCTCGAATGGCATTAGTTCGCTCAAAAAGCACTGATGATTTTAAATGAAAATAAAAAATCGTTAAGAACCAGCACATCAAAATGGTAGATAGTTTTGTTATACATCAAAGTAACAAAACTTTTGTTCTTCTCTTTGAGAACTACTGGTTGAATATAGGGTTTATTATTACTGATAAATTAGTCTTTATTTTTGATCGTTTTATTTATATAACATTTTTCTCTAATGGCATTAGTTCGCTCAAAAAGCACTGATTATTTTAAATGAAAATAAAAAATCGTTAAGAACCAGCACATCAAAATGGTAGATAGTTTTGTTATACATCAAAGTAACAAAACTTTTGTTCTTCTCTTTGAGAACTACTGGTTGAATATAGGGTTTATTATTACTGATAAATTAGTCTTCATTTTTGATCGTTTTATTTATATAACATTTTTCTCGAATGGCATTAGTTCGCTCAAAAAGCACTGATGATTTTAAATGAAAATAAAAAATCGTTAAGAACCAGCACATCAAAATGGTAGATAGTTTTGTTATACATCAAAGTAACAAAACTTTTGTTCTTCTCTTTGAGAACTACTGGTTGAATATAGGGTTTATTATTACTGATAAATTAGTCTTTATTTTTGATCGTTTTATTTATATAACATTTTTCTCTAATGGCATTAGTTCGCTCAAAAAGCACTGATTATTTTAAATGAAAATAAAAAATCGTTAAGAACCAGCACATCAAAATGGTAGATAGTTTTGTTATACATCAAAGTAACAAAACTTTTGTTCTTCTCTTTGAGAACTACTGGTTGAATATAGGGTTTATTATTACTGATAAATTAGTCTTCATTTTTGATCGTTTTATTTATATAACATTTTTCTCGAATGGCATTAGTTCGCTCAAAAAGCACTGATGATTTTAAATGAAAATAAAAAATCGTTAAGAACCAGCACATCAAAATGGTAGATAGTTTTGTTATACATCAAAGTAACAAAACTTTTGTTCTTCTCTTTGAGAACTACTGGTTGAATATAGGGTTTATTATTACTGATAAATTAGTCTTTATTTTTGATCGTTTTATTTATATAACATTTTTCTCTAATGGCATTAGTTCGCTCAAAAAGCACTGATTATTTTAAATGAAAATAAAAAATCGTTAAGAACCAGCACATCAAAATGGTAGATAGTTTTGTTATACATCAAAGTAACAAAACTTTTGTTCTTCTCTTTGAGAACTACTGGTTGAATATAGGGTTTATTATTACTGATAAATTAGTCTTCATTTTTGATCGTTTTATTTATATAACATTTTTCTCGAATGGCATTAGTTCGCTCAAAAAGCACTGATGATTTTAAATGAAAATAAAAAATCGTTAAGAACCAGCACATCAAAATGGTAGATAGTTTTGTTATACATCAAAGTAACAAAACTTTTGTTCTTCTCTTTGAGAACTACTGGTTGAATATAGGGTTTATTATTACTGATAAATTAGTCTTCATTTTTGATCGTTTTATTTATATAACATTTTTCTCGAATGGCATTAGTTCGCTCAAAAAGCACTGATTATTTTAAATGAAAATAAAAAATCGTTAAGAACCAGCACATCAAAATGGTAGATAGTTTTGTTATACATCAAAGTAACAAAACTTTTGTTCTTCTCTTTGAGAACTACTGGTTGAATATAGGGTTTATTATTACTGATAAATTAGTCTTTATTTTTGATCGTTTTATTTATATAACATTTTTCTCTAATGGCATTAGTTCGCTCAAAAAGCACTGATTATTTTAAATGAAAATAAAAAATCGTTAAGAACCAGCACATCAAAATGGTAGATAGTTTTGTTATACATCAAAGTAACAAAACTTTTGTTCTTCTCTTTGAGAACTACTGGTTGAATATAGGGTTTATTATTACTGATAAATTAGTCTTCATTTTTGATCGTTTTATTTATATAACATTTTTCTCGAATGGCATTAGTTCGCTCAAAAAGCACTGATGATTTTAAATGAAAATAAAAAATCGTTAAGAACCAGCACATCAAAATGGTAGATAGTTTTGTTATACATCAAAGTAACAAAACTTTTGTTCTTCTCTTTGAGAACTACTGGTTGAATATAGGGTTTATTATTACTGATAAATTAGTCTTCATTTTTGATCGTTTTATTTATATAACATTTTTCTCGAATGGCATTAGTTCGCTCAAAAAGCACTGATGATTTTAAATGAAAATAAAAAATCGTTAAGAACCAGCACATCAAAATGGTAGATAGTTTTGTTATACATCAAAGTAACAAAACTTTTGTTCTTCTCTTTGAGAACTACTGGTTGAATATAGGGTTTATTATTACTGATAAATTAGTCTTCATTTTTGATCGTTTTATTTATATAACATTTTTCTCGAATGGCATTAGTTCGCTCAAAAAGCACTGATTATTTTAAATGAAAATAAAAAATCGTTAAGAACCAGCACATCAAAATGGTAGATAGTTTTGTTATACATCAAAGTAACAAAACTTTTGTTCTTCTCTTTGAGAACTACTGGTTGAATATAGGGTTTATTATTACTGATAAATTAGTCTTTATTTTTGATCGTTTTATTTATATAACATTTTTCTCTAATGGCATTAGTTCGCTCAAAAAGCACTGATTATTTTAAATGAAAATAAAAAATCGTTAAGAACCAGCACATCAAAATGGTAGATAGTTTTGTTATACATCAAAGTAACAAAACTTTTGTTCTTCTCTTTGAGAACTACTGGTTGAATATAGGGTTTATTATTACTGATAAATTAGTCTTCATTTTTGATCGTTTTATTTATATAACATTTTTCTCGAATGGCATTAGTTCGCTCAAAAAGCACTGATGATTTTAAATGAAAATAAAAAATCGTTAAGAACCAGCACATCAAAATGGTAGATAGTTTTGTTATACATCAAAGTAACAAAACTTTTGTTCTTCTCTTTGAGAACTACTGGTTGAATATAGGGTTTATTATTACTGATAAATTAGTCTTTATTTTTGATCGTTTTATTTATATAACATTTTTCTCTAATGGCATTAGTTCGCTCAAAAAGCACTGATTATTTTAAATGAAAATAAAAAATCGTTAAGAACCAGCACATCAAAATGGTAGATAGTTTTGTTATACATCAAAGTAACAAAACTTTTGTTCTTCTCTTTGAGAACTACTGGTTGAATATAGGGTTTATTATTACTGATAAATTAGTCTTCATTTTTGATCGTTTTATTTATATAACATTTTTCTCGAATGGCATTAGTTCGCTCAAAAAGCACTGATGATTTTAAATGAAAATAAAAAATCGTTAAGAACCAGCACATCAAAATGGTAGATAGTTTTGTTATACATCAAAGTAACAAAACTTTTGTTCTTCTCTTTGAGAACTACTGGTTGAATATAGGGTTTATTATTACTGATAAATTAGTCTTCATTTTTGATCGTTTTATTTATATAACATTTTTCTCGAATGGCATTAGTTCGCTCAAAAAGCACTGATGATTTTAAATGAAAATAAAAAATCGTTAAGAACCAGCACATCAAAATGGTAGATAGTTTTGTTATACATCAAAGTAACAAAACTTTTGTTCTTCTCTTTGAGAACTACTGGTTGAATATAGGGTTTATTATTACTGATAAATTAGTCTTCATTTTTGATCGTTTTATTTATATAACATTTTTCTCGAATGGCATTAGTTCGCTCAAAAAGCACTGATTATTTTAAATGAAAATAAAAAATCGTTAAGAACCAGCACATCAAAATGGTAGATAGTTTTGTTATACATCAAAGTAACAAAACTTTTGTTCTTCTCTTTGAGAACTACTGGTTGAATATAGGGTTTATTATTACTGATAAATTAGTCTTTATTTTTGATCGTTTTATTTATATAACATTTTTCTCTAATGGCATTAGTTCGCTCAAAAAGCACTGATTATTTTAAATGAAAATAAAAAATCGTTAAGAACCAGCACATCAAAATGGTAGATAGTTTTGTTATACATCAAAGTAACAAAACTTTTGTTCTTCTCTTTGAGAACTACTGGTTGAATATAGGGTTTATTATTACTGATAAATTAGTCTTCATTTTTGATCGTTTTATTTATATAACATTTTTCTCGAATGGCATTAGTTCGCTCAAAAAGCACTGATGATTTTAAATGAAAATAAAAAATCGTTAAGAACCAGCACATCAAAATGGTAGATAGTTTTGTTATACATCAAAGTAACAAAACTTTTGTTCTTCTCTTTGAGAACTACTGGTTGAATATAGGGTTTATTATTACTGATAAATTAGTCTTTATTTTTGATCGTTTTATTTATATAACATTTTTCTCTAATGGCATTAGTTCGCTCAAAAAGCACTGATTATTTTAAATGAAAATAAAAAATCGTTAAGAACCAGCACATCAAAATGGTAGATAGTTTTGTTATACATCAAAGTAACAAAACTTTTGTTCTTCTCTTTGAGAACTACTGGTTGAATATAGGGTTTATTATTACTGATAAATTAGTCTTCATTTTTGATCGTTTTATTTATATAACATTTTTCTCGAATGGCATTAGTTCGCTCAAAAAGCACTGATGATTTTAAATGAAAATAAAAAATCGTTAAGAACCAGCACATCAAAATGGTAGATAGTTTTGTTATACATCAAAGTAACAAAACTTTTGTTCTTCTCTTTGAGAACTACTGGTTGAATATAGGGTTTATTATTACTGATAAATTAGTCTTTATTTTTGATCGTTTTATTTATATAACATTTTTCTCTAATGGCATTAGTTCGCTCAAAAAGCACTGATTATTTTAAATGAAAATAAAAAATCGTTAAGAACCAGCACATCAAAATGGTAGATAGTTTTGTTATACATCAAAGTAACAAAACTTTTGTTCTTCTCTTTGAGAACTACTGGTTGAATATAGGGTTTATTATTACTGATAAATTAGTCTTCATTTTTGATCGTTTTATTTATATAACATTTTTCTCGAATGGCATTAGTTCGCTCAAAAAGCACTGATGATTTTAAATGAAAATAAAAAATCGTTAAGAACCAGCACATCAAAATGGTAGATAGTTTTGTTATACATCAAAGTAACAAAACTTTTGTTCTTCTCTTTGAGAACTACTGGTTGAATATAGGGTTTATTATTACTGATAAATTAGTCTTTATTTTTGATCGTTTTATTTATATAACATTTTTCTCTAATGGCATTAGTTCGCTCAAAAAGCACTGATTATTTTAAATGAAAATAAAAAATCGTTAAGAACCAGCACATCAAAATGGTAGATAGTTTTGTTATACATCAAAGTAACAAAACTTTTGTTCTTCTCTTTGAGAACTACTGGTTGAATATAGGGTTTATTATTACTGATAAATTAGTCTTCATTTTTGATCGTTTTATTTATATAACATTTTTCTCGAATGGCATTAGTTCGCTCAAAAAGCACTGATGATTTTAAATGAAAATAAAAAATCGTTAAGAACCAGCACATCAAAATGGTAGATAGTTTTGTTATACATCAAAGTAACAAAACTTTTGTTCTTCTCTTTGAGAACTACTGGTTGAATATAGGGTTTATTATTACTGATAAATTAGTCTTTATTTTTGATCGTTTTATTTATATAACATTTTTCTCTAATGGCATTAGTTCGCTCAAAAAGCACTGATTATTTTAAATGAAAATAAAAAATCGTTAAGAACCAGCACATCAAAATGGTAGATAGTTTTGTTATACATCAAAGTAACAAAACTTTTGTTCTTCTCTTTGAGAACTACTGGTTGAATATAGGGTTTATTATTACTGATAAATTAGTCTTCATTTTTGATCGTTTTATTTATATAACATTTTTCTCGAATGGCATTAGTTCGCTCAAAAAGCACTGATGATTTTAAATGAAAATAAAAAATCGTTAAGAACCAGCACATCAAAATGGTAGATAGTTTTGTTATACATCAAAGTAACAAAACTTTTGTTCTTCTCTTTGAGAACTACTGGTTGAATATAGGGTTTATTATTACTGATAAATTAGTCTTTATTTTTGATCGTTTTATTTATATAACATTTTTCTCTAATGGCATTAGTTCGCTCAAAAAGCACTGATTATTTTAAATGAAAATAAAAAATCGTTAAGAACCAGCACATCAAAATGGTAGATAGTTTTGTTATACATCAAAGTAACAAAACTTTTGTTCTTCTCTTTGAGAACTACTGGTTGAATATAGGGTTTATTATTACTGATAAATTAGTCTTCATTTTTGATCGTTTTATTTATATAACATTTTTCTCGAATGGCATTAGTTCGCTCAAAAAGCACTGATGATTTTAAATGAAAATAAAAAATCGTTAAGAACCAGCACATCAAAATGGTAGATAGTTTTGTTATACATCAAAGTAACAAAACTTTTGTTCTTCTCTTTGAGAACTACTGGTTGAATATAGGGTTTATTATTACTGATAAATTAGTCTTTATTTTTGATCGTTTTATTTATATAACATTTTTCTCTAATGGCATTAGTTCGCTCAAAAAGCACTGATTATTTTAAATGAAAATAAAAAATCGTTAAGAACCAGCACATCAAAATGGTAGATAGTTTTGTTATACATCAAAGTAACAAAACTTTTGTTCTTCTCTTTGAGAACTACTGGTTGAATATAGGGTTTATTATTACTGATAAATTAGTCTTCATTTTTGATCGTTTTATTTATATAACATTTTTCTCGAATGGCATTAGTTCGCTCAAAAAGCACTGATGATTTTAAATGAAAATAAAAAATCGTTAAGAACCAGCACATCAAAATGGTAGATAGTTTTGTTATACATCAAAGTAACAAAACTTTTGTTCTTCTCTTTGAGAACTACTGGTTGAATATAGGGTTTATTATTACTGATAAATTAGTCTTTATTTTTGATCGTTTTATTTATATAACATTTTTCTCTAATGGCATTAGTTCGCTCAAAAAGCACTGATTATTTTAAATGAAAATAAAAAATCGTTAAGAACCAGCACATCAAAATGGTAGATAGTTTTGTTATACATCAAAGTAACAAAACTTTTGTTCTTCTCTTTGAGAACTACTGGTTGAATATAGGGTTTATTATTACTGATAAATTAGTCTTCATTTTTGATCGTTTTATTTATATAACATTTTTCTCGAATGGCATTAGTTCGCTCAAAAAGCACTGATGATTTTAAATGAAAATAAAAAATCGTTAAGAACCTAAATGTTAAAATAAATTAATTTCAAATATTTATTAATCTGTCTTGAAATTTTATTATTATTTTTTTAATAAAAATTTTATGTTTCAAATGCAAAAAGTAAATATTTCACGTAATGTGTAAATTGTGGCACGAGACAATATTTTTTCTACGATCATATTTTAATTAATAAAAGTTTAGAAAATTAATAGATTTTAAGTCATATGTCAAATATTTGGGTTGCGGAAATATAGACGTAGGTGTTTGTTGCTTAGTAACCACAAACTTTTTGTTAATCATGACAATCAAACAAAATTTATAAACATCGTGAAGGTCTGGAGAAGGTGTAAACAGCAACTTGAAGTTTGTTGGCCGAAAAATCAAAGAAACAATATAAAATAGCGTACAACCGATATAAAGGGGTAGTTCACATTACGGAGAACGTGTTGTTTGCCTATTTGTCAGAAAGATCGACAAAAGTAAAGCCTTCATCGCTTTGGTTCGAATATTAAAAAGCAATTGGTTGTTCCGTATCATCAACAACCAATTCTTAAGAAGAATATGAAAAAAATATCCATTACGACGTTTTAATGTTAAAAATTGCTTTTAACATAAATAGTTTGAATTTATAGTAAGTACTGTTAATTATGTTATAGATTGCAATAAAATTTGTGTCAGTGCAATATAGTGTGACTTTTTGTAGAAATACTTGTTTAATAATGACCTACTTTTCGTATGATTGTAGAAAAAAGTTAATGCGATATAGGAAAAATAGTATGAAACACCCCTGTTACAATGACAAATTGTAATATGTATTATGTACAAGATTATAACGAGTAGTGGCTATAACGTAGAAACGTATACAATAATCGTCTATTGATTTAAAAAGAAGAACTAAAATTAATAAATAAAATTATATAATGTAATAAGAAAACCGATATAAATAGTAACCCAATAAAACAGTCTATGTTATAATGATATTATTCACAAAGATACGTTATCTAAAATGCACCAAAAAATACATAGTCTGTCATATTCCACATATTTTTATATTGGAAATATGATTACCTACTTTTTTTACCGGTAGAACGAGCTTCAGCATAAATCGAGCAACGAAAATGTAGATAAATATTGTACAAGGTAAATATTATAATTAAAGTGAGAATATTCGCATTTATGTCAGTGTGGACAGTGTTGTCACATCAACATTTTCATTCCACGGATTTAGCTAAAACAAAGTTAGAACAAAGTTCATATTATCAGGCATTGGCTGCTTCTGTTGCGAGGGCGTTAATTACGAGCATGCATGAAAGCCCGTTTGTTCTTCCATTCTGAATCTTTAGTTTAATACAGGGATTAAAATATCCTAAACTTGGAATAAACGATATCAAACGCTAACTTTTAGGTTTTTTTTGTCTTAAATCGTAACTGATGTGAAATATGAAGTACTATTTTATAATTAAAATTTAATTGCGTTCATTTGATAAAAAAAATAAAATTATAGAGAATTATATATCTAGGAAGGGAAATGCACGATTTTTCATGACGGAAAAATAGCATTCTCTTCTGAGGTGTATATACTAATTTCTTGCATGACTTAAGTCAGATTAAATACGAAAAAAGTAAGTTTAAAATATAATTTATTTATTCTTTTTTAATTTATTAATTTTACTCATAGCATTATTAGTAGTATTTGACAAAATAATTCCTTGATAAAATAGATAATTCATATAAACAATTTGATAAAATTTCTAAATTAGAATGTCAAGAATACAATAAGAAACTCTCGAAAAAATCCCAAGAAATTATTGATGCATCTTTTGCAGCTGTTCTTAGGATTTCAGATTTTTCATTGTACTGGATTGTATTTTACATATATTTGACACTGCATATACTGCACTGTCAAAATAATATAAACTTCCTGGAGGAATGATGTACAAATTATTTGCCTAGGGATAAAGTGTTTTATTTCTGTCTTGATTTTTATATCATAGAAGCGGTCAAATACTCCCGGTTTTGAAAATATTTGCATTAACTTTGCATAAAATTAAATTCTCAGCCCCTGGAAAGGTAGAAATCAATTTTTTCCCAGTATTTCTACTTAATATAAATATTTGAGTTTAAATCTATAAAAGAATATTTTTACTCGATTATTTTAAATATTAACAATAAAAATTTCAATGTTTATTTTAAATTAAAATGCCCTTATATCAGCAGCATATTTTTTTCTATCGGTTGATGCATTTTTGCGCAATGATATGCAATCTATGTGTACTTTTAAATGGAACAGCCTATATATTTTTACAAAATTTTAAGAAATCTTTTGTTTGTTTTTAAAACAGTTACTCATTATAGTCCTAAAATGAGCAGTACAGAAACTATTTATGTTTTTATCAATAAATAATCACACACAGAATGTATGCCAAGAATTCACTTATTTAAACAATTAGATTAGTTACTGTCAGATCTTTAATAATTATTACTAGAGATGGGCGAATATCATCCGCGAATAGTCGAATGCCGCGAATATTGACATTATTCGATATTCGAGATTTTGGAATATTAACGTCAGTATAGCGAACATTCGAATACCTCGAATATCGCGCCATACGTAGACCTCAATTTATGACTGTTTTTCTTTTTCATTTGTACATAAACTTAAAGCTATTTGTTTTTCGCCAACATCAACCCGTACGTTTCATCTTAAATTTGAAATTTTTCTTTTCTTTTTTGTTTGTACTTTTGTTTTAATTTTATTTTATCTTAACAATTTCATTCAAATAATGAAAAGGACATAATTAAGTAATTATTATTAATCAATAAATTAACTTTTAGGAGTATTCGAATATTCTAGATCTGATTAATATTCGTATTCGGTATTGGAATTCGAGAAATTTTGATATTCGCACATCTCTAATTATTACTTGTTTGGCTCTCTTAGTTTATCAATTTTTCTTTATTATAATATATTTAGTTTGTTTACGTAAACATGGTATTTATTCTTGGTAAATTTTGGCATACTTTCTGTGTGTGATTATTTATTTAAAAAACATTTATAGGATGTATACTGATCATTTCACTGTTTTAAAAAGACATAATGGCTGGTAGCATAAGCTCTGTTTTTGGATGTTCTAAGAGCACGGTTTTAACATGTTAGAGATAGTTAAAACACCCAAAAACACTGCTCTTAAAACAGTCAAAAACAGCTTATGCTACCAGCCAATATCTTTAAAATTTTGCAATAATATATAGGTGTTCCATTTAAAAAAATAAAGTTGTATATCACTGCATGAAATAAAACATCTAGTGGAAAGACATTTCATTTAAAATAAACTTTTTCTACAAGTGTCAAAAAATGTTCATTTTTCACTAATATCAATACGCGAAATACATGATTTTTTCATCATTTACATTACCATGAAAACGCGTATTTTGCGCAATATTTTGCACCCTAGTGCGCAAAATGAGTATATCGCGCACGCTTGCAAATTATTTGTTGTCAGGTTCCATTAGTTACAACACATCAATAATATCAAATTAATATTATTGTTGATTGTTTTCCTTAAATTTACTTAAATAAATCAATAATTACTGTATTATTATTTATTTACAGTTGTAGATAAAATGTTGTTTATATTTCGTGGGCAAAATTCTGGTTTTGATCTGCGGTCTTGACTAAAAGTAACAATAAAAACATTCATTTTGCGCACTTAATACAAAAAGAACTATTTCGGTAATATAAAAATAGTAGTGTAAAAAAAAGACCGATGAACCAGTCTGTATATAAATCAAATAGCGTGTTCCGAACGTGATAATTTCGTACCCAACATAAAGTTCATATCTCACGTCCATTATCTGAATCTAATGAAGCAACTAGTGTAATATGTTAGAGCCTAAACTGCTAAATAGTTATTAAACTAAGTAGAAGATATTAATAACTTTCGTGTAGCTTTAATTAATAAATTTACTTGCATAAAAGCTGTGTCCTGTGTTCTATGTATGTGTAGAGTATTGTAATTAACTTACCAACTAATTGGAGTTCTACAAACAAACTTGTAGGTGGATGCGTGGAGATTTGACACTCGTAGAGACCGGCGTCTTTGTCTGTCGCGAATCTCAGATGTAGCGTCCAATCCTGGAAGATTTCATCCTATAAATCACTTGGTTACTCACAAATAATCAATTGTTGAACTTTTATCAGTTCTTTTATTTCATTTACAGATCAGTATTACTTATTTTTAAGTTATTTTGAACATTATCTTTATTTTCTACTGCAATAATACGAACTTATTTTAGAGACAAGACTTAAAATAAATATATCATCACCCATTACTGGGTGTGGCACTCTGCCTAAACAGATCACGATAAGTGATATATTTTTTGCGTGAAGTGCGGTTACTAGCCGTTACTTTAATTAAATAAAATAAATAAAAGTGGAAATTAGTTTTCCGTAACTTTTATTTGAAAGATTTTATTTCAAATATTTCTGAAAATTACAATGATAAATGTTCAAGATAATTTTAAAATAGGTACTACAAATTCAAAATTGTTTTATAAGTGTTCCGACTAAATACAATTTACTCGTAAGCTCAGTTGCATGGCATGGTCAATCTTGGTTTAAATGAATAAATAAAATCTAATAATTGACAGAAATATCATTTGACTATGATTTTATTTATTTAATTTTTGGAAAGAATATATGACTTTAGGATCCTTGAATACAATTATTAATTTATTGGACGTTTCGATGGTTAACCCATCGTGTTCAGCATTTATTTGTACAAAAATATTTTCCAAACCTAATACATGTCCGTTTTTTACATTGTCAGTTTTTAAAATTATATTAGAAATTAGCTTTACGGATGAGCAACTGCCCTAAACGTAAAAAGTAGCGTAACTTGTGAATTTAACAAGATAAACCACATGTGAAAAAACATATTTAAATCGGTGATATTTTTCACGTGTATATTGTTAAGATGAATTTAATTATTTAACACAAAGGCAAAATTTTAAATTTAACTGTGCAAATGGATATTATATATTTTGTAATTTAATCTATCTCTTAAGTGTATTGCAATAGTATGTTATGCATCAAGGGAGGGAAACAAGGGATAATCGCGCCCTCCCGTGAAGCATATTATACTTTTCGTAACAAGTGTACAAAAATTACTGTCTTATCGGGAGAAATGTGAAATATGGGTTGCGTAACTAGTTACCTATGAAAAACTCCACAAACAGCTAATAATGTTTCTCTCCCTAGGTTAGAAAAGCAGTGTTTCTCTCTCTAAAATTAGGGAATAAGAACGTGTTTCTTGTGCATGTGTTACGAAAAGTTCTTTTTTTTATTGTAAAGATGTCTAATTTTTTTTCTATTTTGCGTTTATAAGGATGTTATTATGAATAATTAAACGATAATATGGTGTCATTTTTCATTAAAATAATAAATCTTAACCAAATTTATAATTTATTTCAAATAATTTTACTTTTTGGTAGGGTAATACAAATTATCTATATACCTCGTGAAGTAAGTGTTATTCTTCCCTCCCTAAGTCCTTTAAACGATACCTTTAAGAAGATATGTCTCACTTTCTTCCTTTGATATACACATAACTATTGTTTTAATTAGAGATGGGCGAATATCAAAATTTCTCGAATTCGAATACCGAATACGAATATTAATCAGATCTCGAATATTCGAATACTCCTAAAAGTTAATTTATTGATTAATAATAATTATTTAATTATGTCATTTTCATTATTTGAATGAAATTGTTAAGATAAAATAAAATTAAAACAAGAAGTACAAACAAAAAAGAAAAGAAAAAGACAAAAATTTCAAATTTAAGATGAAACGTACGGGTTGATGTTGGCGAAAAACAAATAGCTTTAAGTTTATATACAAATGAAAAAGAAAAACAGTCATAAATTGAGGTCTACATATGGCGCGATATTCGAGGTATTCGAATGATCGCTATACTGACGTTAATATTCGAAAATCTCGAATATCGAATAATGTCAATATTTGCGGCATTCGACTATTCGCGGATGATATTCGCCCATCTCTAGTTTTAATAGTTTCGAGACCGTCTACTGATAATCGATTTTTAATTTTGTTCTAGAAATTGAAATGCAAAACAATGAAAATAGGTAATAAAAACGAATTAAAAAAAGAAAACATAGTCGAAATAAATGAAGAGCTAGAAATATTTCAAGTTCGTGATCTGATTTCCTAAGTATACACTTCTCGTCAACATAACTTTTGAAATACGAGCGAATCATATTGTCATTTTACTAGATTAATCTCGCATATCGTGCAGCAATTTTCATTTGAGTTCTGTGCTCCACAAAAATTATTGCGGGCATTTAATGGTTGAGTGCACGAACCCGCTGTAATTTTGATCTCTCATCAGAAATAAAATCGCATCGGAAATCGTATCACTTGTGGACAATTGCATGTATACATCGTAAATTTGCGGTGATTTTATTTCGTTGATGATGAATTTTGACAGTTTTATTTTCACACGTGGATGTAATACATTATTAGCAGGTTGTATATTAGTCGTTGCAAATGAAAGGTGATGAATTATAAATCTACATTTGATTGTTATTGATAATGATACGTACTTGTGGGTTTTTTCCGTGCGCTGTGAAAAATCTGTCATCGCTGCTGTAGGTTGTTAACCCTACGGTTAAGAGTTGGTAATCCGTTCTTCTTATCCACGTCACCTGTAGAAATAATTACAAATATTAATTAAAAAAAGTCTGTAGCCATCATAGTAATTTTTCAACCATAAATTTAGATAATTTGATATAATTTTTACTTTTGAAAAAAAATTGTTGATCGAGTAAATATAATGTTTTATTTATATTAGAATACTGTAGGGTTGTGCATTTGACCAGTCAAATATTTTTCGGTCAATTGACCACCAAGAAACATTTAATAAAAATCACAATTAAAATTGTAATTTATTTATATAGTCCTGTTTACTACATCCAATATTACTGAAAATGAAAAACCAACAACAAATAATAAACAAAACCACATCAAATTCAAAATAAAGGGGAAAATAAAGTAAAAGATGTAATGAAATGAAATAATATGTATTTATTTTATTTGTAAAGTAAAGTAAGCAAATTCTCCAGAACCCAGAATACCAAACTAGATATATTCATATAATAATAGTAAGTCGGCTGTGGGAATCGAACCAGGGTTCTCAAGATCCACAAGCCGACTCGATACCACTGAGCCACCAACAAACAATTTTCACCAATTTAAAAAATCTACCCCTGTGGCTCCTCCACCACTAATATCTTTGCAGGCCGTGATTTGACGGCTGGTAACCGCACTTCACGCGAAAAAATATATCACTTACCGAGATCTGCTTAGGCAGAGTGCCACACCCAGTGATGGGTAAAAGGCGTGATGATATATTTATTTATTTATAATAGTAAGTAGCTATTTCTATTAAACAACAGATGTCGTGGCGGTTCCATTTAGATTATTTGACCGTATTATTTGGCTGTCAAATATTTTTGGTCAATTGACCACGGCACAACCCTGGAATACTGTGTCTCAGATATTTAATTTGATACTAAAATAGACCGAATTCTAAGAAATTCTGGAAAAACAATTTACAGTAGCTTTGTTTTTAATTTAGACATATTTACTAAAATTACCCGTTTGTGAGCTTTACTTTGATAAACGAGTGATTAAAAAAAATGGAACTAAATCGTGCCATAAAAAACAAAAATTGATATAATGGATATTTATGGATTGTGACAGATAATTAATTTCAAATTTATGATTTTGAATCTTATTGATTATTGAAACATTTAAACAACTACCAAAAACGTTGTTTCTTAGAAATGTATTTTAAGAACGGTAAAAAAATTGGTTGTCTTTCTCAATTAAACAATCGGTGAAGTTTCGTTGTCAATTATAATAGATAATAATCTAATTAATTTCATAGCACGATTTGATGCTATTTTTTGAACCAAGCTAGCCATATTTTGAATAACTTTTGAAAAAATAATTGGCTAACGCTTAAATGTTATTTTAGTTATTTAACTTTGAGTCCTGAGGACTCTAGTAAATTACAGAGCGCTTCAAAATTATTACAAAAATATTAAAGGATATATATTATTTAATGTACTGCTTACAATACAAAAAAAATCGAAATTTGCATAAATAATTGCGCATTACTTGAAGTATAGATTTGTCGTAGCACTGGAATGATGATAGGTTACAATAATAAATAAAAATTGGTAACTATTAAACATCGAATGCAATATTAAAGAATATTTCACTCGAAAAATTTCAACCAATCAGGTTACAGTATTTTTTAAATTTTTACCAATCACAATCGAATATCAGTGAATATTTGCACTTGTGCAAATACCCGGGTATTTGCACAAGTGCAATACTCGAATATGTCAATTTGACAACACTAGTGAAAAATTTACATTTGTTTAATAACGTTTCTAAGAAAATTGTTTTATTGCTTACACCACTTGATAAATATATATTTTTTATCTAAAATTGCATTGGACGTTTATCAAGTGTTATGATCTGACAACTGACGTTTATATGACAGTTTAAATAAATATTAAATTATAATAAAAATAATTTAAAATATCGAATGTGAACTTTTTCTCGGGAAATATTCTACCAGTATACCACTCGTGCAAGTCAAATACAATCAGAATATTTTCGCTCGTGCACATTCGTGCACTCGAGAAAATATTCAGGTATTTGCCTTGCACTTGTGATATAATTATTGAGTATATATTATTTATTATACTGATTGAAACGCAAAAATATTTTTTCCGAAATTCGTAAAAATAGTTGCTCAATATTTGAAGTAAAGATTTTTCGTGGCACTGGACTGATGATACCTCTAGAAGTAAGTGTTATTCTTCCCTCCCTAAGTACGATACCTTTAAGAAGATATGTCTCACTTTCTTCCTTTGATATACATATAACTATTGTTTTAATAGTTTCGAGAAAGTCTACTGAAAATCGATTTTTAATTTTGTTCTAGAAATAATGAATAAAAATTGGTAAACATTGAATATTGAAAAAATTGCTACACAACTTCAATTAAATTAAATAAAATGTTTTAAAATTCATTTTTCTGTTTATAATTCCAAATATTTATGTACTGAAAATACTAATTAGGTTTTTAAATGTTTGTGTAAATAGTAACACAACAATCTTGAGTTCTTCTGCCAATAATTCTATAATAACTCATAATCCTTGGTACTAACCGTACTCTCGCCAACATCCGTAACTTCACAGTGCAAGCTCGCAGTGGTTCCAATCTGCGCCAGCACCACCGTGTGGTTGGGGCTTATGAACAACCTGCCGGGCGTTTTCGTGCCATCAGGCTCAAAGGGTATTGCGTTGAGTTCCTCTCCGCCGCCGCCCACGACGCCGCCAACAACGCTCTTTGATCCGCTGTGGGACAAGTGGCTTCGGGCATGTCGTAGCCCTGGAACAGTGTTTCACGTTAGTGGAGACACATACACGGCATGCAGATGCAGTGTGGTCAAGCATATGGGTTGAAGAGTAAATACTACAGAGGAAGGGATTCACATTTTATAGGGTTTTGGTTTATTTCTAAGGTTCTACAGTTGTTAAAACTGTATTGAAAGTAAAATAGTAATAGTGGGTAGGATTTATACTACATGTCTATCTTAGCAATTATATTATTTTATAACTTATTTGTATTTCATTGATATAACTCCTTTGATTGCTCCTAACACATTTAAGAGTTGTGATTTAATCATCGATAATCGCACTTAACGTTCAATATTATATCATTTCGTGAGATCTACTACGACAATGTGCCGTACCTGGTAATGGGTAAAATTTGTGATGATATGTTTATTTATATTGTTTTATTCATAACAAAAAAAAACTACAAACAAAATATGTTATTTTCTTGATAAAAGTAACTGATTAAATGTTTGTATCCACGGTAAGGAAGTGAGACATTTATTCCCGAAATTATCGTATCATGTCTCGAGTCGAAGATGAGGAATATAAAGCACTTAAAAGAAGAATGAAACTCTTTTTTAACACTATTTCATGAAGTAAAATTTTCATAAATAAATTAAATATTTAAATAAGATTTATTATTCTCTTGACAGATGTCACTAATGTTAAATCATGTTTCAAAATTATTGCAAAAAAAGGAGATATTATTGCATGTACTTATAAACGCAAAAAGAATTTTTCCAAAACTCGTAAAAAATACATTACTTGAAACAAACATTTTTCAGGCCACTGGACTGATAGATTACAGAAATGAATTAAAAATTAGAAAACATTGGAAGAACTGCTACATAATTTTAATTAAATTAAATTAATTTCAATGTTTACTAATTTGTATTCATTACTGTAATCTAACAATCAACTAAGACAAAAATATATTTCATTCGGTTTGCGTATGGGATTCCAAACAGAGGTAAAAATATTATTGCAGTTTTTATTCAGCATTACAATATTTTTAAAAATATAGGGCATTTTTCTCTGAACCCTTTAATTCAAGGTTCGAAGATATATATCGATCGATATATATCATGATATTTATTTTGATATATATCGTCATATTTTTGCAATGATATATATCCATTATATAAAAATATCAAATAGTTTTTGAGATATAGCCTCCGGAGAAGTGAAGTTTTTCGAATTTTTCAGTTTTTCTACTTTTCCGAGGCTATATCTCGAAAACTAAATGTGATATGAAAACGCGGTCAACGGCATTAATTTTCTCGTGCTTCAGTTAACTTATAAACATAGTTTCAGC
This sequence comes from Pterostichus niger, assembly GCA_947425015.1. NCBI lineage: Eukaryota > Metazoa > Arthropoda > Insecta > Coleoptera > Carabidae > Pterostichus > Pterostichus niger. The sequence continues at coordinate 7,506,906 of OX380339.1, forward strand.
GATTTTTATTTTTTTTTCAATTTTCCGCCAAAAAATCGCAAAAAGCGGTTTTTTAACATTTTCTCGAAAACCAGAAGTCATATGCATTTGAAGATTGCACCACTGGAATCAGTGGGTCAAAATACATATGTATGTAAATTTTCGTTTTAATAATCCTACGATTAAGGATTTTTGGGAAAATTGAATTAAAATCTGAAAAAACCAAAGGGGTACCCCTTAGGAAATAATGAAAAATATTAAATTGCATAATATTGTATGAAAATTTGCTTATAAGTCAATTCGGACACGGGGAATTCAACGCCGTTGAGCGCATTTCCATATCTTGTTTAGTTTTTGAGATATAGCCTCCGGAGAAGTGAAATTTTTCGAATTTTTCAATTTTTCTACTTTTCCGAGGCTATATCTCAAAAACTAAATGTGATATGAAAACGCGCTCAACGGCATTAATTTTCTCGTGCTTCAGTTAACTTATAAACAGGGTTCGAAGATATATATCCATTATATAAAAATATCAAATAGTCTATAATAAATACAGTATTATTACTTTCATTATTTCTGTTAAAATTATATTCTAAAGATAATTCTTACTTTACTAGCTTTTGACTAACTTCACATCAACGACAATCCAAATTGTGTGCCATTTGTGATGTCATTAACGGCAAAGTCTGAACCATTTCCAAAATTTTTATTTGGTACTCACTTTAGAAATACAAATACAAAACTATCAATGAGTCAGAGTGGCCAAATAAAAGTACATTTATTGAACTATGTGAACAGTTACACACTTGCTGTAACAGCCACAGCAGGGCTGGAACGATATTTCTCCACTTGGCATTGTCCAATCTCAATTACGTAATCGTCTCGGTAACGACAATGCCGCTAAATTAGTTTTTATGTTTAAATATTTAAACCAAAAAGAAACTACAAAAAAAACTAATTTAGATTGGATTTGGCCAAGTGCAACGGTATGTTCAGGAAGTTCATCAGAAGATGATGATTTGCCCCTATCTAGGATATAGGATTATTTAAATATTCTTACTATTCTTAGTACTATATAATATTTGTGTATCCATTCAATGTATATGTACTTTTTTTCATTACCTATGTTAATTTTTTATTTAGGAGTAATAATTTATTTTGTATTTTCTATTGTGATAATAAATGTGTACAAAAACTAAAATTAAAAAATAAATATCCAAAAAGTGATATTTATCTGATATATATCCTATATATCAGATATTTTGATATTTACTATAAATATCATGATATTTACGAACCCTGCTTTAATTTTATACAATTAAATACGACAATCATTAATTTAAAAACATATATTTGTGTAATTATTTGTAAATTATCAATAACATTTCGGGACAAATATGAAACGGTGAATTATAAAGCTTTCAAAAAATTGTCGCGTGTATTTGTACAAGTGAACAAATAGTACTAGAATTCACCAGCAGTTTAAAGTGCAACAGCTAATATACTGCAACACTGAAGAAATATAATTTTTAGTGTATGTAAGTTAGACTTAGACTTGACATGGACAAATATGAAATAAGAGGGTCACAAGCTTTAAACAAAAAATAAATAATAAAAATGAGGAGCAGAACAAAACAATTATTGAGCCTCCTTCCAACCTAACCCTCTTAACATTTTCAACGGTTCCTCCACACCTCAACAAATTTTACTTCGCCGGCCCTTATACGCAAAAAAAATATAGAAAGTAGCATTTTGACATAAAATTTCTTATCAATTTTTTGTTTATAAACGTAGGAGTACTTACCAGCAGCATTAATTAATACAATATTTAAAATGCAGTCAAGTTTTTTTTGTTTCCTAAAAACAGTGGCGAACCTTTTTCGTATGGTTCGTTCAAGCATGCTGACCTATTTTCGTTTTTGTTATATCGGTCAACCGGAAATATTCGTTTATTTGCCAACAAAACCTTATACATCATGCATCGGGAAAGCAACCTACCATACGCTTTATCAGTTACGATAGAAATGAAATTGATATTAAATTCGGGAAATTTTAATAAGGCTGTTGTAGAGTTTTCAAATAAAAATATATCTAGGGATTTAGAACGCTGGTATAAAAGTCGATTATGTGATTAGGTAACTATTTTTTTTATTATCATACCTACTCATAATAGGGTAGGTGGCTCAGTGGTATTGAGTCGGACTGTGTATTTAACAATTTTCACCACCATAAAATTATCCCCACTTATATTTTTGGAGGGTTCACGGCTAGTAACCGTACTTCACGCGCATTAATATATCACTTACCGAGATCTGCTACTGCAGAGTGCCACACCCAGTAATGGATAAAAGACCTTATATATATATATATATATATATATATATATATATATATATATATATATATATATATATATATACCGGGTGTAACATGAAAACCTGGCCATAGGCGTTTAACATGGGAAATCAGTTTTTCCTTGCGCAAAAGTGGCCAATTGATTTTAGACAAAAATGCTTCAAATAAAAGTTGTAGTGCTTGAAATTATGGATCTAAATCAGTTTTCAGATTTTATTTTGCACGTTCTGTAAGCGAAATAATCGCATTAATATTTTATAAAAATTTCTACTTTATTGTGTTACGTTTTAACTGTCAGAATAGTTTAGTTTGAAATGGATTTGTGATTTATTTAAGTGACAATACAGGTGATTGTGGTTATATCATTATTGAAAATGGATAACTATTCACATGAAGAAAAGTTACAAATTATTAAGTGGAATTATTCTGGTGAAAGTTTTCGAAGAATACGTGATTTAATCAGTATTATTTGGCCGCACCATAACATTCCAAGTTCAAACTAAACTTTTCTGACAGTTAAAACGTCACTCATTTATTTTTTATTATCATACCTACTCATGTATCGAGTGGTATCGAGTCGGACTGTGTATTTAACAATTTTCACCACCATAAAATTATCCCCACTTATATTTTTGGAGGGTTGTCGGCTAGTAACCGTACTTCACGCGCATAAATATATCACTTACCGAGATCTGCTACAGCAGAGTGCTACACCCAGTAATGGGTAAAAGACCAGATATATATATATATATATATATATATATATATATATATTTATTTGAACAGAAAATTGAGAAAAAAGTTTATGAAAATTTACTTCTTCAAAGTGTTTACAGACATATAGGATCTACGATTTTATTTACTATGTTTTTATTCTTCTATAAAATGTTATTTAAAAATTACTTAGAAACTTATTGTTTAGATTAGGTTAATGATTCCTTGTCTGACAACGGATCTATTTATAAAAATTTATTTTAATACTTTCTCTCTACAAATTTTTTTTGTTATTTTTTTTATTATATGTATATTTTAACAACGTATTTGTTGTGTGTGTATTCTACAAATTTAAATATAGGTTTTATTGAACTTTACAGACATGTGAGTACATTAAGCAATGTAATTTAACTAAAAAAATAGATGAAGACCCAAATCAAATAGATATCGCCAATTATTTTTAAAATATTAGCGAAAATTCAATAGAAAATTGAGTAGAAAAAGGTATTTCTTTTATCTATTTGTTAGTTTCTTATTCTTTATTTAAAACTTCCTATATTCCGATCTTTCATATATTATTTTGAAAAATAATTTCATATTCCTCTTTGAAGCTTCATATAACTCTTCAGTGGGTCCGTGGACTCCTGGTTCAGAACTTCTAATATACATTTTGACTGGACAATAGTATATACAGAAAATTATTTTGTATAAGTAATCACAAAAATTACAAATGCTATATATTTTCATGTATATATTTTGTAATAATTGTAATAAAATTATATGTAGATAACAATCATACAATTGAAAAATAATAATTTGCTTTGAAGTTTATGAAATTTTGACAACCGAAAAATAATGATAGTCAACAGATTGTCATCCTTAATCAGTGGCGTAGACAAGGGGGGGGTTTTCGGGTCCTAACCCCCCCCTTGACGATTTTAAAATAAAATATTAGTAGAGATTTAAATTTTTCAGAAATAAAAATATATTGTATCCTTATTGGAAGGCGAACACCCGCATGGACGCCAGCAAAAAGCGACAGCGCGTATTGACTGCGCTTGCGCCAGTGTCCGTAATGCCTTCACTGTAAGGTTCAATTAGTTAACACGCAGTAGTTGTGTTGTATTTATTTATAACAGTTATTTTTTTATTTGGGTGCGACGTTTTACGCGAATTTATTAGCCTAATTTATGTGAACATGTAAAGAATGAAATTATTCAAATTAGAACAGAATCAGACACAGAATTTCGTAAATTATTTGAAAATATTAACCACCAACCAGAAATATTCGATTTCGAATTAAAAATACCACGAACTAATAAGAGACAAATACACAGATCAAATATAGCAACGAATTCTCCAGAAGATTATTATAGAGCATCAATATTCATACCGTTTTTAGATTCTTTTCTTATAGAAATAGATAATAGATTTTTGTCTCATAAAACTATATTAAGTGGATTTCAGTGTCTAATAAATGGTATAAATAATACTGAAGATTGTTTACTAAATTTAATAAATTTTTACTCGATGGATTTAAATGACAAAGATATTGTCAGAATATAAACTATGGCAAAGACATATATTGCAGTTAGAAGAAAGACAAAAAAATGGAATAGAAGCAATAAATAAGTGTAACAAAACAATATTTCCAAATGTATATAAATTACTGAAGATATTTGTAACATTACCAGTAACAACTAGCACTGCAGAGCGAACATTTTCCACGCTAAAAAGAATTAAAACTTATTTACAAAATTCAATGTCGGAAAATAAACTAAATGGTCTGGCAATGTTAAATATACATCGAGAAACTCCAATTACGGCTGACGAAGTACTGAGTTGTTTAACAAAAAACACCAGACGACTTAAATTTAAAATCTAACTTTGTTATTAACTAATTATTTGCTATTTATTTAAAACTACGAAAATGTTGATTTAAGAATTGTTTTTGTTTTTGTATATATATATATATATATATAAGAGGTCTAAATTTTTTTATTTTTTTTTTTTGCTAAATAAATATAAATATATATGTAACCTAAACTAATTTTGAACCCCCCCCCCCTTTCAAAATTCCTGGCTACGCCACTGTCCTTAATCGATATTAATACTAATGACTTTATTATTACGTGACATATTTGTGTAACTTCTTAATTTTTGGAACATATGGGTAGTTCCTATATTCAATTTAATCTATATCCTTATAAAATTGATTTATTTTGTTATTTCCAGTAGAGACATCTAAACAATTTTTCTCTCACTTATAATTTTGTAGAAATCTAAAAGATATTATAAATATAAATATATAATTACAATTAAATAGGTTAAAAGAAGATATATCTAAGTCAAATAAAACATTGCAGTATTATAACGATTAAATTAGGGGTAGCAAAGTGAAGTTCCGCAAGAGATGTCTCCACTAGCACCAAAGCGCCGCGCGGCAAAGCTCTAAAGCTTTTAGTTTGAAAGCTCGCCGTTAGAAAGCGCTCCCATGTGCCTTGTTTTGATGCTCTACAGACATTTTTTATTTCAAATACTTTCGTATAAATCATAAATTTCAAACAGAGAATATAACAAATATTTGTCTTTTATTCAATTATGAAAAAAAGTAAATATATTCCAATTAATCCGTATAATAATTTATCACAAACAAGTGAATTGTGTTTACTAAAAAGTAACTTCATTAATAATTTATATCTCTCGGGAAAATTAAATTTAAATTTTAGAAACAATCCATTTTTCATGAAACCAAACAAAGGATGCATTGAATTTAGAAATAATTTATGGAGCTGGAATGGAACTGATTTAATTATAACTATTAATTATATTAATTACTCCATAAATTACAGAAGCACAGTAATTTCTCTAGATCAAAAGAATAAATTTTTTATTCTTTCTAATTTCGTTTTCCAAACGAACTCTTTAAGGCGTGATTTTTTAGAAGTCTCATGTTTGATTTCAGCTTATAGTAATTATATCATTTAGATTGTAGCCTCCACTAATGAGTGTTACTAACTTATATCCATATTTATCTGTAAAAAATATAAATATTTGTAATTGCAGAGATACAGAGTTGAGTAAACAAGTGAAATACAGCTATTTTCCATCAAATCACGCTTCCAAAAATGTTAGTAGAGAGGGTGCAACAGGGGTAGTTTTAATGTGGTGAAAATTGTTTGTCGGCTATGGGAATCGAACCCAAGTTCTTAAATCCACAGGCCAACTTCATACCACTATGCTACTTACCCATACGATAAAATGGTGTTCTTAAGTTGGACTGAAGATCTTCAGATTTCTTCTGAAGTTTAAGAGTTAGTACTCAACTCGAATCGCTGTCCAAGTCTTCAGAAATCTTACTTCTAACACCAGATTTTGGTTACGGGAAATCACTCCGTGTGTTTCCACTGCTTATTACGTGTAACAACTTTTAAATTGGTTAAATAGACATATTTAACCCAATACCCGCCGCAATTCAATGATCAATAAAAGAATACCTTTTCAGTAAAAATATCTTTATTTGAGTTCTAAAAAACAAGTTTTTGATAATAAAAGTTATACATACTTAAGTGTTAAAATATATCTGATCTTGAAATATAATTGTTAAAAACACCGAAATTAAGTAACTTTAAATGTTTTTAAAATTATTGGTTTTGCAAATATTTGAAAATTGGCTGTGACTGGCTGTCATAACATAACTAATTAGTATATTCATTAAAAAAAATATACATTTTAAATGTAAAAAAAATTATTACAGCCAAATATTTAAGCGTCCCAAAACTGGGACGTTGGCGGTTAATGGGTTAACAATAAATAATATACAATTTATACAAATAGTATAATATTGATGTGAAAAACTGAGTTGGAAAAGATGAAGTGAATTTTTTGATGTTTATGCTTTGATTTCTGTGGATGAAGTGTGATTTTTGAATACTTGGACAGCGATACGAGTTGAGTTCTAACTCTTAAACTTCAGAAGAAATCCGAAGATCTCCAGCCCATCGTTGATCAACATACATATTGAAAAATCACACCTGTGAGTGTTTCGCGGCATATCAGTGAAATAACAGCGCATTTAGTTATTTTTTACAATAGCATATTACAGTTTAATATCTGTAAGTGCCTTATAACAGGACGAGAAAAGTTAGTAAAACAAGAACTGTAGGAGCGAATTTTTAATTTTCAAATGTAGTTGTAAAGTTTTTTTAACGATTGTGTGTTCCACAACTTTTTTTTGTGCTATCAACTTTATTGAAATATATGGTAACGAAACGAAAATAACCACGAAACGTCAAAATAACAGTCAAATGAGGACCATTATGAATCTTAAAAGTCTTGTTTTGCACAGTTTCCATAAAAATCACTGTTAATTTCGGTAACTTTATTTATTTATATTTTTCAACAACTTTAATACGACACTATTATTTAAACTTTTTCAATAGTAAAAGAACGCTATTTCAGGAATGTTATATATTAACATAACAATTGTATTAAAAATGTAATTTTTGGTCCTCAGACCAAAAATGATGACGTATTTTGCCTGCGGTTCGTTTTCTAAATTTAGACGCGTGCGAAACAATATATCTTATAAAACTCATTCCTTAATATACTATTATGAAATTCGAATTAAAAGTGTCTTCTTTTGCACCCGTGAGTTTGCATTAAATCATTCGAAAATGTGTACTTTTTTGTCAGATGGTTGAAAACATATAATATATTTTTGATGTGCCGTAGAATTTTAGTAACGAAATTGAAAAACTTATCATTTTAGTTTTAACATACCTTAAAAGTATTTAATAAATAGTATAATTTATTAATGGGGTAGGTTGCTCAGTGGTATCGAGTCGGCCTATGGATTTGAGAACTCGGGTTCGATTCACACATCCGACAAACAATTTTCACCACGTTAAAACTTCCCCTGTGCCTTCCCCTTCACTAACATCTTTGAGGGACATGATTTGATGACTGGAACCTCACTTCACTCGAAGAAATATATTAATTAGCAACAGTCGTGATGATTTAAATTATAAAATATAACTTATTATTATTATATTGCATCATAAAATAAAAAGAAAAGGTATTGTTCCAACGAATAAAATCCAGTATTATAACAGGAAATAGCGTTAGTCGAGCTCGGTGCAAGCTCATTTAACTTCACCTACTTCATTTTATGCAAAAATGCACCCGGGAGGGTGAATGCAAGCAGCCAACGTGAAGTCAGCTCAGCACCAGAGACGAGACTACGCGACTGGCGTGAACTCTCGCTGAAGCAAGTAATCCTTTGCTGATTATATATGGTGATACCTTCTCTGTCCAACTAATTGCGCAACTATATGTGACATCAGTTAAATGAACCCCTCCGAGCCTCGGAAACCTCACAAAATTTAATTTTCTACATATACATATTATATTTAATTACGGAAAGTTATGTAGTGTGGCTTTATGTGCTTCGGTTTAATGTCCTAACGAATTTGCGAATGGATTAAGTTGAAAGTTAAGCTTTATTTTCACTATAATCAAAGGTGATATCCTGAATTTAGTAGCTAGTTAGTTTTTAATCATTCGCTTGCAGGAAGTAAAGACATAAGCATAACACTTGTTTGTATATTTATGGTATTTCTTCATCGGGACGGTTTTTACTTACATTGGAATGATTTGAATCTTTTAAGGGAAATCTTACTGTTCGAGTATGTTGCTATATTATTAGAAACGTCCTCTAAACTTGCTATAGCCGAGCAGAGAAATTAATACGTCATCAATATTTATAACGTCATTTAAACTGTATGTATACACTGTATATAGTATGTTCATTCAAAACCCGAACTTAAGTTTATAACGATGAGGAAAAAGATAGTCGGAATTCGGGCAATAAATAATCAAGAACTCATGATATTTTTCGTTAACGTTTCGGTTAATTTATAACCATCCTCAGAACTACAAAGTTATATAAAATTAATTTTATAAGTTTATAACATGTGATATCAATTATTTGATGCGTATTCTGAGTGTGTTCTCTGTCATAGCAGATCTCGGTAAGTGAAATATTCTTTCACTTGAAGTGTGATTGTCAGCCGTCAAATCACGGTCCCCAAAGATGTTAGTAGAGAGGGAGCCACAGGGGTAATTTATAAAATACAAGAAGAATAAATTTCTTATTTTTCTTCTGGCACTACAGCCTAAATAGGGCCTGGACCTACCGGGCACACCAAGTCGCAGTTTTTACTCTGCCGTACTGCCGGTTTTCTTAGTCAAATGCTACATTATTTAAGGCGTATAAGTGACTAGTTTATAGCGCCCGAGTGTGATAAATAAATACATGTACCTAACTGTATTTTATATTTTACGACAAATTACACATTGTCGACAGGCGGATTCGAACTGACGAACCTTGGTTCGGGTGACGGCACAGTATGTTAAGAGATGTGCCTTAACACGCTCGGCCACCGTGCCTGTGTAAAATGTAGAATAAATTTACGTGAAATTAATAGCATTTTGTCTAATGATCACTGAACGTATTATATCTTTTATATAAATTGAATGTCTTAAGTTCACAGATTCATATTTGTAGATATAAAATTGTTTTTAAGTTAATGGTGAAATTCTGTGATAAATCTAAAGTTTATAGATCTGTGAATCTGTAAATAATCAACAAAATCACATCAATATTAATTAGTAAGTAGAATAAATTTCATAGTCGTAAAATTCGTCACAATTTTGTTCAAATTTTACACATTTGCTTTAAGTAATATCCATGAAAATGTAGCACGTTACAATCCATGAAATGTCAATATAATCACATGTTTTGTTAATTAATACTTCTTATAAATAAGCGCAGAATTATTACAACTGAAAAGATGTATATGGAATAAAAAGACATTTTTTAATTAACTATTTTAAATAATATTTCGTTATATCAAACTGTATAAAACTTCAAAGATTTTTCTTTTAACATATAATATGTAAAATAAGACCATGTTTGCGTCGTTGCAGAAAAGAGCATAACATAGACACCACTTTCTGTCGCACATCATTTTTGTAATATTTGCATCCTCAAGTTGCTTCTAGAAATGTTTTATATTTAAAAAAAAGATATTCAGATTGAAATAAATAATGTAAACAATAATTCATTGGATTTATCTTTTATATTAAGCACAACGAGGCGTAGATAAATTTATGTTTTATCACAAAAATTACAATTGTTATATACATTTGTGCACTTAATTTAATTAAATCGTAATAAATATTAAATCAAGGTATGACATAAATATCATACAATTATAATTAGGAAATTCAAAAATAAGTCTTTGTATATCTCGAGTTTTTAACATTTAGCAAAAATTAATAAATTTATGAATGCTTTAATCTTGCGAGATATTTTGCTGTTCCATTGTTCAAAAAAGCATTTTTTACAAAGTTCCTGCGTATCAAAAGAAAAAATAATAATTGAAGAACTTGAAGAATAATTCTCAGTAAAGTTTTCATACAAACTAATATAATAAATCGTAGCAAGTCTGTCACTAACAGCTCGCTTAATAATGCGTGCAGGTAGCTGCTTCTAATGTACGAGTGTAACTCCGCTAACTGTTTCTAACTCTGGTAAAATTAGAAACAAAAATTCGAGTTTGCTTGCGCGAGTTTCACATTCTAAGAGATGAATGTGGCTTAATGAACTTGGAGCATCTCTTAATAAATTCTGTAGCTCTGCGTAGGAGTTTAAATCGAAGTTACCTAGCTTTTGTGTTCCGGGAAAAAAATTATTTCGTAATTTAATTTATCAACGTTTATTAAATTTCTGTTGCATCAAGTATTTATGCCGCGTTTCTCAAGACTTTGTTTTTTGTTTCTTAATGCTGTAATTTTGCTGGAACTTCAAAGTACTAGAAGGAACATCTTTCGCTTGTTTGTAATATTATTTGTAAAGTAAATACTATATTAAATATTCTTTTAAGAGTTCTCAGTTATAATTATGAATAATTCGTTGAAATATTCTGTTACCAAATCAAATTGCGGAATGGTTTGTTTTAACTGAAAAATCCTGGTTCTATTTTAATATACTTAAAGAATTACTCGTCTTACAGATTCGGCTAAGTTATTATTTATTATTTATGTTACGCTGTACAACAGGAATTTAATCCCAATTACAGTACAGCGTCCGCACTCACCGAGCCGCAGTGTGGTAGATTATATAATTTTTAGCTGATATATGCATGTTCAGATCTGCAACATTATTTAAAAATTAATGACATTGATGTTGTAACTAAATATTTCAAATTATACTACAGGCTTTATTGAAATTTTTGTATTTAATCACTAAAATAAGTCAATATGAATGCTACTTTAGATACAATGTGTTATTCATGATGTCTACTAGCCTCGAGATCCTAGAAAAATGTTGGAATTGAAAAGACTTTCTTGAAATCGTTAAAAATTCTTCAATCGTTATATAATAATTGGAATAATGGGATAGGTGACTGAGTGGTATCGAGTCGACTTGTGGATTTGAAAACCAGGGTTCCATTTCCACAGCCCACATTAAAACTATCCTTGCGGCTCCCCCTCTACTACTATCTTTGTGGGCCGTGATTTGATGAAAAATATATCACTCAGTGAGATGTACTACAGTAGAATATCACACCCAGTAATGAGTAAAAGACGTGATGACATATTTATTTATTAAAGAACCCATTAAAGAAGATTGTCGAATTTTAGTTATAATATTTAGTTTATTTATATGGGATAGGTGTTCAGTGGTATCGAGTAAGCCTGTGGATCTTGAGAACCCTGGTTCAATCCCCACAGCCGACAAACAATTTTCACCAATTTAAATCTACCTCTGTGGCTCTCCCTCCACTAATATCTTTGGGGGCCGTGATTTACCTTACTTACCGAGATCTGCTTAGGCAGAGTGCCACACCCAGTAATTGGTAAAAGGCGTGATGATAAATTTATTTATTTATTTATATATTTAGTTTTTAACAGTGCAAGGCACATTAATAAAAAGTTATAATGAAGTTAAATGGCATGATTAACATAGTTGGCCAGTGTATAAAATTGGAGATAAATCCAAAATGAAACTGTCATGAAAAAATATTATTTAAAAGCGAATGAATCCATGAGATTATGGATACCGTAATTTGACGGCTAATAACAGCAATTTAAAATGAAAAATATGTTATTTATGCAGCGTTCACAACTACAACTGCAAACTGGCACACACAGAATCGGATAAAAGCTATGATGATAAATTTATTTCAGTTACTTTCATGTTCTCATTTTTACGTTTTTGCACCACTATTATTTGCGATGGTTTTTTTGTTTTACAGCAATTTAAATGGAAGTACAACTTTCAAAATGGAAAAAGTTGTAACGCAATATATTTTAAGTGAGAAGCAAGGTTAAAATTTTCCAGTAGAATGTTACAAACTACTCGATTTAATAAAAAAGTTAAGTGCCAAAAATATGTTCAAGAATGGAAGAATTCTCACATTACTATGCAGGAATAAAAAAACTAAACTGTCTGGGTTCGTTCCGGAGTAGACCCAGAACAGTTTAACATAAAACAACACAACAGTCTGATGTTACATCCCGGAAATTACGTGCAATGTATTCTATTTCCTTCGTCTGCAAATTCTCTTCCAAGACATGCGCACTGCGAGTTTGATATAATACTTCCTATCAATCTATTCTTTTACTTGAGTTATTGTTCTGGCTTCCTTTACATTTATGCGCCATTTGTTGCTAAGAGAGGAAATCTTTACTGCAAATTGTCGGAATTTTACATTATTCTATATTCTTTTAGTATTACATTTCAAGAGAGCAATCCTGGAAGGTTCGATAATAGGATATTATTATACGAGTTTTATAAAACGATGTATTGTTGTACGAGTTGTTTGGAGAACGACGAATGGAGCTGCAATTCGTCGTTTAAAACGAGTATAATATATTAGTTTTTACATTGCGACATTTGTTTCATATTTATTCTTATTTATGGGGTAGGTGGCTCAGTGGTATCGAGTCGGCCTTTGGATCTTTAGAACCCTAGTTCAATTCCCACAGTCGAGAAACAATTTTCACCAATTTAAATCTACCCCTGTGGCTCTCCCACCACTAACATCTTTGAGGGCTGTAATTTGACGGCTGCCAACCGCACTTCACACAAAGAAATATATCACTTACCAAGATCTGCTTACGGCAGAGTGTCACACCCTGTAATGGGTAAATGGCGTGATGATATATTTATTTATATTTATATTTCATATAATTTTTACAATTCCAAGTGCACAAAAATCGAACTACAATTTAGGGATTTATGTGACATGTAGTCACGCTGCCGAATAAATTTTGATGTTTTTTAACTTTAAATTCAGAAGAATATATTTGCAATTTTTAAGGCACGAAAAATTGTCACACTTTACTGTTTACCGCACATGTGTATAGATAGTAATTTAGTATTTTTTTTGCAAATTATGTAGATTTAATCTGAAAATAAAGACTTTATAACATATGATCTTTGTAACCAATTAAAAGTTCTGTTTCTGTATAAATTCCTTACAACATGCGTATGTTTTGACCTATTTATATAAAATAATTGTAATATAAAAATGTTTAATTAATTAAAATATTGATTTACATATACAGATGATAATAACAAAAATTAATTAATTAAGAAATATTTTCAATATCATTATTTTATTTATATTAAAATTGCGTGAAATTAATGAAATTTTAATTCCATATTATTCGAGTAATCTGTCAATCACTTTAAATACATATTAATAATTAAAAATTATTACGGAAAGCAATATATGGCTTTAGGATCCTTGAATAATTTTATTTATTTATTGGACGTTTCGATGGTTAACCCATCATCTTCAGCATTTATTAACACAAAATTATTTTTCCAATCCTAATAATTATCAGGTTTTTACATTGTCAATTTTTTTTTAAATAGCTGAATTTAGCTTTACGGACGAGCAACATTTGATCTACAGGCTGACTCGATACCACTGAGTCAACTTTGTATCATTTAAAGAAAGATATATGAATGTTATTCCGGCTGGCACGAGTGTCTGACATATTACAAAATTAAATTGGTTCATTTAATCGTCACTGTCAATTTGCCCAATTTATTATGCTAAGTCCACCTGTCATAAATTCGGAACAGTGTTACATGAAATGCAGTTAGGAATTAGTGCCAATCCTAAACGCAGATAATTTACTCATACTTGGACTAACTAGCCCCATTATTCCATGGCATCCATTGTGCACAGGTACCACAATGCTGAACACGCGCTAATATGAATATTATTGTTCACTATCTAATAATAGCCTTCATATTTAATAAATGATGCGAATGCAATTATCACCATAGTTCATACTAAACCCTAATTTAGGCATTAATCTGTCTACGTTATGAGATCATTATGATTATTATGACTGGGATTTTAATCGAGGGTTTAGGTTTGATATTTGGCATTAAATTTACGAAATATTTAAATTTAATTAATTTTGATTTGGCAGATTTATGGACATTGTTAGTTTTGTGGTGAATTGGGTTACAGCTGAAATGTCATATTCATAAAACATTGTGTTTAATATCAATAATCAGAGAGATTGTTGCTCTTGCTTCCAATTCCAATTAAAGGAACTGTTATATAAATATTATAAAAGTACTGCCAACGTCCGTGATGCATACATAATTTAAATTTTCTCAAGAATATGTAGAATTAGTTTTAATTTATAATAATTATAATTATTCTAATGCGTATAAGAGTATTAATCAACTGTCGCGTTGCGTGAATATTGTTTCTTTATTTTGTTTATTCATTTTAAGCATCAATTGCGTTTCCTTTTTACTTCCTTGTACACAGTAAAGGAAGTATTGTAATCGCGAAAATTTTCGGTTCTCAGATTTCAACGGAAATAGGTATTTTGGCCCTCCCTGAATCCATTTTGACTAATTTCGACGTGCCGTCTGTACGTACGTATGTATGTACGTACGTATCTCGCATAAGTCAAAGACGGTAAGCCGTAGAAAATTGAAACTATATTTAGGACTGGTATAACATCTAGTTGTACACCTCCCTTTTTGGTCATTATACAACTACCGGAAGTGGTACTTTACTTGAAGCCTATAATAGACTTTCATGAAAAACTATATTCAAATAATTTAAAACTTTCCAAATAAAAGTTTTAGAGAATTAAATTCTGCGTCTAGCACATTCAGAATTTTTAAATTAGCTTTTTGCATAAACGAGATATCTAAATTTAAATATTATATATTTTTTGATTTTTTTTTAAATTAAGTTTGCTATGGATTAGAACAAAAAATAAAAGATTTAATGTCAAATATGTGCAATTAAAAAAATATCTATAGTTTAATACGTGTACAAGGAAGTCATGTGGTGTCCACATCAGATATTTTATTTCTGGATATGATGCATGAAGAAGTTACTATTTCGGAAGATATTTTCGTAAGAGCCAAGAACATTGACATTTCTCATTTTAACCATTTAGTGTAATAAAAGTAATAATTTAAAAGAATATATATATATATATATATATATATATATATATATATATATATATATATATATATATATATATATATATATATATATACTGCTCCAAATTGTACAGAGATATTTAAAAAATGAAATGTAAAATTAAAACAATAAATTATATTTAAATATTTATAAGAATAACTAAGGTATTATTTTTCTTAGAAATATTTGAATATACTTTATATTAATTTTTATATTGAATCCTTCTTAAATACATATTTATAATATAATTTACAGTTACAACTTGATATGTAATTTTTAAAATATCCTGTATTTTGAGCAGTATATATATATATATATATATATATATATATATATATATATATATATATACCAAGCTATATCTCATCAAAAAGGCCAGCACGAACTCCAGAAACATTCACAGAACATCCAGTCATTAAAGTCATCAAAAAAGCAGTCCTCGTCCAACATTCCCATCCTGACACACCCTCCCCGCTCCTTTCATACAAGCTCATTAATTCCTCTCACTCTGAATCTTTCATCACGCAACCCCCCTCAATCACATCCATTCATTCGCTTCCGTTACACCTGTTCATTAATCTTTCATTGTGTTCCAATCCTGTAACAACGAATTTAACAACCAAGAAATGAAGGGAGCGTTTTCTGCGCTTGTTTCAAAAATAAATTTCACATAGTTGCAGATAGATACTCTAAAGTAAGAACCGAACACAAATCAAAAAGATTTGGCAGAAAGTGAGTATCATCTTGCGGATATAATTCAAAGAAATCGAAGTTAAGGCATTGTTTTCTTCATATATTTTTGCCTGAACATCATACATTATTTTTTGGCATTATTACCTACATCATTCAAACAGTGTAAACATTATTATAATATAATAATAGTAATAACATACCACTAATATATCAAGGCACATCTTTTAGCCATTACTGATTGTGGCACCTCCCGTAGCAGATTTAGATAAGTGATATATTTCTTCGCCTAAATTGCGGTTACCAACAGTCAAATCACGGTCCCCAAAAATGTTAATGAAGGGGAAGCCACAGGGGTATATTACTGAGCCACCTACCACAATTAAATTATAGAGGACCTATAGCTTATAGTGAGATTCAAGCTTCTCAGACACAGTCGTATTTATTTGTTATAAGTTGAAGTTAGCAAGATTTGAACCCGTGAACCCTTGCTTAGTAGACAGTAGTTAATAGTTATATCCACTTGACTACGTTTGCACAGATATGAACTCAAGTTCTCTTGCCTGTTATGTCAGAAATTGCATCATAAAATAAGCCTTGAATAAAATTTACAGTTGAAAATATATTTTCAGCAACGTAGTTTCAATGAAAGTTGCAAAATGTAGATTTTGCAATATCAGAAGTTATTGTACAGTACAGAATAAAAATGTCGATAATGGTTCAATAAAGTTCTTACTAACACAGATGCATAAAAGAACATACATCGTGTCTTTTTCGCTCTTTTAGTCGTACGTGACATGTAAGTATATGTTATACACGTCAACATTTTCATAAATTAGTGTTTGAAGATTGATTGTTATGTGTTGACGTCATATGCATAGATTAATTGATATAAACTCAAATTATTAATCATGTGAAAATAAAAATTATTTATTTCTGTGAGAGGCGCTACAATTACAAATACTAATATTAGAAGAATCAATAAATCTATTTCCGGTACTTGATGGATTTGGAAAAATGCTTTATTAATATTTTAAAAGCAAATAACTTGAATATTTGAAGATATTTCTGATATTAAAAATATCTGGAAAAATATTAATTATTTACAAAATACATCAAATACTTTTAAGAAATATTTTAAAATTCTTTAGATCCTGAGTTACACAAACAATCATCAAGGCTCTAACTGAATTTTTTAATCCTACATTATTAAACTAATAAATACACTGCTCAAAATTGTACAGGAATATTTTAAAAATAGAATGTAAAATTAAAACTATAACTTATATTCAAATAACTAATACCTAAAGTTTTATTTTTCTTAGAAATATTTGAATATAATTTATATTAATTTTTATATTGCATCCTTCTTAAATTAATATTTATAATAATATAGATATCCTTATACAATTTTTAGCAGTGTATTTATTTAATTTTAAATAATGGAAATATATTATTTATAACCGCATTTCTCTTTATTTCCTTGTGCCTTAACAATATGTTCTATATTACTGTCTCAATTAAACATGGTTAAAATGGCGTAATGATACAATTTTTTTTTTAAGAAAAAAGATAGATTGTTGATACATAACAGAAAATATAGTTTATATAAGTTAAACAAAATTTAAGATATAATTAAATATATCTTTACGGCTTTTACTCATAACTGGGTTTGATATTTTGCTGAAACAGATCTTGGTAAGTATAAATTAGTGCGCGTAAAGTGCGTTTACCGTCAATCAAGACAATAATTTTAATGTGGTGAGTATTGTTTGTTACTGTGCAAATCGAATCTCTAATAAAAAATTCTAGTAAATGTGTAAAAAAATAATATTCAAACGATTGTCAATTGATTGGTTAAAATTTATTCAAAGTAGACCGAGTTTAGTAACAAATTAAAATAATCGGGAACATAATTCTAGTAAAAATATTAAAAATGGCATTAGACCGATCGTCAAATTTATACAATTAGACCAAGTTTATCTAAACTTTATTGTGACAAAAAATTATTTAGAAACGTTTGACAAATGCGAGATTTTCATATATAATATAACAAGTAGTATGAAAATTGCTGAAAATATTTTGACATAAATTATGAGTTGTGTTTCCTGTTTCCGTAACAACGAATGTATATTTATGTCAAAATATTATCTGTCAATTTTCATACTACGAGTTGTATTCGGCTTGAGAATTTATCAAACAAGAGTTAATTAACAAGAATAGTTAGGTATTTATTTGCAAAGTGATGAAAATTCTACATTTTTTCAGTGTACATTTAATATTCAAAATTGACGTTACTTATGAAAATATTGAAAATATCATTTATTTTATTCGTAACCAAGGATATTAATAACAGTGGTATTTCCGATGAAATTTCACTAGTGATGAATTTCCGACGAAATGTACATTTCATTGGTTCATTTTCAAACAAATTCGTGATCCTATTGGTTGACAGTAACGTGTGGTGAATTCTCAACTAAATATATATCATCACGTCTTTTACGCATTACTGGATGTGGCATTCTATCACAGCAGATCAAAGATGTTAGTGCAGGGAAATCCACGGGTGTAATTTTAATATGGCACACTTTGTTTATCGACTGTCGAAAATATCGAACCCGGATTCGCAAATCAACACTAAGCCATCAACCACCTACCCCAATATTTCTTATTGTTATTATACACTTGTAGAAGCTATCTCGTTACAGCTCTGTTTTTGAAAATAATGTATGAAATTTTATTTAAAGAAATGTTTTTAAAGGAAACTTCTGACTCAAAGTAATTTTGATGATTGAACGACAGGATAGTTTAAAATTCTGAAGTAAAGTTTAATAAAATGTGGTTTTCAAAAGAATAACAATCAAACTGCTACAACACAGTTTGTCAAAGTGAAGTTGCCTGAAAATGTATGTGAACGAAATTGCTATAGTTTCA
This sequence comes from Pterostichus niger, assembly GCA_947425015.1. Lineage (NCBI taxonomy): Eukaryota > Metazoa > Arthropoda > Insecta > Coleoptera > Carabidae > Pterostichus > Pterostichus niger. The sequence continues at coordinate 7,526,123 of OX380339.1, forward strand.
AATAAATATGACGTCAGTTGCATCCTCAAAGGACGCCACAAGAATTTTGAAGCTCTTGTGAACAGTACATTATATCGCTTCAGGACGTGGTCTTACAAGGCACACGTATTTGGTCAATTTTATTTCGTTCACTTCCATCCAAGTACCTCCTAAACTTTTCTTATTTGTCCTATCTTTTGGATTACAGATCTTGTTATTTGCCATCCGATATCTACGTGACCCTTTTCCTATAACTGCGACATACTCTTGACAAACAACTGCCTCCAGAGCCGGACTTTGCTCTAGGCAAATAATACTCACTCAAACACTCGAACACTTTAAGAAAAATACAAAAATATTTGTAAAATTAGAGTATAAATGAAAGATACATACATATTTACAAACTAGGTTGCTTTATAGTTTCTATTGGCACTTGGTTTTGTTTAAAATTGCATAAACAAGCCAAATTAAACAATACAATATGCAAAAATACTTGAATATCGAATTTTGTTACATATTTTTAAAAGAATAAATAAATATATCATCACGCCTTTTACCCATTACTGGGTATGGCACTCTGCCTAAGCAGATCTCGGTAAGTGATATATTTTGTCGCGTGAAGTGCGGTTACCAGCCGTCAAAGATATTAGTGGAGAGGGAGCCACAGGGGTAGATTTTTAAATTGGTGAAAATTGTTTGTCGGCTGTGGGGATCGAACCAGGGTTCTCAAGAACCACAGGCCGACTCGATACCACTGAGCCACCTACTCCATAATATTTTTTAAAAGAAGTTATATAAATAAATTATAACTTCTTTTACTGACATATATTTCATTACATTGGGAACAGAAATTTAGCTTAAAAACATTCAAATACTTTATGAAAAATAAAATCCTAAGGCAACGAAAACTTATTTTAGACTGATCTTGTTCATTTCACCCCTTTTTTACAATTAAACCGTAGCCGCTAGAACACATGTTCAACCAACTTAAACCGATGTTAACATAATTAAATAAAGACGTATATGACAATTTAATTCATTTATAAATACTAAATAAACATTCTTGCATTTTTTCGTCATCTTTATTATCTTGAAAACGGTAAATATTAACGTCATAATTCTAGTAAAATACTGCATTTAATGTTGGTTTTTCTATCTCCGCATCGAAATCATATCAGAAATGGTAATAATCATACATAATGATATTTTCTGATGAGACTATTTTCAATTATCCTCCTGATAGTTATCGGGAACTTTATCCGGAAAAAACGACTTTTTGTATATTATATCAAAATATACTTCTAGAAAATTAATTCTTCTCAAACCAAATGTCTATCTCCGTCATACGAACTTAGTTGTTTGATTTTTTTAAGAATTCAGAAAATTAAGAATGGTTTACATTAAGTAAACATTTTTAGTACCACTGGTTTGATACTAATTAAATTATAATTATAGACATGAATAGTCAATTTATTCATTACATAACATTAAATAAATGTTTGTAGAGTCTGCCACACTTCAAGAACAATATACTTAATTTTGCGAATTTTGAAAAAAAAATGTTTTTGTTCTATGATCAATATGTCATTTAATATAAACTTTTAAATATTTTTCCCAAAATTAAAAAAAAAAACCTTGTAAAATAATTTCATATATAAAAGTCATATTTGTCAATATAACAACCAATAAACAAAACTGACCTTATGTACCTATGTGTAGATAAACAGTTATTTAACTGCTTTCGTTTCGTAAAATAAAATATAAAAATATATCATCACGCCTTTTACCCTTTACTGGATGTGGTACTCTGCCGAAGCAAATCTCGGTAAGTGAAATGTTTCTTCGCGTGAAGTGCGATTACCAGTCTTTAAATCACGGCCCCAAAGATGTTAGTGGAGGAGGAGCCATAGGGGTAGTTTTAAAGTAATGAAAATTGTTTATGAGAATCGAACCCTAGTTCTTAGATTCACAGTCCGACTCGATAACACTGAGCCACATATCATTAAATCATTAATGTTAAACTGTCCTCATTCAAATTTGACCAAGTAAGATTAAACTTGTACAATTAAAGATTTGTAAAAGACAAAGGTCATTTTTGCTACCGTAATTCATTAGTTAATATTTTCTGATGATTTATATATTCGCGAAAGTTTTCAAGTCCGTCTCTGAGTTCGGCGTATGTACGGAAAAATGGTTACTTGGGCCTACGGTCGATATGCTGCATGTTCAGCACTTCAATATACTTACACGTATTTTTACTTAGTTTGACTGGCTCTTTTATATTGCCAATATAGACCAGGTTCTCCTTGTACTTCGTGTAGCGCTTGTTTGCAATATTCTATGTTTGGGATTGCCGGTTTCTCGATAAGAATAAAACTGTTTTTATCCCTTTTCCTTTCTTTATCAATATAGAAAATATTATGGAAATATTTGTAAGTACGAAAGCAAGGATATTTTAAACTGTTTCATGTGTGTTATTAATTAGTTACGCGTATGAATTTTTGGAGAAAAGAAAACACTTTTTGCTGGTTGGTAAAATTTATGCTATTTAAAACTGTACTTGTGATAAAATACAAGTACGAGACATCGAATGGCGCAAAGCACATCTATAAAACTTTTTTTAGTTTTTGAGTTATAGCGATTTTTGACTTTTTTTAAAGCTCAACTTTGAAAGCCCATAACTCAAAAACTAAAAGAGATATTGAAATGCGGTTTAAACGAGTGTATTTCTCGTGCGCTACTTAACTTGTACAGGTATTTTAAAAATATTGTAAATTTTTCAATTTTTTTCCAAATTTTTGTTCCTCAATATTTCAAAAACTTGAAAAGATAATGAAAATCTGATAACACCAGTGAATTTCTCTCGTAAAAATACATAGTTATGCAAATTTTTACAACAAAATTCGCACGGATAAATTTTTTATTACAAAAAAACGAAAAAAGGCCAAAATCCGTAAGAACGTCAAAAGGTACCCCTTAAGAAATTTTTAAAAAACGGCCATTTTCGATTTTTTGTAATAACAAATGTATCCGTTCGAATTTTCTTCTGCATACCTATGTATTTTCACGCGAGGAATTCACTGGTGTTTTTATATTTCCATTATCTTTTCAACTTTTTGAAATATCGACAAAAGAAAATTTCGAAAAAAAATGAAAAATTTTCAAATTTTTCAAAATACCGGGTACAATCGTGGTAAATGCAAATTCACTGCTACTAGTTAACATATGTCAAATATCAGTAAAATTGCTATATTTATTTAATAATATTGGGCAACATGTTGCTATGAAATTATGTAGGATATGATGAGAAAAGAAAAATATATGAAATACATGTCAGGTGAGATATTGTATTTACGTCTTATATCTCCCAGAAAAATATTATTTTGTGTAAATATATTCAAGATTTTCTGAATGAACAGATAAAATTTTGGCTTTTCGGAAAAGCAGAAAATATATACCATACATATAAATGAAGTAAATGTCAGATCCGTCATACAAGATGAGTATCGACAGCAGTGAGAAATGATTTCGTATATATGTAATGCTGTAGATAAAAAATTCATAAATAACTCAAGAGGTACCAAATTTTACCTTCGCGGTTCGCGCCTGAACATACATCAAAATGTATCCATTTTTATCAGTTTCTCGTAGATACATATATCAAATAATATTTTACCAAATCCGTTTTTCGAAGTCTCACACTAATTTTAATTATTTTTGATTGACTAACAACAATATAATTTTTAATAAATTCTTATCGAATGAGAAAACTATAAGTTCCAAGTTCAATTTTTAAAAACCTCTGATTTTTTTTCACAAAATAAAAACAATATTTATGTAATGAACCACATTAGTAGGGTTTAGGATAAGAGTATTAAACTGGCGACCCTCAAAACAATTTCTTGCGACCCGAGACCCTGCGAGGAAAGATACAAGAAACCTAAGTACGTACTTAATAAAAATTATTGTAAAAGATATTTTTTAAGTTGCCAAATAATCATTATACTATTATTGATTAATTCATATTACCATTATTAAGTGATTCACTCTGCACTAGTATATTTAGGAGGTCATGATTTGACGGCTGGTAACCGCACTTTTATATATATATATATATATATATATATTTATGATTTTATATGTTTTAAAATGGCAATATAAAATCAATTTTCGTTAATAATTTTGCAATTTATATATTATTATTATTGTTAATTCTTTATTACCATACAGATGTAATTATTTCATTTCTCTTCGATTCTAATTAATATAGTTAGTTCCAAATTCCATAGTAAACTAATAAAATACAACAATAATAATTTTAACTTTTACTAAAAATATGACAATATACTTACTCTTTTACCAGTAAATATAAACAAATTATATTAATGCTAATTTTGTTTAAGAACTTGTATTTCCTAGCTTAGTTCCTAATTAATGTATGTGTCAAACAAACAAAAAATATCATAGTTAAAAACTACATGTCATTTTTTATGTACTATTTCTTATCAAATTGAATTATAAAGATAAAAATTAAGATACTACTAGGATTTGAACCTGGGACCAACATATACCGTAAACCAATCGAGTTACGGTTCTCATGTTGAGTTAAATCCGATATTATTCCAGTTTTTTTTTTATTTTGTTCGATCATATGACTCCTGCATGTATTGAAAGACTTGAATTAGGGTATTTTCCGATCTATACCTATATGTAAAATAGGGAAAGAATTGTAATCAAGAAATTTTAATAAATCTTTACGTTTTAAATCCTACTGAATAAAATATAGTTCCAAATAGTCGGTCTGTCGATTTGTCGATCTGTGGGTCTATATATGTATGTGTCTGGATGCAAAATAAAATCTGATAATTTTCATATTACGAATTATATTTTATTTGAGAATTTAATAGGCAATTTTTTTTTCTGTAGAAGGAGTTCCCCATCGAAAATTTGCTATTTCTTTATAATTTTTTCAATTTACGGTTCCCACATATACGTGGTAAATTCTCAGTAGAATTGAAGGATCTTTTTAGATGTTATGTGTACTTAAAAACAGCAGTGTGTACATAATGACTAAAATGAACCTTAATTTGGTTTAAAACAACTTTCACTTAAAATATTGTTTTCAATTACTATCGGTTCACTTTCACTAGTAGAAAGATATTTATATTTTGTGAAAATTGTTATTTTGTCGTGTAAAAAATGTGAAGAACAAAAATTATCAAAATTATAATGTAATATTAGGATCTTCACGACACATAATTGAATATAAAAAATGACATTTAAGTGTTTGTCAAATGTTTTTTTAGTTATTGAAAAAAATGTCAATTATGAAATTAAAGCTCTCGATCAGAGAATTTTAATAACAGTCACAAATTATATGCAAGCGATTGTTAATTGTTTTTCTTAAAAAAACTGTAGTATAATTTTTATTTCTATAATTCAATTTGATATCATGAATTGTTTCTTTGAAAACAAATACTAATTGAAAGTGCTATTTTTTATTTATTAAATGGACACATTTATCAGGTAAAGAGTTTGAAATATCGGCCCTAAATGAAATTCACTTTACCTAACGAAAAAAGAAACCAATCACTATCCTTCGAACAACCTAATTTTGTTTTCAAATAAACCCTCCAAATCAGGGGTTAAAGATCTGACATCCGACTATTTAGAAAGTAAATTTTTAAACGGTTGGATTGATTAGTGTGGCATTGGCTGCAGTAGAGCAGCATACCACAAGTGCTCGAAGCACCACGTAGGCAAGCCAATCGGTCTCCCGCGGGCATCTAGAACCTGCTTCCCTTCCATCTAATGAATATTGCATCCACGTACCTCTGCCATGGTGCCGTAGATAACGCCGCTCGCCGATGGCAAGCTCCCAAGTGACCGGAAATAGCAGCAGCAGCACCGCCGCCGTCGACTCCGCCGGAATCCTCATGACGCAGCCTTATCCGCGCGCCACTTTCAAATGCTAATAGCGGTTTAAAATCACACTAGTGCCAGTCTTATCCATTTCACTTCACGGTTGCTAACGACGTTCACGCACCCTTATTTTCCTTCTTCCTTCGGTTTATTTCTCTATGCTCATTGTTCAAACGAGCAGCAGCACACTTGTCCAGCTTTGATTTTGTGTACACTCGAACACGAAAACATGTTTTTCTTTTGAAGGATTTGGGAAATGCCACCTGGTTTCTTAACACTATGTCAACAACAATCAGTGTGTTGGCTTAAAGTTATCGATTGACGATACGCAAAGCACAACCTGGAATACATTTAATGTGTACAAAATATTTCTTCAACCACTTTTCTTCGAAACATTTATTGTGCTTTCATTTGTCATTCGTACGTTTCTTTAATTTTATTTGATTTCATAAAAGCGACTGTAAAGTAAACACCTAAATAGTCTGAAAAGCATTTTCTTTGCTAAATTAAAAATTTAATTTATTTCTTATTTACTTTTATTCTGTTATTTTTAGTCTTATGTTTTCTTTCCTTACTTATTATTAGCATATTATGAGCATATAACCATTATATGAGAGTCAAATATTAACTATTTAAATAATCGGAATAAAATTATTTATATCTGTCATGAAGCAATAAACGTTAAACCATCTGCTTAAAACAAGAAAATACTTGAATGTTCTTGGTTGAAAACAGATCGTAGAATATGAACTTTTATAGTACACTAGAAGCGTTAGATATTTAGATTTCGATACATAATGAAGGTATTATTGAATAGTTATTTGTTTAATTTGGCAAAAAGCAGCAGTTTAATAGCCAAGGCAGTAAATTTCCTTTTTTTGCCGTGTAGAATACATATTTTTTTATGAAAATTGTTTACAATAAATATTAATTTTTATGATTATTTTCAATATTTTTAATGTTTTGTTATGCATTTGTTAAGCAGTGGATATGTAAAAATAAATTTGTCGTTTATAATTTCATAAATGTCATTTAGCTTTTTGTGAATTTTGGCAATCATTATATGTTAATTAAACTTACAATGTTTAATGAAAAATGATGAAGGAATCTTAATCATATCTG